>VXBQ01017097.1:995826-1177305 GCA_013400175.1 Phainopepla nitens | reverse complement strand
GGCTCCGGCCGCCGCCGCTGCGGCCCCGCAGCTGCCGGGGGCGAGGGGCAGCGGCAGCGGGAGGTGCCGTGCGTGGGTGGCGGCGGGAGAGGGCAGAGGGTGCTGGGGTGCAGCATGGTCCGTGCGCGCCTGGGATGAGTCCCCTCCGCATTTCCCACGGTCCCGGTGTCAGCCCGGCCATCGTTAAGTCAGTCCTTGTCTGCTTGGGTACCGGATGGTATGCACACCTCACCTGGGCTCTCCTGAACTTTGGGAAGGGCTAACTGAGGGGAATCAATGTCAGCACCGTTGCGGGGGAATCTGTGAGCAAAGGCAGAAAAGGATGAAAGTTAAACTGAAGGTGTGGTTTTCAGTGTGAGACTGTGATACCTGGGAAGAGGCATGCTGGACAGGAGGACCTTCCTCTAAAGCAGAGGAGGTAGCCTGGGTTTCTGAGGAGGCAGGGCAGTGCTCTGGGCTGGCCTGGATCTCTGCTGGATATGTTTAGCCAATGCAGCAGTTACTCACTCTGTGATAAATTTGGATCACCTGCTTGTTGTCTTTCTGCTGAACTTGCTCAGCAGGTATTGATCATATTGATGCCTTTCCTGGACCCTAAACCAGGGAAGTCTAGACGATACTTGTATTTAGCTCATCCTGCATCCCCAAACACAGTAATGTAATTTTCCTTCCTTCATTTCATTGTGTGTGAGGCTGTTCTGGGTGCTTGGCATCCCAGCTTTGAAGTACCACTCTTGGTGCCAGTGGCTATGGAGCGAGACAGCAGGTCTTGGTCCTGGCTTTAAGAACAGGAGGGACTGATTTGGGCAACCAACAAAAAATCCAGTATGTTCAAACCTTTCCCTTGTTATCTTGGATTTGGCTGAGAGAGTTATGAATTAGAGGCTCCAGTCTATGCCATGGAGGGTTTTCAGTGGAACTGTTGACATAATCCTATCCTGAAGCAGACATGGAAGGGACACTTCCGGTGCACAAGGATTTTGTCTGGGTAACTAATGGTTTTCCAGGGGGAAGTGTAAAGAATGTCCAGACCCTGTGTGTTCCAGGACTGCATTTCTGATGGATGGCAATAAGAATATAAAGTTTGGTTGCAGGAAACTTCGGTAAATGGAGAGCCTATCAGATGGGTATTTGGAAATTGTCTTTCATTAGAAAAACTGACAATCCTTTGTAAAACTCAGTTATGTCAGAGGTTAAGTTAGGCTGAACATTAGGCTGATTTAGGTATTCAGTATGGAAGACACTGCACATGGTGTTCTTTCCCAAGAACTGTTGGTCACTGACCTGAACATTTCCCTGTAATCTCTTGCAGGGTGTGTCTGTGACTGGTTCCTGTACAGCATGGGAAGATGCTCTGGAAAGGTTTGAACTTGATGTCCTAGGGCACCCCTTGGTGGCTGCTTCCAGGATGAGTAAACTTAATTTCAGACCTCTGACCACACAACCAGATTTTGAGGAACTGCTAGACTCACCTTCGTTCGCCTCCCTGAAAGGGCAGTACCCAGTGTGTGTCTGCTGGTTTTTTTTCAGTTGGGCAGAGCCATGTGCTCTGGTTCATGGAGAATCAATTCTAGTTCATGGTTAGCCCTGATTCTGCAGCGGGGAAAATGCACCACTGGTGAGGATAGAAGGAGTTTAGTGCTGGGATTCTCTTTTCTGCCCTCTCTTCCATCGTACCTTTTGTGCAAAGTCACAGTGTCAGGCTCATCCCGTGCCCCTTGTCTGAATGCTGGGTGGTGCTGCAGAAGTGGAAATGAGGGCAGAAGTGAAGGGCTTTGCTGCCAGACACTGCACAGAGGCCCTCTCTTCCTCTTTGCTGGAATTGTGGATCCTACTCCCCCTCCCTTCAGACCTGAGCCCGTGTGTGTATGGGGTGCAGTGTTTGCTGTGCTGGGTGTGCCCTGCTGCTTTGTGGAGGTGGGCCAGGTTGGTTGTGAGTTCTCTGGAGCATTCAGGACACCGGGATTTATAAATGATGCGGTGTGGGCAAGAGTAGCCACTCTTGGACTGGAAACGTTTCTGGAAGTAGAGAACTCAGTTCCCAGAGGCACCACAGGTTGCTAGAGGAGGTGTGTCATTTGCATGTGTTTACATGAAGGTGTCCTTTGCATGTGTTTCCTATACTACGAGAGACAAACATGTTTTGTTTATATTGCTCTCCATCTCCCAGATTATTATCAAATTGGTTTCACTTTCCACAAGTCTTGACTCAGGAATCTGGGCTTATGCCCCCACCCAGAAACACCCACAGTGCCTGAGCTCTCCTGACTTGCCCTGTAATGATGAACCCTTTGGTGTGATCTTTACCCCCTGGAACAGTCTTGTAGGTAAGCACTGACATGATGAACTGAGGACCTAGCAGAACTTCAAGATATCTTTACTGATAGAGGCAGGAATATTTGTTGAGATGGGTGCAGTTTTCTTTTATGTGCAGTTTGCTGTTATGCCTGCATCTTCTCAATCCTCAGTTGCCAGGTTATGAGCACAAAGACAGTTGTGTCTTTGTAGTAAGTGGGGTAACAAACCATTAGGTAGTGTGAGGGTTAGTGAGTATCTGCATCTGTCCACCAGTCAAGTGGTTTTTCTCTGACATATATGTTTTGATGTTGGATTTCTTGGCATTTGGGCGAGTATAGCCAACTCCTGTCTGCTTAGATGCCAGGGTAGTTTTACAAGTGAAAATCTTTTGGGTCTTCCTTGCTGTTGTAGGTAATATGAGGAGAGGAAAACAGGTGAAACACTATCAGGATGACAGATGATTCAACTAAAGCAGTGCTCAGTAAATAGAGAAATTATGTCCAATTTTGGGATTTCAGGGTAAATCACCTTTGTCTCAAGTGAAATATATATACAGATCAACAAGGAAACAGAAAAAGAAATCTTAGAAAAATCTGTCATATAAAACCTGAAATCTTTTAAAGTAAGGGATCCCTGAAGTGTTGTCTCCTGTATTTGTATTTTCAGTGGTCATTCACCTGTACCTCAGCTTTTTCAGAAAGACTGCAGTCACCAAAATAGTGTAGCAGCATAGGAAGTCATGTAAAAAAATTGCAAACCAATTGTCAGTAGTTTGCAAACCTCTATACCTGTCCCTATCCCAGTAATCAACTGCTAAATAGAAATCTCTGGGATTTCTACTGCATGAATGAAATCCTTCTATGGCACTTTAAGCATATTTTTTTAGTAGTGCAATGATTTTCAGATACATTTTCTCAGTTGCATCAAGGCCCCAGAGGAAATCAAGATGTCCCCATGTAGGAAAATGCTCATGATAAATGAGATTAGTAATCTGAGGAAGTAGCCTTGCCATGTCTTTCGGATCTGCAAATTTGTCCTGTCCACCACTCCAAACAGCAGTTGGTGTCTTTATCTCCTCTATCTTGTACACAGGAGGAGCAGTCTGTAAGACAAGAGGAGAACTGAGTGAATGCTGCTGTATCAAAGCTGTTTAGAGAAAGGTTTCTGTGCGAGCACCTCTTTGTCTTTTGCTTCTGCACTGCCATAAGGATGAAGGCCACCCTCTTACTGTTCATTGTCCTAACTCCATTCCCTGCTGTGCTTGTCATCACAGAAGTTAAAGAAACACAGAAAATTAAAATAGAGATCATCTGAGATGTGAACCAAATGACTTAATGCAGGATGGTTATTTGTCAGTGTGGTAAGGGACCATGCACAAGATGTTTTTAAACTGACCCCTATTATCAAAGGGTGGTTCAGTTATCTTTCTTCTTGACTGCTTTTTGGGCAGTTTCCTAACCTTCCACAATATTGAGAATAAAACATTGCGCATTTCAAAATTTCAACTTCAGGTATTTAAAGACCTTATGTGTGTATGAAAGGTGTCTGAGAAGGAAGGTGTCTTTGGAATCTTTATCCACCTGTAAAAGAATATGCCACCCATAAAATAGCTCATAAAGTGCACTACAAGTCAACTGATCTGGTCAAACCTCAGAAGATAATCAGGCACGTTAAAAGTGTTGCAAGAGGAGCAGAGCATTTTCAAGTGTTGATTATGCAGTTACTAAAGCTCCTACAGATCAAATTTTGCCTGTTTCCTTTTTTCCATACAGGATACTTTAGTTCTCCCCAGCAGTCTCCACTGTGCCATACTGAACAATCCCTTAAGTTTAATTTTTACAGCAAGTAGCCTCTGAAAACCAAGCTATGTATNTTTTTTTTTTTTTCCCACATTTTAGTGTTTAACTGAAAGGCAGACCTTGAGGACTTTTGGAAAAGTGAGCTCTGTACTCATCCAGTCCTAGGACCTGGGTGTGGCTCTTAGCCTTTTGGGAATGGCAGGCTAGCTGACATGTTGTAGGACACATCCCTGAATCAGTGGTGGAGGCTGCAAGAATCTGATATGCCATGCTTGTGAATAGACTTTGACAATTAGATAAGATTAGATTCAGGTGAAACTTTACCTAAGATCACCCTCTGCCTCTTTTTGTAGCTCTCAAGGTGCTAATATATGGATTTCTCTATTCTTAGTTTTGCCAGGACCCAAGGATGAGTTCTCAGAAAAATGCATTGCCTTACCTGGTTGTATTTCTTCATGTTTTCCTTACAGCCATAGTCATAAGCTTGAAATTGGTCTGCAGGTATGATCTGTTAATATTGTAATGAGGATAAAATGAAATTGTTAAGAGACAGTGCAGTTCTTTTCTTGCATATGATTGAAGTCAAATCTCAAGCAGTAGACAGGATTCCAGAGATACTGAGGAGGGATCATAGGATGAGTGGTTTCGCCACCTTTCCCCTTGCTAACATTCTCTCCTGATCTTCAACCACCACTCTTGTTATGTTTAGTTATTAAAACCTTGCTGCCCTATCTTAATTGGCTCTTCAGTTACCTAACGTAGCTTTTTGTGACACAGGAGCATGTCACTCCTCTCTAGGACTCTCACTAGCCTGGGATACCTCCTCACAATCCTCCACTTTGGGTGCCTGCTTGGTCTGCTCTGCTCTGGTTACAGTAGTGGCAACGATATCAGAGGCTCTGTACTACATACAAGAGTATTGGGAGTGGGGTGTTATTACCTTAACACTACACTGTTGTCTTCTGTGATTTGTCTAAAAGGAAAATCAAAATAATAAAGGATTAATCTGTCTTACTGATAATGTGCATGCATTTCTTTCATATCCAAACCTCTAAGTAACTGAGGTTTGGAGAGAAATCTGCTAGCTTATCTCTGTTTCCTGGCTCTGGGTGCTGAGTTTCTGGTCTGGATACCACGAGTTTTAGGCAAGGGGGTGTACAGCAGCAAAGACATATTTAAGGGCTTGTTTAAGTGGCACAGTTCACTTAGAGTTCACTTAAGTTCACAGTTCACATAAATGTGTTTCTGAGCCAATGCCGTCTTGCCCTGGTCTGACTTGGAGCCTAGGCAGAACAAGGTGAGGTCTGAAAGTGGCATGAAGTATCAGCAGAGGAGGCAGCTCCCCATTTTGCCATTGTGCCAGCAGAATTATTTGTGTAGTAAACTGGGTTTTGGAGGTAATCAAGGCTATAATTAACCCTCTGGGAGACAAGCTTTAACCTAGATCACTTTTTTGTCTGGTTCATCCCTGACTGTAAAGTTCTCACTTATCCCACCTGCCAAGTGCCTAGACTGTGCTTGTGTTCACTTCTGCAGCTTTCAAGGTGCTCAACTCCATAAATAAGGATGAAGGGTGGAAGCCATTAGAGCCTAACATGGAGAGGTGTGATGTACCCTGGAGAAGTCTCAGAGCCTGATGCCAAAGGGGAAATTTGGGGAGTGATCTGGTGAGCCACAGGAAACAGGGCTCCCTCAGTGACAGGTGAGAAGATGTGATGGGCAGATTTCCAGATCTGTCACCTCTGGACTTCCCTGTCAGCAGTCAGTTGCATAAAAAGCCATACTTAAGAGTGTTTATATGTCAGCACAGTTATACCTGATGCCAGTGAATAATATTCTGTGCTGATGTTCCAGTTGGGTAGTGTCCTGTGTATGAATCTGTTCGACTCTGGAGACAAAACAAAAGTGTTACGAAGGCAGAGATCCAGTGCTGTGAAGGCTGCTGTGTTAAAGCCCCATTTTTAAAGGATATTCTTCTGATACAAAAAAGGATGTTGGGAAAAGATTCCCAAATATGCTAGTTTACAGTAGGAATGAGTACATAGGATTTTATATCTTTGGGATAATTTTTACAACACTAGTCCTTAGTCTTAAAGAAAACACCATTTGAGAAGCATGAAAGGCATTTGTTTTCCCAGTTTCTGTGATTTGTACGATGCTTTTAAATAGCGCTGTGCGTAATCAGTAGAGAAAGATTGTTAATATACAGTTCTCTTGAGCATAATGAAGCTGCAGGTATGAGAGCTTTTTATGGGCATACTTGTTAAATAGTCTGAGAGATGAAAAGTGACTGAGAACAGGTATTAAAGGTCTGTAAGAAAAACAGGTAGCAGCCAGAGTAAAAGAATGTAATCTTTCTGGGGGAAAAAGTGTGAAAAAACAGCTTTGAGTTTTGGCTGGAAATGTTTCAATGTGTAGCAAGCAAAAAGAAACCATCCCTTATGCCCAGAGGAGTCAGAAGTCTTGTTGTTTAGAAAGGAAAATATATGCATTGTGCAAAAGATAAAAAGATTTTTCTCCATCCAGTTGCCCTTCAAAGCTACTTCAGTTTTACTTATATTAAGCTTTTCTTGGATGTGCTTACCGTGTTCATATTTTGTATCCTGCCCCCGCCTAGGTAGAGGAAGATACTGCCACAAAATTTTTCCAGACATACACAGAACTGTGCTATAAATTGTTTCATCAGATCACTGTAGTGAAAAACACCTTTGCAGCCAAGTAGTAACTGAGGAGAAGAAAAGTGCAAAACGTTTCTTAGCTGTTGCAAGATTACTTCATGCAGAAAACTCCCTCTTCTTTAAGTCACTCTTTAATAGCCTTGCCTCTTCACAAGAGGCAAGATTGCTAAAACTGCTTGCCGTCCCACTATCCTTTAGAGTGTGTTCTTCCCAAGGGCAGACCACACATTCCTCCTTCTCCTTGAGACAAGTACTGGAGGTCACTATCCCTCTGTTTTTAGTGTACTGATCTCAGTGAGAAAGGAAGTTGGCTGCACTAATGGCTTAGAATATAGGATGTCCCTTTTTGCCCTATTATTTTTTTTCCTGGCAAGTGCAAACTGTACTGTGAGTACTACTACTAAATAAAGAGTGATCAGACAAATGAGATAAATGAGAAGAGTGTAGAGCTGAATGCTCTATAGTCACATCATTGGTGCGGCTTGGATAGAACGAGGATGTGCTTCTGTGGTTTGACATAAAATGTAGCATATACATGATTTCCACAGTCACAGCAAATTCTATTAAGTTGACACCTTCTGGTGTTTAAGTTTCATTTATCACTTTACAAGTAAATATTTTAGAAGCATAAATGATCTGCATGTCTGATAAAACTAAGATGTGAAATATCTTACTTATGGTTTTCATTAGTGCTTAAGGCTAGATTCAGTAGACTCTATTTGTTTTATTTTTTTCTGGTATTTGAAAGTTTTCTTCAGAAATATTTAACTTAAATAAATAATGGTGAACGTATGCCAGCTATCTTAAAGAAATTGCAAAAGAGATACCATGTGAAACCTTGCAGTTTAGCTCTCTGGAAAGTCTGAAATCAACAGGCACTGCCAGCAGTCTGATACACGGAATTCAATTCTGACTGATCACCCCTTAAAAACTCAGGTTGACTGAGTCCAGTAGAGACAGTTATATCTTTCTCTTTAGAAGGAGGAATGACTTACCCTGAGCAGTGGCTGGGGAAGCCGTGCAAACTTTACCAGAGGACTGGTAGCATGTGTGATGGTGACCACTGGTGCCAAAGCAAAGAATACTTTAATCTTCTGAGACAAATCAGGATAAGTAGAAAATGCTATGAAGCCTGCAAGTTCAGAAAAAGAAATCAAGTCGATGAAGAGATCTTCACTGACCAAATAAATAAAAAAAACAGTAGGCAGCAAAGGAGTGAGACTAGATTAGCATCCCATTGGCCCTTTTCCATTGCTGTGCTGCAGACATAAAGAGAATATTTGATTCTTGCTTAAAACTTTTATTTGGAAGATAAAGTTCATTCTAAGGATACAAGCTCATTAGAGCATGTCCTGATACTGCTTTTGTCAGAACTGAGAATTTTGTGTTAAGGCCAGTTTTTGTTGACAAGATATATTAATCAGATTTTTGAAAATCATATTGTCTCAGAAGTTCCCTAAATTCAAAATAAAGAGTTTCTCAGCTTGCAGTCTCTAAAAGACTGTACCTGTGTATACTGGCATTCAGCAATACAATAGTTATCTGAAGATTAAGAATAAAATTTCTCCTTGTAATTAAGCACGTACTTGCATGAAAGTGAATTCACACATAAAGGAAGAGTATAAGGAAGGCATTCAAGCTAAAAAGGGTTTGTCCCATCCTGTTTTCTGAATGTGTTTAAATGTCTCCACTGATGGATTTGACTGGCTGACATAATTATCTAAAGACAAAGAAGGTGGTGACTTGTTCTAAACTACTAATTCTGCAAAAAGGCTCTTAGAATGCACATGTGGGAAGAAAGGAAAATAATTTTCTAATCATACCACTTCCTCCCATTTTCTCCTCTGTTTCTGAGTTTGTTTTTGTAAAAGGACAATGGTACACTGTGACATAAAACCTAGAGTCTGCTCACAGATCTTACATATAAATCATAAGCTAACTAACACTGACTGTTTGGTGCCCAGACAGTTCTAACATTACCTGCAGCTGACCCTTCAGAGTGACCAATGTAGTAAACATGCTTCTGCCCAGTTTTATTCATGATGAAGTTCAGCTCTGCTGGAATATCATATTTACCCATTTCATCGAAGCTGTGGGGAGAAACACAAAAAGCTGGCAGACAGTTTGACTATCATAGTGTGAGTTACTGATTGTCAGTTTTGCTCATTGCACCAAGCAGGAGCCATTGAAGGAGGAGGTTGCACACTGTGTCTGCATCCTTGCTTGAGCTGGAGAAGTGGGCAGAGGGATGCAGCTGTGCAGCCTGGCTGCCTGATGCCTTGGGCTCAGTGTGGATGAAGTGCCAGTTTCACCTGACAGCTGCAGCCCTTGGGGAACTGAATTTAATCAGTGCTTTCACCTGCATGGGTTACAAGAAATATTTTTCTCTCAGAATACATCAGTTGTAGTAGATCAGATTTCTAGACTGAGCTGAGCTGTCTCCTGTCCTTTCTGCACTTGGGATGTGGTGTCTGGTGGGAGACTTCAAGGTTACAGATGCCTCTCAGTTTTGGAAGCAAAAGAAACCAAAGAAACCAGCATGGCGGATGGAAAAAGGTGACCTATATACTTCCAGCTTTGCTTCTGTATGTGCTGATTCCAGAAGATCCTGTCCAGATCATGCAGCCAATTCCTTCTTATGACCTCCCTGATATGCCCAGGAGTGGCTGTAGCTGTGGAAAAGAGTTTGTCTAGTCTCCTTAAATGTTGTGTGTCCCACTGAAAGTCTGATTATATGAAAACACTACATGTTTTTGTATAATCTACAAGGGAATTTCTTTCATATAGTCAGAAGGGGGAAAGTTCTGAATTCTGGTAGCAACTGCCTAATCTTGCTAATTCCCTGAAAGTTGCTTTGTTCAGAAATTCTTTCTCCACAGAGTACCTGAACTGCCAGAACTCTTTCTGGCAAGGCTTAAGGGTCTTGTGTTTTAAAGACCAGGTGTTCCCTCGGCTGTTTCCCAACCAGACATCATAGCCGGCATCTGCGAGCACAAAGCCCAAGCTGTTGTTGGGCAGGTTGGCAATCCAGTGAGTAGCATCTGAGAAAATACCGTGGTGTAGCAGGACTGCAGGCTTCTTCCCTAAAACAGAAGAGATTTTCTTAGGCTGTAATAGTAACAGGTAAAGTGTAGTTAAAACTGGGGTGCAGAATTTGGTTTTGCAGGAGTGTTTTAACCAATATACAGAATTCAGGCTGCATTCTAAGCTGAATGACTGGGTGCCCTTGCTGAGTTGGAAAGGTATGGAACTTGCCGTTGCATATGCAAAGGGGAAAGGTGGGGAATCCATGTAAAAGTTGGCTCTCAGACCTTCCTTATATCCTATATGTCATACCTATATTTTGGCTGTTCCTTCCAGCAGGAATTCTGAAAAGACCAAGAACGTATCCATCCTCTGTTGTAACTTCATATTCCTCGCTGGGGAATCCATGGTATCTGATAATTTCACTCTGTGGAAAGCCAAAGGAAATTTTGTTATCATGCATTTACAGTGCAGATAATTGGTGTTGGAGCTGTTTGGAGGCTGCTTCTGCCCAGGCATGTGAAGCTAGCCAAGAATATGCCAGGAAGATAAATGTGATAGCATATTGCTAGCCTTTCTCTACTGCTCTGTGTTGCACTGGTAGGGAGGGACACCTAAAGAGATTCCTGCAGGAAAAGAAACCCCAGTTCTCTCTTTTTGTGGATGATCCTATAGCTGCCATGCTGTAGCCATGGAGGCTGGAGGATGCAAACAGCAGTGAGAGGAGTTGGGATGTGTTTTTCTGAAGCGGTTTGTGTATTCTCCTTAATGCTATATCACTCAAATTGTAGTAATTGCTGTAGCTGTGGCACTCAAGCACTACACAGACTTATAAGAGTAGCAGGATGCAGTAAAGTCTTCTTCAGACCTGCTTAGGCGGTAGTTGTCTGGTATTTGATTACCTGTTATGGGACAAAGTGAGTGACTAACCTTTTGGGAGATAGTTTATCCTGTTTTGCAAGCCTGACACAGTTCTGTAGTGTGATATTCTGCCTTGGAATGCGCTCAAACCACTCAAATAATGTCTTATTTTGCAAGCTATTGGTAGTGGGCTGAGAAGGAGCATCATGTGTTCCTGTTGGTGTTGAACTTTGTTAAAACAGGTCTGACACATCAACCCCAAATTAGCATCCTGATAAGGAGGCAAAAATCTGGCAAAGATGAACTGCTAAGCCAACTTGGAGACATAAGATTGGTAGTCAATCGCTTTATACCATCAAAGTCCAGTCGACCTTCATAGGGTTAAGTTCTCCTAAGACATCCCTTCTTGGAGTGTGTATGAAGACTTCTCCTTTGGGTTGGGACTCCCCTCAAAGTTACTCCTCAAGGCTGAGCAAAAGAGACTTTGCCTATGGTTGTTGGTAGGGGTGAGGATGTTACATCAATCTCTACTTTAGTCATTGTTTCTTTTTGCTAGCTTTAATACAATTGCTTTTAATATGATTGCTTTGTTATAATGTACTGTCCTATATTATCTTATACCTGTAGTTTTAGCTACTGTTCTGCATAGTAAAAAATTCTGATTGGGATATTTTTGTCTAATCATTAATTATAATAAATCATTATTTTAAAAATATATTTGATTTGCCATGGTTAGTCCTGCAGGACAAAGTTTTAGAATGCTTCAATCATACCCTTCTAACTCCTTAGCCTTCAGCAGTGAGAGTCAGAGGCTGAGACTGGATTCAGCTGCACCTCTTTTTTCAGAGGGAGTTCAGAAATCAAGGGAGTCCTTTCAGTACCTCACGACTCAACAGAAGGGCTTCTCTGCTGAACTTTGTCTGAAGCTCCCATTCTCCCCCACAACAAGGTTGTTCCTTTCTAGAGGGTAAACATGCAGCAATATCTCTATCTGGTCCACAGCGAATCCTTTCCTGCCGAAGTGTGGTTAAGCAAGCCACGTAGGGTGGATCTCCTATTACATGCACTCACAGCTCCACCTACTACACTGCAGCCACGGTGAGGAAATCCTTGGTGATTCAGAGCAAGGGGTTTTTGTTGTGAGAATCAACTGTTTGAAGAAGAGGTTCAAGCACCCTTACTGGGCAAACAGGTTGTTACAGGAGGGCAGGCCTTGAGACTAGAAGCCAGCCTTTATTTCCACTGCAAAGGAGTTCTTCTCTCTAGCTCAGACTGTTTGCACAGGGGCATCAACATGTCCTCTAGGTCCGTGATGCTGGAGGGACCCCTTTAAAGGGAACTTACTTTAGCCTTCTGATAGGCACTCTTAGTCAGTGGTAGTGGTAGTGGGAGAGAAGCTTTGGGAAAAAAGGGAAAGAAGGTGACTCAACTTACAACATTCATGGAACATTCAGGGTTGGGACTCTTCTTGCAGAGGCTTGTGTCAACACCTGGAGTGGAGGCTGCTGTGAATCCCGCTGAAAAGGCAATTCCTTGGGAGCAGAGCAGCACAAGGAGGCACCACATCTTGGGGCTGTGTGGAAGAGCACATGCAGGGGTGTTTGTGTTAGGAAGAGAGTGGTGTGGAATTCCACAGGAAGACCCAAGAGGAGAGTCTCCTGAAGGTTGCCCAAGGTCTGTTCCCCAGGGGCTGCCAGGATAAGTACATGTGTAAAGAAAGGATTGTCTACAGCTTTTCCTGTTTAATATGGACCACAAATGAGTCAAAGGCTCCTGGATGAGAAGGAACCAACCTGGGGGCCTGTGTTTATGTGATATTGATGCTAGTTTGTGATGAGTACCTTCCTTTCTCTCTACATATGGTCTTTTCTATTGTAAATCTGTCTTTCTTGGAGAAAAGGCTGATTTTAGGCATTGTCTGGTGGTCACAGTAAAGCTTGTCTGAACAGAAATTGCAGTGCTCTCTGTGTAGTTAATGCCCTGCTTTTTGGCTGTAGCCACCTTTTTAATTAGCATGGATGAAACAGGTCATAAACCCATAGTGTCTTATCTGAAACACCATGGGGAAGATCATTAAGATTTGGAGAGTGTGGAAAGGATAAGCAAAATATTTGTTTATTTGTTTCCTCTGAATTTCTCCAGGAGGGAAGCACTGAGTGAGTTGTCAATTATTTTCATTTTTTATTAAATCTGTCATATTGCTTGAGTCACTACAACATTTGGATTAAGCCACAACTGGAATATTATAGATAGACAGATATAATATATTGTTAGAATATATATAGTATAATATTATACTTTTAATATAGAAATCCAAACTCACTGTAGTCTATCCACTTTGTAGGAGGACAATCCAATTCTTCTGCAATACAACAGAAATCCGCCTACCTCTCTGCTCAGAAAGCACAGTTTCGGAGTAAATATTCCACTGCTTTCTGCTATTTCATTTAATTCAAACAAAATTAAAGACCACATTCCTCTTTTTCTGCATGTGGATCATTGTTTGGGAAAAAACACCAAAAAGTTCAACATAAGTCACAGTTTGTACTAAGAATGAAGCTATGAGATAGGTAAATTATTACCTTTGTTATTGTGTGCAATTTTCTATATACTGTACTGAATATGAAAGCTTTGTAAATCAGACAGAATGCACCAGTTAACTCCAAGTCTTGGCACACAACTGTCTCATTAATTTCAATGGCCAAGTCATGACTATAGGAGCCTTGAACAATAATCTAGTCTTTTTATGCAATGAAACAGTGCCAAAGAGTGACGTTTACCATGGCAAACTGGAAATACCTGAAATATTTAAAAGAAAAAAATAAGGTGAAGGAACGTGCCTGAAAGATACATTCAAAAATGCCATTTCTGCAGGTTTTTGATATTAATGAAAACAAACCTTAAACCTTCTAGAAATTCATCAGTGTACTCTTGAGAGAGTCATAATGGCTTTCACATACGCTATAAATGGGACAGAAGGACACCAGGCTAGCAGATGTTAGAATCTCTGAGTTAATTTACAGGGAAAACATAAATGATTTTGGAACTATAAGAACAAGACATTTAATTTCTGTGCATGCTTTCAATGCTGTGATTTCCATGCATCCACAGTGACATCCCTAGGGGAAAAAACCAAGGAGAACAAAATAAAACCATGAATTACTGCTTTTTCCCTTTTGCATGGGTGAAAGGCTTTTTCCTCTCCACCTCTGGCAAACCTGCCCTTTGATGCACAGCAGTCAGGGAGGATGGCAGGCTGGCTGCTCTGAGAACCAGCTGCACAGAACCAGGACAGCACATCTGTATGGAGATGGGCAAGGGAGAAGGAGACCACGGATGCATAAGAACAAGGAACTTACCTCTGTTTTGTGACTCCCTTGCTTGCACCTCCTGCTGCAGTTCCTGGTCTGTCTCCTGCTGATTCACTGCCAGAAGCTTTTGTCAATAAAAAGAGCAGCAGTAGAGTTCTCTGTGAGATCTGCATGCATAGGAGAGCATGTTTAAATGGTGCTTGTTTGCCAGTATTTAAGGAGTGGAGTTATTCTATGATAAACAGTGCCGTTGCATGACACTCTGAAAGACCGAATTGCACCATGATCTGATGAGGTAAAGAGGCATCTAAGCTGTCATTAGGATACTTAGGATGAACTTGGTTATTCTTGTTCCCTGAGGCTGTGACAGATCTTTATCTGTACTGCTACCTGTCTTAGTAAGTGCTGTAACTACTATATTTTGGGATAAAAAGGAGGAAGAATCCCTCTTTTCTCAACACTTTCTAGCTGTGAATGTGATCTCTGCTGCTGTGGGTAGTACAAAAGCTGTTTTGGTCACTGGTTCCACACCAGTTGCTTGTTTTCTGAATTGCTGATTGCTTGGGGACAACCCTTCTTTGTTAGGTAATCTTAGAATAAAAACAAAAATGATTTGAAAGATCATCACGTACCAAAAAGAGTTTGCCCTGAATTACCCTGCTTCTGTAGGGATTCTCAGGAACTGAATTAGGTTTGAGAACATTGTTTAACTTGGGAGTCAAGAGAGGGTGCTAACACTACTTCTTATTATTTCCAAGCCATCTCCATGAACTTTATGAACACAATGTATTGGAGACCCCTGCCTAACCACTGAATTATTTGTAGTCAGCCTGGGAAGCTTGATCCTGGCTTGAAACTGGCCCGGTCTCTTGACGCAGCAAATTCTTTGAAACGTGGGTGCTAATGATATGCTGCCTTGCCTGGGAAAATGAATGAAGTACTTGCTCATAAACAAAACCTGAGAGTCACCACAGAAACAATTCTGCTTTATGAAGTAGAGCACAGTCTGTGGAAAAGCCAAAAAGGTGATTTCTCAATGAAAAGCATCACAGCTCAGCAGGTCTGATACTCCTGCTTAGTGGCAAATATTGGAGATTTTTTCTCTGCTCTATTCCCAGCTAACATCATCCTACATTTTTTTGTTTTGTAGAATTGCCAGCTGGGAATGATCACTTTGTGGTGGTATATGGGATGTATGATATATTTTCTGATATTGTCAATAGGAAGCAAGTGAAGAGCAAGAGATATGTCAGCCCATCTGAAAAGGGAAAAGAGAATGAAAATAATGCATATAAAAAAAGAATAGAAAACACAAAACCTAGAAACAGAAACTTCCCAGGATGGGCTGTCCTTACTTAGAGAACCAGGACAGCTGAGACAGTAAGTATTCTGTTTTAAAATGCTGGGGCAGAATTGAAGCCTGGGTGGTCTGGCCTGGAGCTAGACACAGCATGAACTCAGTTTAGTGTTATAAAATGCAGGCTCTGGTCCATGCCATGGAGGGGTTTCTTTGTGCTTGTTGTTAATCCTGTCCTGCAGCAGAGGTGCAAGGGACCCTTGCGTTGCTACAAGGGTGTTGTACAAGCAGTTAACAGTCTTCTGAGGAAAGTGTAAGGTGCTAGTGTCCCTCTTGTCCAGACACTGGCCATTCCAGGACTGTATTTCTTGGGAATATGCATTGCAGAGGACTGTTCTGCACATATGACTCCAACAAGCCACAGATTGCTTTCCTGAGAGTAATGTAACTCATGTGATTTGTGGCTACACAAACTCTAGTGCTTGGAATTTAGAGACAAATGATGTTCTGTGACTTTTATTGAATATGCTGTTCTTAAGTTATTGATATCTAGCTTAAAAAATTAGTTTACCTCATTACTGCCTTGGTGAAGGCCCTTCTGAAAAATATTTAGTTCCCTTCTGGCTGACATGAAACTTTTGAAGTGTTGTTGAATTCTGTCAGGAAATAAGAGTCATGTTTCCTACACAGACTGGTTAGGTGATACTTTGTCCATGCACTGAGTCTTGGCACCCTTTGGAGAAAAAAAAAGTTTATTTACTGAAAAAGAAAAACAATCAGGAGTCTAATCTTTTACAAGCATGGCAAAGAGCACTGAAGCAATAGGTTAAGCAGAAGTGAGTTTGTGACTATGTACATTTGTGTGAGTCTCATACCTCATCATGGTTGGACTGCTTAACTGTTCTTCAGTTGGAGCTCTGACCAAAGTGGCCACTTTAGTGCTTTTCAAGAGGACCTGGGATGTGATGCTGGATTAAGTGGTAATTTACACCGTCTTGGGAAAAGTGTTGCCTGAAGCTCTTGGTCTCCTTTGGAGAGGATGAGCTTTTTTTTTTTTAAATTGGTTTATATGTTGTTTTTGAATACTTTTTCAGATTACCATATATTTATTTATTTTTGTTAGGAAAGGATTAATTATACTACTAAGTTGCTTTATGTAGCATCTTAGTGATTCAATATTTCTATAAATAAGTTGTAGTTTATAAATTCCAACAAGCTGGTCAGTACATACAGGAGGAGGGGAATATCTTAGGATCTTGATGTGAAGAAATACTGGTGAGGAAGACCTTTTCACCTTTGAGGTGTTACTCACTCTTCCATGTCCTTAGTCCAACAGCACATTCACCAGAGGCTAAAAGATCAGTCTGTTGTGAGGATCCCAGTGAGTCTGTCACAGATACGTTTCATGTCTGTGTCTGTTACATGCCAGCCTAATTTTCTCCAGATAAAAAGCCACTGAAAGGGTTAGAACTGGTGTCAGCAAATGAACACTACAGCCAGTGATATTGTACTGCCTTAATTAGAGAAGTCTGGAGATAGAACAAGTAATTTTATATGGTCCTCCATCTCGCTGAGAATAAATATGAATATTATTTGGAAGTAGAAGTTCTCCTATGTAAGGCAGAGGGCTTGGATTTAAGATGCATGCTTACATGCTTATGATTTAAATCTTTTTTTAAAAATTGCTTGAAATACATGATTTAAACTACAAAGAGAAAAGATATTTTTGAGGTGAATGCAAACATCTGAAATACACATGCCTTGCTTGGAAAGACTGAGTGTAGTACAGAAAACCTAGTAGTGTCTTATCCTTAGGGCCATCAGCAATAATTCTCTTCCCAATTAGCATAAAAAATTATCAGGTTAGACATGAATCATATTCATTGTTTGGGCTGGGCTAGAAAGAGAGGGCTGAGCAAAAGTGATGAAAGCGGCCGGCCTGTTTAATTAAAGAGTGAGAGGCCAATTATAGTGGGAGCTTTCATTAAAGGTGTGGGATTTAGTTGCTTCCCTTTTCCTGACAGGTATTCGTGGTGTTCTTGCAGAAGGTTTGGAACATGTTTTAGTCAACAGTAGCGTGGGTGGCAAACTAGGTACAATTCTTCATTATTTTAAGTTTTAGACTTCATGCTCTTTATTCTTTTCACTCTTCCATTTCTTTACTTGTGAAATTTTCTTCCTTTTTCTCTCCCTCCTCTCCTCGACCTGTTTTGCCACCTTCCATTTTAGGTAATTGCAGGATGTTACTGCAAAAATGACAAAGGAAAATGTTTCTGTGTTGTAACTTGTTCTGCCAGCCTCCCATAAGCTGCTGTTCTCACGTTCGCCTCCCTGGGCTGGGTTTCTGAAGACAATTGTTTTATGCTACTACATAGAAAGCACTGAGAGGAAACCTAGCATAAGAAAAAGTGATACTTTTAAGTTAACTATTAACCAGATTCAAACAAGCTCAAGAGCATTCAAGTGAGGGTAACGTGTTGGGCTCTTGAACAAGAAGGAACTCCAGAGTGAAGAATAGGCATGGGGATACTCTATTCAGAGGTACGTGACCATTTTCTGCAGTTACTGACACTACTGAAGGTATGGATGTTCACTGGGCTTGGTTTGTTCCCTTTGCAGCCTCCCATATGCAGGCTTATAGAGATCTGGAGCTTTTTCCCTTCAGAAATGTTTTCCTTTGTCTATTACAAGCCGTTAGTAGTATTGTTTATAGAAGCAAAGAAAATGCGATGAACGGCGTAATTACTGTGTCTTCACAAAGTATGCATTCAACATTTTCTGTTGTTCTGTGTTGAGATCAGAATGATTCTGTACATGGTGCAAGCAACAAACAACTTTGCAAAAAGCAGACAACTCCTTGGCTTACACTGAATACAGATAATTAAGCTAATGCCTAAGAAAACCTCCCTCTCCTCCCATATTGTTTTAGGATGGTAATTTTTTTTAATCTTATCGTTATGGATTTGCCCCCAAAGTATGCTTCATTTAACATTTTCCTGTACTTTAGCATGAATTCTACCTAAACGTATTCTGTTATAAATTTCCCATTTTTATGTGTGGGAATAAATGACGATTTTGGTCTTTAGTGACTGTGAAAAGAGTGCGTTCCACTGTGTTTCTTTTTCTGGAGTTAACATTACATAGCTGTTGCTTTTAAAGGTTACATTTCTGTGCTGAAAGCCACCCCTTTATTTTCAAAAAGCTATTCAGTGAAATCAAGTATCTTCTCCTATTTCAGTATTACAAGGAGCTTGAACCTGTGCATTCATAAGGTGATCGGCTGAATAGACAGCAGCTCATTCTGAAAGGATTTCTTGCCTCTGTCCTGATCTACTACTCTGAGATAGTATTGCAGTGGGAACCAGAGTCATATGTAGCTTAATTACACAGCTGTTGAAAGATTTTTCAAATGCTGTCCATATTTTTCATGCATGTTAGTTAATATTTTCATATGCATTCATTTTCCCTCTTCAAACATTTCGAGATACAGTTTTCCAGGTAATTATGGTTCATTTATACTGGATAGAAAGCTAGGGAACTTAAAATAAAGAATTGTAAGTTGCCTTTTTTGAGAAGTATGTATTGGACATTAGTGTATTCCTCAGCATCCTAAACATAATTTAGAGCTTCCTGTGAAGTTTATAGCATGGTTTTGGTATAATTTCAGTGCAAAGGAAGAGGCTTTGGATTAGTTCAGAATATTTCGCCATTACGAGGTGTCTTCCTTTTTTCTAAACAATTGCAAAGAGTTGATGTAATTTAGGCAATCCCCTGGAGTTCTAAAGGAGGAAGCAATTATAAACTGAAATTGCTCTCCAAGTTGCCAGACAGGTTTTACCTTTACCTCCTCTCTATTGGTTCAATGCTTTGTCCTTCATGTTGTGCCTTTAACCTTCACTTCATATGTGGTAGAACTTGCTAAATAGCTGGAGGTTTATCACTAGCTCAGCAAAGCTAAGCAGAGAGTGATGCAAGAAACTCTGAAAACATCAGACAGCTTTAGATGTGGTGGTTCATCTGGATCTGAATAAACTAGTAGGACCTGACATCAATCACGTTCCACAATTGATTAAAAAAAAAAATTGGTTCAATAATTTTCCTTCCTGATAGTGAAATTCTTATTGCTTTTCTTGCACCCCTTATTTGGTGATCTTGTACTGAGTGCTCTCAGCCATGAAAACCCTTGCATGTTCTGTGAGTACTTCTCACCTTACCTGAAGCCATATATACTGAATAATTAAATCCTAGTCTGAAAGGCTTGCAGAAAAAGTATTGTAGAAAGAGAGATTTTAAACACTCAATAACTGGCATACCTAATCTTCAAACTCTACTTTCCATTCTCCATTAGGCAGACTGTGCTCTAGTTCATTATTAGCCCTGACACTATGGCTGGGAAAAGGCACCTCTGCGGAGGGTTAAAGGTGTGTTTGGTGGTGTGATTCTGTCTTTTCCCCTCCCTTCCATCATACGTTTTGTGCAAAGTCACAGTGTCAGGCTCATCCCGTGCCCCTTGTCTGAATGCTGGGTGGTGCTGCAGAAGTGGGAATGAGGGCAGAAGTGAAGGGCTTTGCTGCCAGACACTGCACAGAGGCCCTCTCTTCCTCTTTGCTGGAACTGTGGATCCTACTCTCCCTCCCTTCAGACCTGAGCCCGTGTGTGTATGGGGTGCAGTGTTTGCTGTGCCTGTGCTGGGTGTGCCCTGCTGCTTTGTGGAGGTGGGCCAGGTTGGTTGTGAGTTCTCTGGAGCATTCAGGACACCGGGATTTATAAATGACGTGGTGTGGGCAAGAGTAGCCACTCTGTGTCTTGAACTGGAAACCACTCCTCCAGAAGCTGAGAACTCTGTTCCCACTGGTGCTTTCTTTCGAATGTGTTGTTGTGGAAGCACTTTCTTCTCACACATCCCTATAGGAGACTCCATAGACATGTCTGTGCTCCACTTGCCAGTGCACCTGTGGGAACAAGGGAAGCTGCAGGGGCTCTCCTGGCTGTCCCCCACTGCCAACAGACTTCTGCTCTCGTAGTCCTGCTCCTTGCCACAGCTGAGCTTGAGCCCAAGACATGAACTTTTGATTCTTTGGGTATGGCTTGCACCTTGCATGTAAAGCTGAGTATTATCCCATAGGTTTGTTTCTGTCTTGTCTATGATGGGTGGATAACAATAACATAGCAACAGTAATAACCATAACACAAATATGAAACTGATTGTTAAGCTGAATCACTACTGAGGCAGTCTTCTAACACTATAGAAAACTGAGTGAGATTTTCCAGTCTCTTATCCTCCAGGCTTTTCTATAGACTTAAAGGAAATATGTTTTCTTGGGTTTTGGATGGAACATACTGTTTGTACCTAACACTGTTCTAACTCCATACTTGGCCTCTCTGCTGATACTCCAGATAGGTGCTGTCTATGGGCTGGTAAGAAATTCTATTATTGTCTAATGAGCAAACTTTGGAGTACAGTTTAAAACAGTCTTAAGCACATTTAATCCTCCTTTAGATAGAGGAGGAGTGACAATCCAAAAAAAGTGGGAGGGAGGTGGGAAAGAGATTTGTAGTTGAGGCTTCACAACCACAGAAATCCTGGCACATGCTCAAAGCCCCAGCCTGGGGCCAGGTAGGTTTTGTGTCCAATCTGTTGCTACTGGTAACCTGTTTTTTACTTTACTCTGCTTATGAATACAAATCTCTTTCTAGTTTTCATGCTAAATCTTTTGGTCAGATGCATCACCATTTTTACCATGTTCCTTGAAATTAATTGATCTTCTTTAACACTGACCTTTTGATTTATTTTGGAGCACTGACCGTGCTGTCTCTCCCTAGCCCACCTTAGCAAATCAACCTTTCTTCAGGCTCCTCATATTCCTCAGTTGTAGAGAAGTTTCATGCTCCTGCCATGATCTGATCTCATTTTAGGACCCAAATGACAAGAACTCTATACACTATCCCAGTAAAGTGTCTTTTGTATCATCTCTTTCTGTGAGAAACACTGTCTAATATAGCATTTGCCTTTCTTGGACAAGTGACTGATTGCCACCAGTGTTATTTGTAATTTTTCTCATCTTTATACTTTCCTAACACATTTTTTTTTCTCAATCCTTATTGTTATTGATTTCAATATCATGAACCCATAGTAGTTGGTACTGCTTTGTTCCTTTACTTAAATATTCAGCTACTATGTTTGCTTTTCCAGCCATGGAATAATTTGCCAGTTTGGGAGGTATATTACAAATTTGGTATGTGGGACTTCTCACCTTTCTTTGACTAAACGGTATTTTCATGAATACAAACTAGCAGAGTGAGCCTAAAAAAAGATCCCATGCAAATGGGAAAAAAGTTTGTGTTGCTTTGTTGTTTTTTTCTTTAAACATGAATGGAACATATTAATGCAGATAGTATAATTTCTACAAAGAACCCTCACTCCTGGGGAATAATAATGATTCAAAAGATACTTTAAACTCATCAGTTACCCAAGTATGAGTTGTTGGAATGGTTATGAATTGCTTCTTTGCATTCTCTGTGCCCTGGATGTTTTCTGAGAACAGCTGTTTTCAATAGGTGAAAGAGCATGTGTGACTTGTGTGTGCTGGGCTCTGTGCATGACTTCAGCCCCTCTCTTAGGGAGTGGTCTGTGTGCCAGCATTGGTTGTGGCTCTAGAACTGAGTTCAGCAGTAGTGTAAGGTTTAGAAAGAGGATCAGTGAGTGTCAGCCAGAAATACCTTGGGGTTAACTGCCTAGCAAGTAAAAGTCTTGGAGGCAGTGCAGAAAGAAAAGCAAAAAAGCATATCCTTGAGCTGCTGGATGAGCAAAACCAGCCTACAAGAGAGTAAATTTATATGGTAAATTAGTGGGATTTGAACAAATGTTCAGCCAAAGAGCAAATCTCCTGCATCTTTAAATAAGCAAAGCAATACCTAAAAACAAGAGTAGTAGGAAAATCACAGGTGCTGACAGACTCCACAGGATCTTCTCTTTCCTGAACATGAAGTTGCAGTACTAGACACCCACATAACAGAGAGCAAGATTCTAGAGTAAACTGATCTTTCGACGGCACCTGTGTGCAAATCACACCAAAAGGAGTTTAAAAGAGGCTTTTCTCCTCAAAATAATTAAAATATTCTGGTTCTGGTGAAATGCAAAATACCAAACGGTAAACACAGGCTTCTACAAATACAGACAGATATGCAAACTTAAAATATGGCTTGTGTTTTTTGTCGCTTTTTGACTGACATAATAAAAACAAAACAAGAAGTGGTACAAGGTCTGACAAGCATGTAAATACTTTCTTTGGAAACAAATCACTTCTCTTATGCAGCTGTGAAGAAAACCAAGCAGTAATTATGCTGCAGATAAACCTGTGTTGTAGATCAAAGTTTTGCTGAAAAACTGTAAATAAGATGAATATTTTTAAGGCAGGAAGGCATAGGGGTAGAGAGGAGGGAACTAACTGGAGGAGTGAGGGAAGAGCTCAGAGTTCAGGACTAGATCTTTTCCATGCAGAGTATTTAGGATGAGAAAAAAAAAAAAGGGGAACTGAGAGGAAATACAGCTAATATTTAAAGAAAATTTCTATTTTGGAAAATGTTATGTCAACTCTTCAGTATCAAAAGAGAACGACTTATTCTCTTTTTGACTGGAGAACTCAAATGCTACCAGTCTGCTCTACCTCTAAACATTAGTTTCTGCCTGTATTAGGCTGTTAGAAACTTGCAGTTCTCTTGCCCTTCTCAGCTTCTCCTTAGTCTGAATTCTTGCTATTGGAGAGGGAAGGAATTGCAGTTTAAATCAAGGATGTGTAGAAATACTGAGCAAAAAGCTGACCAGCAAGCAGTTCTCAAAAGCCAACCAGGATCTGACCTGTGGGCACATTGGCATGTATTTTTTTAGGTATTTCAAGGTCTAGAAAAGAAAATTGGTGAGGGATTGGTTTTTCAACTTTCACCTGAAGTGTGGCTCTCCTCTGGGAACGGATGAGTCAGGAGTGGTTCCTTCTGTTCAGCAGTGCTCAGCCAAAGGGAAAGCCTGACGTAAACTCAGGGCTATGAGCTTGTCCCTGCTTGCTGCTCTATACACTGACCAGCTCCTGGGAGAATGGAAGCCAGTTTTGTTTGGTTGTTTTGTTTTTTGGTATTTTTTTTTCCCCTAATGTCTGCAAATAAACAGGATTTATTTCCTGGATTATGGAAACAGAATCCAAAAGGAACAGAAAATCCATTCCACAGTGCAAAAGCTGTGGCTTTGGGGCTGAGGGCTGCCTAGCAGCTGCCGGAGTGTCTCCTACCACCATCTTCTGGGAGGCACCGAGAACTACAGCCTCTGTCTGTAGGGTGTGACAGTAGTAAGCCAGAATGGGAAGTATGGATGTGAAACACGTGCTGATGAATATCATCTTTTCACTTCAGCCCATCTCCCAGGCAGCTTATAACAACGATTTCAATAAAGTTCATCTCCTTTTGGAGCACAACATCAACTATCTGAATGTCCAGGACAGCTTCAGTGGAGACACCCCCTTAATTTGTGCATGTAGACAAGGAAACAACAGAATTGTTAACTATCTTCTTAGAAAACATGCTGATATCAACCTCAGAAATAAGGTAAGTGGCCACTGACTCTTCCTTTGTGGGACTCTTCTTTCAGATTCTTGGAGTGCCAGTGGGGACACTGGCAAGCACAGACAAACCTCAATTTTGTTTCCTACTGAGGATATATGGAGAGACAGGTGGAACAAAAAAACTTCTCTGCTTATTTTGGGGCCCTGCGTCCAGCTCCATTTTGAGAACCTGTCGCAAGTTTAACACTGTAGCACAAAACTTTACAGACCTGCCCTTTAGTTGCTTTGGTATATTCAGTATTCAAAGATTTTTTTTAAACTCTGCTCTCAATAGGAGTCTGTGATGGTTCCTGCTACTTTCCTGTTTTTCTCTGATGTCCCAAAAGACGTCCTAAGGTCTCGTATGTCCTTGCTTCAGTAGCCAGCACCTCCGTAAGAAGGAGGCCTGTGGTGATTCCTCCTGCTGATTTATCTTGCTGTGTGGCAGCAATATCCACATGAGATACCCACTCTCTCCTCTGAATTTCTGCAGCCAGGTCCAAGTTTGCCAACAAACACATGGAGTCCTTTGGATCCCACATCCTCCTTGCATGTGTAGTCCGATTTCCACGACCCTCTATATGTTAAATGTGCTTCTACTTGAAGGAAGCAAGATGCATGTGTCTTCTTCTGCTTGAAAATCACAGGAGATTTTCAATTAGATAGTCTAAAAGAAAGCTTGTGGAATTTAAAATGGTCTGCTCTTGTCAATATTAAACAGAGTGAGATCACTGAATCTGGTACTAATCAGAGTGACTTTGTGTTTAGAGGGACCGCACTTGCCTCCATTATGCTGTGAGAAAACGGTTTACCTTCCTTGACTATGTGCTCATCATAATCCTCATGCCAGTTATGCTCATTGGATACCTTCTCATGGTGAGTCTGGATGGAAGCAAGAATGACCCTGTGTCTTTCCTTTGAACACATTTGTCATGGCAGTGTTTCAGGCCAGGAACCTCTATAGAATATGGACTGCTTTCTTAAAGCAAGACTGAATGTGTACAACAGCAGGGGTTTTGCTGTGACTGTAGCTGGTGAAGAAACAGATTTGTATTACTGCATTAGTCTGACATTTCCAGAGACCATGCCTCTTTTTGGAAAAAATATGGTATTTAGCAGAAATACACTTAAGACTATATGCAGATGAACTGTTTTACTGTGTTACTCTTTCCCTTGCACCAAACAGGTCTCAAAGACAAAACAGAATGAACATCTGGTCAAGATGTTGCTTAGAGCTGGAGTCGATGTGAATGCTACAGACTCTGTAAGTGGGTTTATACAAATGCAAATGTGGCCTCACATGCAGGAAACAATACTAAAAACAGACTACAGAACCTTCTGGCAACATAATTTGAGTAGGAGCATCGGAGACTGAACTGACTGATGTACCAGGAGGATTCAGTGTTTCTGCTTGATACCCTTTATAGTGTATACAGAAATAATTCCCCACTGATCAACTAATCCCTTTCTGAACAATTCCCTCATAAGAGAATCCAGACAAGCTGGGCTGAGGTAATAAATAAATTTTTACCCAATTCTGTAAAGATTCTAGTGATATAAACATCTGAGTTTATCACTATTTATAAGATTTTGAACTGGAACAGATTTGTGGGCTGCAGGGAAAGACCCTGTGTCTTCTCTTGGTCTTCAGAGTATGCTGATCTGCCACATACAGAGTTATGTATCCACTAGCCTACTTGGGTGAGGTAAAGAGCTCCTCTCCTCTAAGGTAGAGAAGGAGAAACACCAATTTTATCAGCAATGAAATTCTAAAACGTTGAAGCGACGCAAACAGTATGGTTTAAGATGTAGTTTCTGACATCAAGCTCAGGTGATCCTCTGAAATTATTGGCTTCCTTCTAATGTATTAAACCTGTTTTAGCAGTTGCATCCCAGGGAAGGAATTAATTATTTTGTTCCTGTTTTTCTCATGGTAACGTATTTGTTTTAATGTGTAGTGTATTGTGACAGGAAATGGTATTTGTGTTTTGCATCCAGCTCTTAGGGGGAAACTGGTAAGGCTACAGGTAGTCCTACTTACCTAAGGTCTACTAAAAAAGTCATAGGAATAAAATTAATCTGCTTTTGTTTCCCTTCAGTCTGGCAGCACAGCCCTTCACTATGCTTGTGAAATGAAAAACCAGGCAGTCATTCCTCTGCTGCTTGAAGCTCATGCAGACACTTCTGTAAAGAATCAGGTGAGAAGGTGAAGTTGATAAATGTGTTTGCTTATCATGATGGTCACCCAGTAAGTACATTGTAGGCCTTAGCTGGTGCACAGCCGTTTAAAGAAAAGGGTGCACTACTTCCTGGCAGCCAATTTGTTTCCTGTTTGGTATGAAACATTTGCTCCATTGCCTTAGTTGACAAGAGCAGCTTTAAAGTATGAATCCTTCACTGCTGGATTTCTACCAGTAAATGCTGCCTGCATGTCCCCTGGCTTAGCACATCTCTTGGCTGTCTTGATGTTGCCTCTTCTCAACTCAGAGCTACTCTATAGCTGTTCCTAAGATGTAGACTACAGGGCAATGATAAAAGCCTTCCTAAGTGGTTTTGAGTACCCTTCTTCTCAGAGGCTAAGTCAAACTGCTTCTCTCACCAGAACAGCTCAAGTGTTGCCCAAATCAATATTGACCCGGGAGTATCAGCACTACTGAGTTGAGGTGGGCAGTGTATTGCTAATGTTGCTCTTGAAGTCAAATCTTAGCTGAGATCCATACATTTGGGTATTACTCCCAGGAAACAGTGGAAAGGGTTTCCCTACTGCAGGGGAGGTCTCTGTTCCTTTCTTCAGTCAGAACAGCGTTAGGCCCAGCATGTCTTGAAATATTTATTTTAGAGCAGAAGTGGGAGAAGACCTTACACAGGTGGTGAGGTTAGGAAATCTCTTTGTACTTTATCCATATCTGTCATATTGCAATGTATTTCATGTGTTTCTTTCAGGATGGGGAGACTCCCTTAGATATAGCGAGAAGATTACAGTTCCACAACATTGAAAGCATGATAAGAAAAGATTCTTAGCCATCAAGGACTCTCAACCATGCAGAAAATTACCTCATCTGACAATCCACCTTTCACAACAGCAGAAGTCCTGCAGAGGATGAGGGCTGATACCTGATAAAGACTCGGTCCACAGCCACCCATTCCTTGCTGCAGACTTGGACAATTTTTTTGTGAGATTTGTCAGTATTCCAAGGCCATGAGTGGGCTGAAAGAAGTTCATTTTATTTTACTAAGCCATAAATTACTGCAATAGTGTTAAAAATATTGCCCTTCCCATCTGCTTCATCACTTTTATTACTTGACTTCTGCAGACTGTGGATTTTGAAAGCTAGCTATAAAGTATCTGGAAGCCTAAACATTGCATATGATGGTTGGCAGCCAATGCAAAAATAAAATATCCTTTAGAGTGTGTGTTACTTGTTCCATAGGGGAACTAAACACCATGCAGTTATAAAAGGTCTGGTACCCTTCTTCTTAGCTTTTGTCTTCCTTCAATGGGAGGGGCTGGGAAAACAGATCTCTCAGTTGAGCCCTTCTTCTTTTCATCCTTCCTACAATTTTCACATACCTTAATTCTCACTGCGTTGCTACAAGGGTAGGACTATTTTCTTTTTTTTTTTTTTTTTCATCTAAGAAACAGTGAAAAGAGATTAAATGCCTTGCTGGAGACCAGTAAGGAAAGTAAATTCCCAGATCACTTTAATGCATTAAGAAGTAGTAAAGAAAAGTTTGGCTCAGTAGAGAAACAGGTCTCTTGACTACCTTTCCAACATAAATAGTGTACCAAAGAAAAAAAAGAGTCAATAAATAAAATGCTGTTGATGGAAACCAGATGTATCATTCCCATGGGACTAGACAGGATAGCATGCTGTACAGAGTGGTGCATGCAGCAGGGGATAATACCAATCATAATAAGAATATATCCACGATTCTTCTCTTGCATAGGTGAAGGCAGAAAAAAACCTGCAGTAATAAGCAATATATTAAAGTGGCCCAGTGCTTTGTGATTTAATAATGCAGCAATAAAAGGGAAACTCCTTTCATGCACTGCTGTGTTGTGCCTCCTTGGTCTAATGGATCTTTATTTTTATTGAAAATTTTGACCTTTTCCTATAAGCTGTCGGAAGTGCAGTACAGCATTGCTAATGGGTGCTACAGTAGGTGTGTGGACAAGCTAGTGTACTTTTCCTGTGTTGCAATAGTGTAACTATTGTGTTGGATGTCAACTCCAACTACAAAGGGTCTTGGCTGGACAAGATGGGCTTGAGGCTGCAGCCAGAAACACTCCATGAAACAAAGCCCTCTGTTGGAGCCTGCAATAATGAACATTTTTTGTGCAATCTGGGGACAGACACTCCAGATCAGCTTGTAGGTGAAAAAAGGGAGGCACTTACATGGATTATGAAGGCACCATCTCTTAGGGCTAATGGCCAACAGGGAAAACATCCAACTGCTTTCCAGTGTTTTAGGAACTGCTTTAATGAAGAATGGCCCAGACACAGAGCTGTGTAAAAGTGAACGCTGACAGCTCAGAGTGCTTGCAACAGCTTCATTGCCAGTGTGAAGAACAATTCATAAGATGGAATCTGTATTGCCTGGAGTGCACCTTGCTGGGTGGGTCTACATCTCTTTATTCCACAGCTGCCATCCGTGGCCTTTGAAACTGTGAGGGGTTCAGGGTGTGTGAACAAACATTTGGGTGATTTGTAGGCATGGAGGGCAGAGGAATACTTCTATGATTTTTTTTCAAGTTGGATTCCTTGTTGTTTTGTAGTCATCTATTATCTACTCAGTTTCTTGTGCTTGAAGATCTCTTGGTTGTGTTGATGTTAAAGAGTAATTTGAGAAGAAAAGAAAAAAAAGACAAGTTCTTTTTCGAGGGGATCAATAATTTAATTTTAAAAAAAGTTTTCATTTCAACAGAGAAATGATCAAATCACACTTCAGGGTCTCCATACGGAGACAAAAATTGGGCATGAGAATGCCTCAATTGGGTAAATAAGATCTATCTGAGAACAACAGAATTTAGGCTTAGGAAAATTAGTTTTGCAGAAAAAAACCTGTTGAAATTCAGTGATCCCTGCAGTATGTACTCAAAAATATGAATGTTTTCAGCTTTCATTCTTATATACCACAGACTTCTCAGGAAGACAGCACTCACAGTACCACCATGGAAAAACTCAAGTTATGAAGAAAGCAAGAAATGAATAAGAACAAATAAATACCTATAGAAGTTTTGATTATGTGTGCCCGTGTGTTTACCTCTTCCCCAGATACCACTCTTATTGCCAAATAGAAATTTTGGAGGTTTTTACAATCAACACTCTGCTCATGGTTTCAAAAATATTTTTTTAGTAGTTCAATGATTTTCAGATACATTTTCTCAGTTGCATCAAGGCCCCAGATGAAATCAAGGTGTCCCCACGCAGGAAAATTCTCATGGTAAATGAGATTAGTAATCCGAGGAAGTAGCCTTGCCATGTCTTTTGGATCTGCAAAGGTGTCCTGTCCACCACTCCAAACAGCAGTTGGTGTCTTTATCTCCTCTATCTTGTACACAGGAGGAGCAGTCTGTAAGACAAGAGGAGACCTGAGTGAATGCTGCTGTATCAAAGCTGTTTAGAGAAAGGTTTCTGTGCGAGCACCTCTTTGTCTTTTGCTTCTGCACTGCCATAAGGATGAAGGCCACCCTCTTACTGTTCATTGTCCTAACCCCATTCTCTGTCTGTTGAACGGCCCATCCTATTCCTGTTTTTTCTATAAAGCATGGCTAAGGGTTGTCTTGCAGTTTGGCCCCAGCTTGTGCTCTTCAGGGGTGTGGGCATGCAAAGAACAGTGTCAGTATTCAGCAGTCAAGGACTGTGAAGATTTTTCCTGTGTGTATTCATGGTGAGGAGGTCTATAAGATTTTTGCGGCACATGGAGGGCAATTTTTGGTCTTAGTTTTCATGCTTGGAACTGAAGTGGAAAGGAAATAATTTGGTCATTTAGGATTTCACTCTAGAAAATTTCTGAGTGTGCAAGATAGAAGTGACTGATTGTAGCTCTGGGACCTTTCTGTTTTTGAAAAACAACATTTTGGTATAGCACAGGGCACTGCAAGTCAAATGTGCTGGTTAAAAGTGAAATGATTGCCAGTCCACTGGAGAGGTCACTGAAGCTGTGAAATCCATTTCTTCTCTTAAACGAAAGGCAGGCTTTGAGGATTTTTGGGCAAGTGAAGAGCTCTGTACTCACCCAGTCCTAGAACTTGGGTGTGATTCTTATTCATTTTTGGAATGACTTGTTAGTTGGCAGGTCATTGAACACATCCTGGCCTCAGCAGGGGAGGCAAAATGAACTCTTAATTGTCTGTAAAGGTCTGTCTCTGCCTTGTTTGTGAATAGACTTTTACACTTGTGTGTAATTCAGCCGAAGCATTATCTGAGACCACTCTCACCCTTGTTAGTACTCACAGGTGCTAAAAGTTGAATTTTTCTGTTACTAGTTTTACTAAGACCCAAGGATAAGTTCTGAGGAAAACCATTTTGCCTTACCTGGTTGTATTTTTTCATATTTTCCTTAGAGCCATAGTCATAAGCTTGAAACTGGTCGGTATGTGCTAGCTGTTAAAAGAACAGACAAAACAAAAGAGATGAGAGATGAAGGAGTAGAGTGCAGGAGGCATATTCCTGCCTGTGAGTTCAGTCCAGGTTCAGATAGTGGACTGTAGTTATTCCCACACCTTCCTCTGGTTGCAGGCTTCCAGGGTGCTGAGGATAGATACAGGGTAAGTGGCATCCTTGCCTTTTCTCCTGCTTTCTGTCCTGATCCTTATCTTCCAACCTCAGTATGTTTTGTTACTTAAAATTTTGTATTACTACCTTAGGTAATCAAAGTTGGGGTCCCTGCTTGTCGTGCAGAGTTGGGTTCAGTTGTCACATGGAAAGAGAACCTGAATGTCTGTAATGTGTCAGGGCTATAACAAATCTTGGGTAATATGCCTTGCAGGACTGGTGAGTGAATACCTGGAGTTATTTGTTTGTTTTGGAAATTTAATTTTTTGAACAAACAAGACAAGTAATGACTTGTGAGTGGTGTGTGATAAAGGGTGAGAGAAACCTAGTGCCTGTCAGTTTAGAAAACCTTTGCTTCCAGGATTTAAGTAGCTGAGCATGCACTAAAAATCTGCCTGCTGCATTGTCTTTGCTGTTCTGTCTTTCTGTATCTGTGCTTGCTTTGCATTCACTTGATTTTGTTAGAAGCTGGCAAAATAGACTGTAGAGTCACTAGCTGTTCATGGTTTGGGTCCATTTCCTGGCTAGTTGCATCCTGTGGGAATGACTGTTGGGAATCCTTGTCTTCAGGAGCACATCTGTTTTCTAGACCATATTAAATGTGCAGGTGCTCATGGCAGTAGGTGAGAAGGTACGATGGTAAGTTTCCCAGATCCAAAGCCTCTGGATTTCCCTGTAGGCTGTCAGTTGCATAAAAAGCAGTAGTAAGAGATTGTTCACATGTCAGAGCACAGTTATACCTGTCGCCAATGAAAAATGTTCTGTACCGATGTTCCAGCTGGGGAATGTCCTACGTACATGTCTACTTGACTCTGGAGAGAAAGCAGAAATTTTATAAAGACAGAGATCCAGTGCTGTGACAGAATAAAACCGTGAAGAAAGTGAGTTTCTAATATTAAAGAAGTCAGCTTACAAAACATTTTTTATAGTTCTGTTTTTATAGTTCTGTCCCAATTCCATCTCCCTGGATTCTTCCTCAGCTATGTTATCTTGCTCTGAGAACCACATTAGAGACTTAAGCAAGGAAGGAAATATCCTTAATGGTTTAGCTCCGCAATTCAAAAGCTGCAATTGATTTTGCATTGAACATTTAAGTCTAACCTCTTCCCCATATGTGCTTTTAAAAAGGATTATACATGAAAAAAATGGGCCCAGTTGTTACAGACACTGCAGTAATAAACATTATACAGGCCAGCTTCTGCATACTTTGTCCACTGTAAAGGGGATTGGCACCACAGCATGCATGTATTGGCAAGCAAAAGAGAAACTCTGCTGTCTCTCTTGTCCCTCTGACTGATGCACAAGTGTTTGTGAATCCCACTGTAAGTGTGCTCAGCACAGTGGAAGGGCTTTCTGTAGCTCTACACCTTGTAGAGCTGGTGGGCCCAGTTCTAAGGTCAACAAAATCAGGAAAATGCCCCTTACAGTAGTTCTTTGGGACCAAGTTTTGGTGCAAATAGTCTGAAAATTGGGAAGAATAAGAGATTTTTCTTCTGTATTTTAGCTATTTCAGTATTCAGAGGACCCCAGTGTCAAAATGCTAAGGAGGGAAACTGGCAAATGTATTGCCAAGAAGTCTGACTTCATCATTCATTCTCTTTTTAAAGAACATTTGTATGTGTCAAAAATCTGGTTGGCTTAGCCCCAGAAGAGGGTACACCCTGACATATGCAATACAGCTCCAGTTTGAACTCAATTCTTTCTTTCTGGCACTGGAATGTGCCTAGCTGTTGGTCCCACCTGTCACTAGCCCTGGCCATGTTGCCACTGTTGACAGTACACAATGTCCTGGCATTATCTCAGTCTGCTGAGAACTACATTGTGGTTTATGTACGTTCACATGCGTGATGGTAACTAGACAAGGATATAGTGCACAAGTGCAACTGCCAAAATCCCCTTTTGCTCTGAGTAGGTGTTCTTGGATGTACTTACCGTGTTGATATTTTTTATACTGCCTCCAGCTATGTAACAGAGAACATGGGCACAAAACTTATCCAGGCTTGTACAGAACTGTGTCACAGGTCCTTTCAGAAAATTGATCTGGTGTGCAGCTCCTTTGCAGCCGAGTACTAACTGAGGGAAAAGTGCAAGAACTTCTGTTCTTATTACAGAAGAATTTTATGCAGAAAATTGTTGTTAATAGCTTAGCCTTCTTAAGGCAGTATTAAAGAAGTGCTGGAAGAGCTTAGTCTCACAGTACCCCTTAAAACACTCTCTTCCCCACAGCACATCATTTATTCTTCCTCCTTCATATTACTATCAGCAATCCTCGAGGAAGCTATCTTTCCATTTCTAGTGTGCTGACCTTAATGTCTACTAATTTTAAAGTCCTAGAGATCGTCATGTCTGTTATTGCAGTTTTGGTTTAGCTCCTCCTGCATGAGGCCAGCAGAATTTTAGTTAAACAGCAGGAATCCTAAAACAGACTTTCACAAGTCTCCTACTTCATTGGGTGCTGCTGCTACAAGCTCTATATCCTAACTATTTCCACCACGTGGTTTGGGAGCAGTTTATTTGAGAGCACTCAATTCATCCCAAGCTCAGTGTCAGCATGTCACTTTTTTGGGAATACTCGACCTCAGGCTGAGGGAACCCTGTGGAGATTAGTCGGGCATTGGACCTCTTAGAAGGAAAAATTGACATACCCTGAGCAGTGGTCCAGGAAGATTTGTTAACTTAACCAGAGGGCTTGTAGCATGTGGGCATGTAGTTACTGGGCCCAGAGCAAAGAACACTTTCACTCGTTTAGCCAGCTCAGGGTATGTATAAAATGCTACAAAGCCTGCAAACACAGAAGAGACAGCCTGAGTTAGTGAAGATATCATCCACAGACAAATTAAATACATAAACAGCACATAGCAAACCGGATACCATAGGAGATTTGCAGCCCATTGTCTGTTGTTCATGTTTGTGCTATATGTTTTACTTAAGGAAAGTGTTGGAGTGAAGTCCTGAAACTAATTTTCTTCGGGAGGCAGAGTTCATTTTAAGGTTTAAAGCATGTCTGGGCATTGCCTTTATCAGAACTGTTTTTGTACGCAACATGTCAGTGAGGTTTCAAAGATAACATCAGTTCCCTCTAAAGTTCATGAAACTCTCATTAAAAATTAGTTTTTCAAATTAGAGTCTCTAAAGATCTATGCACATTTATGCTTTCCTGAAACTATAGAATAATTAGCTGAATACTGGGAGCTTTGAGTATTTACAACTGATTACTTGCATCATGGACAGATGAAAAAAGCCTAGATGCTAGGTTTGTTTTGCCATTAGGGTCCTTAAATACTCTTATGAGAGTCAAAGAAAGAAAAGATCAGAATTTGTGACAATATATGACTTTTCCACACTTCTTTCTCTTTTCTCCTGGGTTGTTTACACTAATAACTAGCAGGGGATCCTTTCTAATCAATGTCCATTTATGGATCTCATACACAAACCATAACCATCAAGAACTTTCAACTGATTCTAAAAGAAAGCTGCTTTTAGGGGCCGTGAAATGAGTGATGACAAAGGCTGGACCTAAGAGAAAATAAACTATTGATGCTTTTGCTTTACTGATTTTTGGTCTTTGGCACTATATTTTTAAACAGCAGTGTGGCCAGTTATAGCCACTCATGAACTACAATTTAAATTGTAAGATTGACACTAAGTCACAACTTTGTGATGTTGAGGTTATTTTTCCTTGCCTTCAAGCAATTTAATTTAAATAAGTGTATGCATTTAAATTATGTATTATATGGGCTGTTTTATCTTTTTAGTTTTTCCATCCTGTTCACAAGAAGAGGGTCCCCAGGGGAGTGGTCACAGCACCAATTCTGCCAGAGTTCAAGAAGTGTTTGAACAATGCCCTCAGGCACATGGTGTGAACATTGGGGCTGGCCTGGGCAGGGCCAGGAGTTGGACTTCAATGATTCTATGTCCCTTCCAGCTCAGCGTATTCTATGATTCTATGATTCTAATTGTCTGTCTTAATACAAAAGGACTTCATGTAAATTCCCATTGCTGAGAAAAATACCCTATAGCAGTACCAGAAGTACCCAGTAAATGACCGTTACTATGTCTGTAATTATTTAAGAAGTTGAACTGCATCTTCTATTAAGTTTATTTGCTTCTTAGGGGTAACCAAGGCTGATTTTAGAAAAGTTTTGCATATTTTCCAAATCTCAACACAGAAAAATCTCTATGATTTTCTAGCTCTCTACAAACAAGAAAAACAACAGAATCAGTGGAGAGAGTCACCTGATGATCAAATATGAACACAAATGCTTGGTAATAATTCTCCTGATATTACCTGCAGTTGACCCTTCAGAGTGACCAATGTAGTAAACATGCTTCTGCCCAGTTTTATTCATGATGAAGTTCAGCTCTGCTGGAATATCATATTTACCCATTTCATCGAAGCTGTGGGGAGAAACACAAAAAGCTGGCAGACAGTTTGACTATCACAGTGTGAGTTACTGATTGTCAGTTTTGCTCATTGCACCAAGCAGGAGCCATTGAAGGAGGAGGTTGCACACTGTGTCTACATCCTTGCTTGAGCTGGAGAAGTGGGCAGAGGGGTGCAGCTGTGCAGCCTGGCTGCCTGATGCCTTGGGCTCAGTGTGGATGAAGTGCCAGTTTCACCTGACAGCTGCAGCCCTTGGGGAACTGAATTTAATCAGTGCTTTCACCTGCATGGGTAACAAAACACGTTTTGCTCTTGGTTGAATTCAACTGTGAGAGACCAGATTTCTAGACAAGGCTGCTCAGCGTGTTTCAGCTGAGGTTCTTGCTCTCACTCTCACAGTACAGTCTCCCTTTTCCTCAGCATATTGTTTCATTTCCCAGTCTCTGAAATCTCTTCCCAGCCAATCCTCCCAACTCTGAGTAGTAGTGAGCATCCATCTTTGTCTGGTTCTTTACTCTCCTGGCTTGGCGTTGATCCTGATCTGATGCTGGTTAAGGTAAAAGCCATCAGACTGAAGCTATCTAGTCCCCTTGGAGTTTCTATGTTGACTCTTTCTCTCTCCACAGAGTACCTGAACTGCCAGAACTCTTTCTGGCAAGGCTTAAGGGTCTTGTGTTTTAAAGACCAGGTGTTCCCTCGGCTGTTTCCCAACCAGACATCATAGCCGGCATCTGCGAGCACAAAGCCCAAGCTGTTGTTGGGCAGGTTGGAAATCCAGTGAGTAGCATCTCCTAGGAAAGCATGTTGTAGGAACACTGCAGGCTTTTGCCCTGAAAAATATTAAAATATTTTTATTGGAACAGCAATTAATGTGCATTTAATATTGGAGTGCAGAGTTCAGTTTGTGAGAGGTTTCCTTCTTCTAGAAGCTCCCAGAACTACACAGATATTGGTTTGAGAAACCTGAAGGATTTTTTCTGTGCACGTAGGAACCATTTAATGACATTTCATAACCATTTTATAACAGGTATGGCAAATAAAGAATTTACTGATGATGCCTGTCCTGCCTCCTCTTGCACTGGAAAGCCAGCTTACATACCCTATGCTGAAACCATCTACCCAAAGCTGAAAACTGCTGAAGGCATAACAGTGCATGGAAAAGAAAGAAAAATTAATCCAAAAAAGAAATCCACGTTTCGGTAACCGCTGAACAGGGCTGAGGGGCCCCTGATCTAACTTGGTTAGCCTTAGTTTGAGAGTCAGGCTGGTCCAAATATTTCCAAAGGTGATTCAGTAAGGGGAAGGCATCCAAATAAATCATTCTATAATACTAAAATTATACAGTATCCAGTGTACCTCAAATTCCAGCTAGAAATTTTTATTCAATTCAGAAAATGTGATGAAACTGATGAAATGCATCTGCTTTTCACTGACAATCTGATTTATTTCCTTCTTCCTTAAGGATATCTCTGTCCTTCAGAAGCCTGGGAATTATTCATATGCCTAACCTCAGAGGCTTTGTTGTCAGGCTGCTATCTTATATGTGTATTATTTTGGTTGTTAAGGCAAAACCTTCCCAAACCCTGTTTATCAGCCTACCTGCCAGACCATTTGAGAGAAAAAAACTTCCAACCCTTGGATGTAACAAAATTATCAGGAAAGTCAGAAATAAGGACAGAGACACTGAATGTGTGGACTTCAGATGGGTTCAGTGCTCGAGTCACACTTCTGACAAGGTGCTCTTGCGGAGATGGAAAGGGATGGAACATGCCATTGCAGGTGAAGAGGGAAAAGATGGGGAATCCGTGTAAGAGTTGGCTCTCAGACCTTCCTTGTGTCCTGTAACTGTGTCACACCTGTATTTTGGTCATTCCTCCCAGCGGGAATTCTGTAGACAGCAAGAATGTATCCATCCTCTGTGGTAACTTCATACTCCTCGCTGGGGAATCCATGGTATCTGATAATTTCACTCTGTGAAAAGCCAAAGGAGAGTTTGTTAATGTGCCACTTGTCCTGTTCTGGAGCCTAGCCAAGATGAGCAGTGCAGTTGTAGGACGTGCTATGATGGTAGTGCAAGGCCACAGAGACCATGGCTGAGAATAAACACCACAGATCTTGTAAAGCAAAGTCGTCTTCAGACCTGTTTAGATGGTGGTTGTCTGGTATTTAGCCTCCTATTATGGGACAAAGCAGAACTGTTCTGAGTGACCAACTCCGTTCTGAGAGGTAGTTTGTCATGTTATGCAAGGCTTTTACAGATTGTACCTTTCTACAGAATAAATATGCAGCCATATCTGTATAAGAAAATGCCAATAACTGTGGGGATGAATCCTTTCCTTATCCTTATCCTTCCCTAATGAATCCTTTCTTGCCAAAGTGAGGTTAGGCAAGCCATGCAGGCAGAGCAAACAAGGGTGGAGATCTTGTCAAAAGGAGTAATGTGACCACCTACACGTAATTTTGCCTGTATTCTGAGGAAATCTTTGGTGACTCAGGGCAAGGTATCATTGATTAGGTTGCATTGTGAGAATCTGAAGAAGGGGTTCAGCCTCCCTTACCACTGTTCTGAGCAAACAGTTTGTTATGAAAGGGCAGGCCCTTGCTTCACTTGATATTAGAAACCAGCCATTGCCTCCACTGCAAAAGAATTCTTCTCTGTGGCAGCACAGACTGTTTGGATAGGAAAATCAAGGTTTCTTCCAGGCTAGTGCTTGTTCTCTTGCCAGGTTTGCACTCCTCCCCTTATGCCGTAGCCTGAAATACCAAGATGTGTTGAGAAAGCTGACTGCAAACAGGTGTCATGGGCCATGACACAGCTCCACATTTATCATCTATCTGTCGGGCTTCACCCTAAATGCAGTCGGCAAAGCCTGTTGTTCAGTTTGATATGGACTGGAGCATGTAGTCTGTGCTCTGTCCACAGTCTAGGGCTGAGTCTGGCCACTGGGATCAAAATTGCATAGTCTGGATCTCCCATGCCCCTCAGGAGTTCTGGGTAGTTGCTTAGCCTTGGAAGCAGAGGTAGCAGCCAGCAGTCCCCACTGCAGTGCTGCGTGTCTGTCCTCATGCAATGTGCAAGAGGCACATCTGTCCTTGGCATGTTCAGAGCTGGCCCTCATTGTGGGAGTAACCCTAAGGCAGTGGTTTTGGAAACAACAGACTGGGAAAATAGGAGATGCAGAAGGGGCTCTTAGCTTTCCTGACAAGGACTGAAGTTTCAGAAAGGGAAAGAAGGTGACCCAACTTACAACATTCATGAAGCATTCAGGGTTGCGACTCTTCTTGCAGAGGCTTTTGTCAACACCTGGAGTGGAGGCTGCTGTGAATCCTGCTGAAAAGGCAATTCCTTGGGAGCAGAGCAGCACAAGGAGGCACCACATCTTGGGGCTGTGTGGAAGAGCACATGCAGGGGTGTTTGTGTTAGGAAGAGAGTGGTGTGGAATTCCACAGGAAGACCCAAGAGGAGAGTCTCCTGAAGGTTGCCCAAGGTCTGTTCCCCAGGGGCTGCCAGGATAAGAACCTGTGTGGGGAAGGGCTGTCTACAGCTCACTCTATTTAACAGAGAGGGCTGCAGAACAGGAGATGAAAGCACCTGGGGATACCATGTAAGAATATGCCTGAGCACTCTGCAGATTACAAGGGAAATGGAGTTGGTAGACAGGGCCAGCTCAAGCCTAGCAGAAGCTTGACAAAGAAGCGCGACCACCTGTGATGATCATCACCCAGCTTGTCTGCCTTTATGTCTCTACCCTTTTGCCAGCAGGAGAAGTGAAGGGAGAAGAAAGCACTGCTTGTTTGCTGTCTCCTCAGGGATGAGATGAAAGAGGTTCAGGATGGGCTTTCTTTAAAACTGCCCTTTCTTCCTCTGAGACTGAATGCTATTCTTGCATCTGTCAGTGGTGTGCTGGGGTGAAGGACCAGATAATGGGGCTCATGAAGGGGCCAGGAGTAATTCAGGCACTGTGTGAGGAGATTTAATGTATGTCGAGCAACACGCTTGCACGTTCAGTGCCAGCCTGTGCTTTCCTCACAGGGTGATGTGCCTCAGAACGTGGTCAAGTTCTGCTTGAACTCTGTTCCTCTGAGAATATGGAGCAAACAAGGTGACCATGCGTGGCTCCCCAAAATCCCCATGAGTCAGTTCCTAGTCAGCCTTACCTTTTGGCCATCAGGTGAGCAGTCATGAGGAGTGAGCAATAGATCCTGAGACTGCTTTTCTTTGTGCTGCCAAGGGCCTGTCTCCATTACCTCTTAGAAATGGTTGTCCATAGTGCAAATCTTGTATTGTTATGGGGAACTGAGACCTTGCCCTTTCCTGGCATGGCTGATGGCTCCAGATTAGCATTTCTGAATAGAAACTGCAGAGTGCAGTTGGTCTAGTACCAGTTTATGCCAATTCCATGTAAAAGAGATATGCTTCCAGGTTTAGTCTCTATTTTCTAGAACCCAGGTCAATGAATGCTGGAACATTGCTCTCTCTGAGCTTCCCAGACTTTTTTTTCAACAAGATAATTTCTACACAAACATCCCTTAGAAAAGAGAAGAACAGATTCTGTGACCCAAATAGTTACCGAGCGTGGATTATAGGTTATAACTGTGTGGAGAGTAAGAGCTCACAAATTCAGTGCCCCTTGCTTCTTCTCTCTGAAGAACTGCACAAAAAAAGATTGATCCATGAAGCTCAGTGCTTACATATTCAGGAAAAGCCACATCATTCATCATACATCAAATTTTTGTTTTATGCTGTGCTTTAATGTGTGAGGGGAGAATGATGCCTGTGAGGAGAAGAGGAGGAGTCATTCTGCATATGTATAAAGACCGTGAAGATCAGGCAGGAGACCTAAATGTTCAACAGTTCATGGGACTTAATGCAGTGTAAGCTTCAGCTCATCAGTGTCTGGTAAGAATGCCTCACCAGTAATGGCTTTGACACCACTGCTCTTGCAGGCTGGGCTTCCTCAGAAGAAGAGGACACGTTTCTATGACCATAGTGTGTTTGTGTTAGTTCACCCTCCTGTCCATCCTGTAACTGATTTTTGATGTAATTATTAATATCTACTAAGTCCAGCACTAAGGTACAAGCCTGTACACTGATGTGAGTTGCAGCAGTTCCTGAGGACTGTTTGTCAGGGAAGGGCTTCAGCCTTGCTGGGGGGAGGGCAGGCAAAGGCAGCTGGTGTTATGTTCAGCAGCAGCCAGCAAGAGTGAGATTGTCAGCATTTCAGGGTCAGTGTAGATTCACAGTAGCCATAGCATGCAGGGTTTGTGAATGAATTGCATAGCAGACCTGCCTGTCTTACAGTTCTGGTTAGGAAGTTAAGCAGGCTCAGGGGACAAGTCTTTTGGGAACCAGGCATTAGACATGGAGAATGCAATTTTTAATGATGAACAGAAGTTCTCATGTAGCCACATGTTTCTTGAGTCTGCTTCTAGTGTAACACATCTGCTATGATGAGATATATGGTGCTCTGTGAAATTTATTTGTACTCAGGAATGTTCGATATGAAGATCAAGAGAAAATAAGGAAGTATTCCCCATCAAGTAATGGGGAAGAAGAACAGAATTTGCAGGATGAGAGAGAGGTAAACGAGGAAAATATGTTTTGACTTTCAGTGACCTTCAACTTAACCTTTAACTTTGACTGAACAAATTTAAAGAAGTCAAACCTCATGAGTCATCAAACAGTTGAAATGAGGCAGCACTTGGAAACACCCAAAACTTTAAATTTGGCATCAAAACATACTTCATTAGGTTCCCTTTGTATATCAAATACTTCTTAATTATTTTTGTCAAAACAGGAACCTTCACAACTATATAGTCAGGCAGTACAACACCCTGTTTTGCTTTCTGCTGTTTTACTCTGTCCTAGTGGGAGTAAAATCTGCCTGCCTCTCCCTGCACTGGGAGTCTCAATTTGGCAAGAAGAAGTTCTGCTAATGTCTCAGCTTGTTTTCAAATCGCTACCAAGATTAGTTGAGGCAATGCAGACAGAGGCTTAATTATTCCTCTTGTTAAGGTCAGCTTTCCTCAATGCACTCTGATCACCTGGCTTAGCTGGCATGGCTTATGGACTTCCAGGACTTTTACTCAGATGCAAGGAGCATCAATATTGGCAGGCCACTGATCCCATAAGCTCTAGGAGCAAAGACAGGAGACGGGAACAGCTGTTTTCATCTGGTGAGGTGATGTTACAAGTAACTATTGAGCATGGTAAACTAAAAGAATTTGCTTAGATGGAAAAAAGATCAGAGAGAAATGCTCTTGAAAGTTCCTCTATGTACTTTAAAGATTTAGTGAAGCTAAGATGCAACCCATTCTGAAATTTGTCCTTCCATCCTTGTGCCTTAAGCAGTCTGAAATTTACTTTACAGAAGCTGTAAGGCATATGCACACCAACCTGAAGAGCAACTGTGACTAAATATGCATGAGAATTTGCTGCCTTACTCACTAAGAAAACATACATGTGCATTATAGGGAAGGAACAGGAGGCCCACATTACGCATTGTTGCAATCATTGCACGTTCATTCACTTGTTCTCAGAGGGAAGAAAACAAGTAGGAAAAAATTAAATAGTTGTTCTTTTTCTCCCTTTTGTGCAAGTTAAACTTTGTCTTCTAGTTTAAGCAGAGAGGCACTTCTGTGCATAGCAATAGGCTTACAGATGAAGGAGGAAAAACACTGCTTATTTTTACAACCAACTGCAGAAAAGTAAGGCAGCACATCTTTATGGAGACGGGAAACAGAGAAAGAGACCACGAGCAAGTATGTACAAGTAACTTACCTCTGCTTTGGCTGTCTTGCTTCTGTCTCCTGCCACGGTCACTGGTCCGTCTCCACCAGCAGACTGATTCACTGGCAGAGACCTGCTCCGATAAAAGGAAGTCAAAACAAAATGAGCACTTCAGGGAAGCAGCTGTGAGTGTCATGAGCTGGCAGCAGACCCAACGTATTGCAGAGCGTGTTTAAGTGCTGATTCGGCAGTATTTCAGAAGTGGGGAAATCTTTGTGATGAAAAAGATGACCTGGTTTAATTCACCACCCCAAAATGCACCATGGAGCAGGAGAGTGTAGATATTACCTATAAATCTGTGGTTAGTATGTTTAGCTGGAACCTGGGCGTTGCAGTTCACTGGGGCCCTGGCAGAGCTTGATCTGTACCGCTACCCAACTGAGGGTCTGCTTCAAATGTAATATTTTAAGATGAAATGGAGGAAATGTCCAGCTTTTCTCAACATAGTGTCTCAGGAACACTGTCTTTGCTATTGTTTTTCATTTGGTTTATTTTAACTTGAACATTGCAGACTGACCTAAATCTGTTTTCCAGTGAGCAGCACAACTCATGAAACCCACCTTACTCTGCAATAATCACACTCCAGTGCCAAAGAAGACTTGAACACTGCATGTAACCTTTTTCCCAGCAAGGGAACAAAGGTTCTTGTTTATCCTAAGCCATTTTCATCACCTTTGAAAGCACGGTATCTGGAGATCTTTGCTTAACGGCTGAATTAGCTGTAGTCAGCCTGAGGGCTCAGTCCTCACCAAGACTGGCTTGATGACCATGGGCAGAAGGACTTGTTCCATGTCCTTGGGCAGCTGGGCTGTAAACTAAGTAGAATCCTCCTACATGAGGATCAGCCTGTTCAGCCAATTAACTCACAAGTGTCTTCAGAAGAACTATGAGTTTCCTCATGGGCTGATGAGCATTTAGAAGAACAGCAGATGAGAGGGATGTGTTCTTGGAACACCACTGAAAATAGTACAATGCCTTTGACTACTGGGGGAAGGAAAGGAGTGAAATGACAGGATGTCAGTGACAGCACAGTAACAGTTCTGCCTTACATACAAAGTAAAGAACATTGTTTGGGATAGTGGCAAAGGTAGTCTGATAATTTCTCAGTGAAAAGCATTATACCTTGACTTTTCCAAAATCTGTGACAATAACTATCATTAAACCATAAACAGATCACTCAGAAGGACTTCTACAACATGATGTCTCATTGCTTTTCATGTCCCAAGGTGGGATCAACAGTCCCCATGATATGTCCAATGCTGTTTGCTCAACATGCTTTTCCTGATTTTCCAGAAAATTCAACTCCCTACCTCCTCTGTGGCATCCCAGTTTACAAGATAGCTGCACAATTGTAATCTCTTTTCTAGGTGACTTTATGGAATGCTCTGCCTACTTTCAGGTACGATGCTGCTGCATTTATCAGGGAAAGCATTGAAAACTTTTAAAGTAGGTCTCATGTCCTCATACATTTTCCATACAAGCAGTGAGTTAGTTGAAAGATTGACTCTCTGAAGGGTATTTGTCTCCAGGAATTTGTATTTGATAGAAGGAATGTCCTTGTCTGGAGGAGAACTGTTTTCTCTGGATCGAACTCTAGTTACATTTGTGAAACAGAAGGAAACAGCACAGCCTTCAGCAGTGGGCTCAGGAGATGGAGAAGGTCTGTTGTTTTTCTTGGAAGGGAAAGGTGCAGAAGTGGTAACAGCCATGGTTAGTTTGTTTGGCTAATGAACCATTACTCAGAGAGAGACGCTGGTCCTTTGGTCATACAGTGTCACCAGTGAACTGTCCCCGTGCAATAGCTGCACTGCGCTGGCTAGCATCCCAGACTTGGCCCACACTAAGATTTCATGGAAAAGGAGAATGAGAGTGTCAGGCTGAAAGAAAACCCCGAAATGCACTGTGTTTCTTTTCACAGTGAATCTAATGGCACTTTTTTTTGGAGGAATGGTGACCTATTATGCTGTAACCTAATAACCACAGAGGTTACCCTTCAACTGAGTGGTTTTGTGCAGTAACTACCTCTTTGAAACAAGACTGGTAGAGTCATAATTACCTCAGGAAATTAATAGGATGAATAATTCTTTAGCACTGTCTTGAAAGCAGCTCTTTCCAGTAGTGGTCAAACTGCTCTAAATTTACATAGGATAAAGATAATGGATTCTTTCTAGTAATGTTTGGGTACTTTTCATTTTAGTGTTTAATGGAACTTAAGAGAGGCTGCTCAGAGCCTTGACAAAGGTTAGATCATCTCAACTCTGTGATAGTGAGTAGCTTACATGTGAAACAGCAGGAGGTGTGAGGTTTCTGCTGGTTTCAGAGCGTAACTTTGAAAGAAATGGTCCCATGGAAGGGCTGCCATTGCCAAAATGATTCAGATTGAACCAGCAAGGCTTTCTCTTTCTCAGGGTGGGTCTTGAAGCCAAGTTTCCCAGCTTCCAGGTGCATGTTTGCACCACCATACTGACTACTGTTTTGTGTTGGGTCTACCCTGAGTCCCTTGCTCTTCCTCATGAAAACAGGGAGCATTCCTGTTTCAAACAAAGACTAACCATCTTCTTTTCAGGAGTGAGGTTGTTTTATGTATGAACTCAATTTCTTGTTTAATAATCTTATTTAGTAATAAAATTATACAATACCACAACTGTTAGAATAAGATTTTGATTACACTATGCCTTTAAATAACTGCCAGCCCAAGAAACTGAGCAATAATATGAAGAATGGAAAACATCTAGAGGTCACAGAATGTATCCAGAGAAAGGAAGTGCTTTCATTACTGCTATAGTCTACAGAAGAGAGTAGGCTGGAAGCAAACCCTATCTTCTGTTAGCAAAGTATAGTTATCACAGAATTAAAGATGTATCAATTGAAAAAGTATTACAGATCCACAAGGTTGCCAGAAAACATGAAGTGCACTATCAGGATGCAAAAGGCATTGGAGTGACACGTAGTGTGCAGAAGGAACCCTTTCCCTGACTCCAGATTTGTACCCAGTGAATCTAAGTGCTGTTGAATGACTCAGGTAAGGCTTCTGGTTGGGGGTTAAGGATGCTTCTGCATCAGGTCAATGATTTCATTGTACACGTGCAAAGGGGCATCCAATCCCCAGATGAAATCCAGGTGTGCCCATTCAGGAATCTCCTTGTGATAGACAAGCTTCTTAATTTTAGACAATAAAATGGCTGCATCCTTGGGATCTGCAAGCAGGTCTTGTCCCCCAGTCCATACTGCAGTTGGTACAGTCATCTCTTCTATGTTGTACAGAGGAGGAATAGTCTGGAAAATAGCACAGGAATGAATGTCCAGGAGAGCACAGCAACTTTAAACATTCATTTGGGGCTTTCTTTTGTCACTGCTCAAAGTAGAGGTGCATAAACCAAAAAGGAAGGAAGTTGCCTTGTTAGCCTTTTCTGTCCATGCTCACAGGGATTACTCAACTGATAGCACAGCCAAAAGTAAAAGACCTCCCAAGCTGACAAAGAGTTATTGTTGGGTCTTTGCCCTCTCAAGTGGGAATCTTAGGGCAGGAGCCTGAAAGTAGACAGAGATGTCAGGATGCCTCTGGATAAACCCCCATCATGGTCCTTTTGAAGTACTAGTTAGTCCCAGAAGACATGGGCTAGAGAGAAAACACAACATGCTACATGGATTAAAAGGATCATGGAATGGCTTCTGTAGGACGAGAGGGAAAGCAGCTTAGAACTCCTGTATTTGGAAAAGAGATGTCAGAGCAAGGACAGGAGTCAGGTTTATACAACCACAAATGGTATGAAGAAAGAGCACTGGAAGTAATTATCCCAAACACAAAACCTAGATGGCATCCCATGACTTTCCAGGAGCAAGCAAATTCAAGGCAAACCAAAGGAAGCCGCGTTTCATGCAAGTCATCATTAAAACATGTAACTCATAATGACAGGCTGTTGTGGAGACCTAAAGGGTAGGAAGGTCAAGGATGGGATTAGAGTCTTGAATGGAAAAGGTGTTCCTCGGGGTCTGCTTGAGGGCAAAATCCTTTTGTCTCTGGCTGCCAGAATCTAGTCGTGGCTGTTAGTTTTCCAGTTTTCCTATTTCTAATGTCATCTGCTTCAATTATACTAGTAGGCAAGATGTCTTTGTTATTTTCTCTGTACTCTTCTTTTTCAAAATTAATCTTCTATTTTTTTCTGCCCTTACTTCCTCTTATTCCCATTGATCATTTAATTGAAAACTTTTTCCTCTTCCTCTCTCTTTCTCTCTCTCTTTCTTTTACAATATATTAAATTTATTATTGCCACTAGTGCTTGCATGCTTTCTGTCTTGACTTTCTGTCTTTACTGAAAAGCAATAATATTTTCATTTACTTATGTTCTGAAAATGTGTCTCCTACTACATTCTTGCTCTCTTCCTGTGTGTTTCTGTGCTGTCCAAAGTTGCTTCACCAAAACATACCTGTTGGTACTTTTCCATGTTCTTCTTTGAACTGCCCCAGTCATAAGCTTGGAACTTCCCCGAGCGGGCCTCCTAAGAGGATGAACAAGAGAAGGGTAGCTATAAAGCCATAATTTGGGAAGTTTGTGTATTCTTTCCCTGATGAGCCTCTGACTCCAATCTAAAGCCCCAACAAAAGTTCTTCTAAGAGGCAATAATAAATTAATTTAAAGTGTCAAAAAGTAAAAAAGAGTCTAATATTTTTGTCATAACAAAAGAAATTCACATCTGCAGACAGACCCAAGAACGTCCTTGCAGGCAATTTGTTCAAGGTTGTAAAACTGCTGTTAAGAACTGCTGTCAGCAAGTTCAGCTCAGTGCTGCTGCCTTGTCCTATTATTACAGTTGTGTTGCCAACACTCAGCTCTGTGAGTGTCTTCATCTTATGTTTTGTCTTCCCACTCTATTTTGAATACAGAAATTACCATTTTTAGTTCTTCCCCTTCTTGGCTTTACCTACAGCATGGGTTGTTACTATTCTGAGAGATACCCTCACCAGAATCTTAGTATTGAAATTCCGCTAGCTCCTTTATTTGTAATAACAGGAGGGATAACAAAGACTTAGGAGTATTACTTCTGCATGTTTGTGCTTGCAGTCTGTGGTTAGATGCTGAATTACATCCGAGTCTATTTGCAGAACTCTCCTCATTCTGCTTTTGTAACCCTTTTTCTTTTCAGGTCTAGGTCATGGTTACAAAAGCAACTTATTCAAACCTACTATCTAATGCAAACTCACAGCCAAAAGTATAATTCTATTTTGAGTAAGTGCCTATGAAGATGTCACTAAAACATATCTGTGTGTTTGCTCTGCTGAAAAGGGACGGACACTCCTGCAAACTCTGTGTGCTCACAGCTGCTTCCTGCACCGCTCCAGAGCCCGTGGTGCTGCCAGGAAACCTGCCTCGCTGCAGAGGCTCCCTCGAGGGAGCTCTTTCTATCCTCAGAGTGTGAGCCCAAAGACAGAGGCAGCTCCCATCAGCACTGCTGCTGAAGAGGTACTACAGCAGTACCTTGTGGGTAAGGGATATAAACAATCTACTAAATACAGTATTTACTATTTATGGTTCTATTGCTGTCCAGACACTTACAGCCTTGAAAGCGAGAGAAGGGTTTTAATAGTAAAATGTGACAATTTATGTGGCAGCCTAAATCCTGCTCATCTTTTGACACCACATTGGAAACATGACTAATTTCTTAAGGTAAACTCACTACAGAACTGTGGACATAATTTATAAAAGGTACTGCATGCACAATAAGAAGAGTAGTGTGTACACCTGCACACACAGCTTCCAGCCTACACATTTTTACTCAAATGCAGCACTTCATTGTTGGCTTTATGTACCTGTGTCACATAGGGCATTTCTATCTGGCTGGCACAAGGAGGAATGAAAAACAGTGTTCTGAACTGCAATCCACAAGTTGCATGTGTTTCCAAGAAGCTGGCAATGGCTTCACAGCTGGTTGTCTCTGTACCTCACTATTCAGCTCAAGGTGAGTACCTATTTTATCTTTCAGGGGTTTGCTCATACCTGACTCCAGTGGACTATGTTCTGCACAGAAGTTCCAGCAGAGGTTTGGGCAATATACACGTTGATTCGGTTCTGAAAGAGAATATTCAGTGAGCATTCTCTTCTTCCCTTCTATGCAGATGTACATCAAAACATAAGCTACAGCAGTGTCATGTATCAATGAAAACAACAGAAACTGGAGTGGCATGACTGGAGACTCCCTCAGATTTACTTCACGTGTGGCAGTGCGTCAGATTAGGAGTAGCACTGAAAGAGCAATCCCTAACCAGAACATTTTCCAAGATGACTGAGGATCTAAAAGAACCTACTGGTGAGAAGGAATGAATAGAAAGCCAGCAATTTAGACTCTGATCTATGTGACATTTTTCAGAATTCTGTATCAGATTCTGTGTGAAAGAGGATCACTGTTGGACAGAACAGAAAAGGGAAATGCAATTTTCTGATGAATGCATGAATATTTGAAATAAAACACACCCTAGCACTGCAGGGGTTTCTTAAGAAGCTGCTGTGGGATCCTTCCTCAGTGAGCACTTCCTGAGGCATTTTTTGAAAAATGCTGGAGCAAAATTTTGACTCCTAGGTGATCTGACCTACAGCTGGACATAGCATGAGGTGCCCAGGTTTGTCCTAATACTCTCCTACCCTGATGGTCCAAGGCTTGGAGAACAAGGACAAGGAGGAATATGTGTGATACTTTCTGTGTTTCAAGGAGAAAACATGAAGCAGGTAGGCTTTTTATTTCTTCTTTTTCAGCATGCCAGCATGTGAAATATCTCTGATGAGACCAGTAACCACAGTATGGACCACGATATGGTGCCCTGGGTGAGGTCTGTCAGAAAGCAAACTGCAGAATCCTGGGGGACTCTAAGCAGCTGTCAGCTGTAGAACTGGTGCCAAATGCTCTTCTGAGGGGAGAGTCAGTGGGTCCCTGCTAGAGATAGGGCAATCAGCAGGTACTGCTGTCCTGTAGTGGGGACTGTTCCCTGCAATGTGATACCAATAGAAATTCAGGATTCACTCTACGGGATAGAAGGTGAATTTGAGGAGAATATGCTTAAACTCCCAGTAGAGCGGGTAAAAGTTATACATACCACATCAATGTTTTTCAGGTTACAACCACCCAGATTGAAGAAGACACTTCTACAAAGCCTGGCAAAAGCTTGGTGGCTGCAGACAGGGGCTATTATCCTTGTTAGACACTCAGTCTGGGGAAGGAATTCTCTGTTGCCAAGCATACTCTGTGAAATACAAAGGTAATTGAACATTAATTTAGGAATGTACACACCTCTCTTCTCCAGAAATTTCAATGGTTCTTACTCGCCTTTTCTCCCTTTGTCATATGATTTTCCCACAAACAAGTGAGAAATTACTTGGTTTTCCATTGCATCAGTCTGCTTGGGCATTACTCAATCTGAGTTGCATCACTTTTAATGAAGAGATGTGTTAAATGTTAACTCCAATTCATAGTTTAAGCTTTTATATCAGTTGTGGCTTTGCCTGGAGGAATCTTGGAAACCTTTGAGGATTTGCATATTGGTACCTCTCTGGGTGACCTGTCCCCGAGCTGCGCTGTTGCCTCAGACTGAAAGCTTTTCTTATTCCCCTGTCTGAACTTTCGAAGGCCTCACCACAAGGTAAACCTGCCCACATGCAAATGAGTTGACTTCACAAAGCCCCTACTTTCTATTTACCCATTTTAAGAGCTGAACAAACAAGATTATAGTTAAACAATGAAAACCAAGGTGTCACATACCCTGAGCATTTTCTCAGGAAGGTAGAGGAGTTTTGTTGCTGGGCCTTTAGCATACTTAATAGCAGTGACAGGTGCCAATGCAAAGTAGAGTTTGATTTTTTGAGCCAGTTCTGGCATTGTTGAAAATGCAATGAAAGCTGGGAAAAAAAAAAAAAAAAAGAGGTGTTAAAACCCCATCATTTTTACATTAGACTGTTTTCAGTATTAATATATGATATTCTGCACTTTCAATTTATAAGTAACCTTGTTAGTTGTTCAGAGACTATGGTCCAGACTAGATTTTTATGAAATTCCTCTTCTCCATAAGTTACCAGCTTTCTATATTTTACAGCTTTCTTCCAGACTTGATTAAATATAGATGTACCTTTCTGATGTACATCCATGTATCTCTTATGCAATTGGGAGGAAAAGTTGTTTTTCTTCCAGTCAATCCAATGTTGTATTTTCTTTTTTTTATGTGTACATCTGGTCCAAACTGGCCAACTTCTCTTTCTGTATTCTCATCTTCCTGTTTTGTGTGTTTTGGTGAATTTACCAGCTGCTGTTGGGCACGCCCTTGCATCTTGGATAAAAACAATTTGCATGGCTCCCACACAAGAATTTCCAGTATAATTCTTAGTTGACATATTTCCAGCAGCAGTGCATTTGATCCATTATGCTTCATTATCTTTGTAATAAATTTTAAATGCTTACATGTTGAAAATTGCTTATACTAATACAGTATTTCACAACAACAAAGAGTTAATGAAAACTTCAGGTATATTCAGTGACTCAGTATCTTAAATCAAATTTTACTCCTGTTTTCCAGAAGAATTCCTCTTGTGTGAAACTTACCAATGGTAGTACCTTGTGAATAGCCAATATAGTACAACTTTTCCTGCCCTGTTTTCTCCAAAATGAAATTTATTGCTGCTGGAAGATCAAACTTTGCCATCTCATCAAAACTGCAGGAAGGAGATTGAAAGAGAGGCATGCATAAATTAAAAACCAAACTTTAAGTTGAATTCACATTTTTATTAATAGCTTGTCAGCAAAGAAATAGTCTGACTGATTTAGTGAATCATTCAATTTTCTAAGTTCTTTGTTTTTCTGGCACTGGATATGGAAGATACTACTCAAGATTTTTTGGGTTATTGTATTACACAGACTAGTGTTTCCAAGTAGCTGCCAAAACTGGCTCCAGGGCTGAGGAATGGCTTGGAGATGGCCTGTGCAGGTTCCTCTGAGTCTTTCTGCTGCTATGCCTCTAGTTTGAAGAACCTGTTCAAGTAGTAATTAAAGTCACCTCCATTACTATTACAGTTCACATGCTTTTATAGGGGCACCTCAGCAAAAGCAAATGTAAAGGATGCTTATTAAAAAGTAGCATATGTAAATCCCTGATGTAGCCAGCTGAAATAAATATGTAAGGATGGGCAATGGATGTCCCCCTTAGTGGTTCTGTCTACCTGAAAGCCCAGAATTCATCTTGATCAGTGGAATACTTTTGATGTTTTCTTGACCAGCGATTCCCTCTGCTATTTCCCATCCAAACATCAAATCCAGCATCAGCTAGTAGGAAGCCCAAGCTGTTGTTGGGCAGGTTTATGACCCAGTTACTAGCATCTCCCAATAATCCATGCTGGAGAAACACAGCAGGTCTTGAAGCTGAAAAATAAAGCAAAACCAAAACAGTCTATAATTGCTTTTATCTTTTCATTTCCTGTTTGTTCAGAGATATTATTTTCTCATATTCAATACTGGGATTTTTTCTTGAATCAAAAAATCGTAAGAACAAAACCCCTCTTTCTATAAGAGACAACTTCTAAGCTTCAGAAAGAATTTTTGGAAAGATCTGCCTGACACCAGAGCAAACTAACTTGGCACCCTCTGGTCATTGTTTGTACAGCTCAGACAGATCAGCTTGAGATTCTCAACATTGATACAGAGATGAAGGTGTGGCATTGTTTTCAGAGGTTTCCTTTACCCAAAATATCAATCAGACACTGATACTAAGGAGGTGTAAGCAAAAGCAAAGCAAAATTAGAAGTTGGAAAAGCTTTTGCAAAACAGCCTGATTAGGCAACCTTTATCCTATTTTTAATTTTTTAAAAAAGTTTTATTCATCAACTCTTACTAGGAAGCATATGCTTCATATTATGGCAGATTTTTATTATAAATAGTTGTGATTGACATTAAATCTGTAGATCTTGCAGGTTGTTCAGGGCAGCCAGAACTCTCTGCTAAAATTTCACTCGTATACAAGCTTTGGTGGATGTTTTAAAAATACAAGTTATCTCTTTTGAGAATATGCCCTATCTAGGCTGGTGTTGTGTCATATTAAACAACTGTACCTGGGATTCCTTGATTCTGAGTACCATAAGGGATTCTGTTAATGATAATGGTATAACCATCTTCTGTCATCACTTCATACTCCTCGCTGGGGTACCCTTTGTAAGTAATGAGCTGACTCTAGGAGAAAAGGTACAAATGCATTTGCTCGCACAAATCCATTTCATATAGTCACAATGAATAAATGCTGGAAAGCAGGTACAGCTGGGGATTTAACCGACATACATTAAGCATCTGAATGTATGTAACCCTAAAGCAACAACAAATTTCCTTTTTTCTTTATATTATATCTATACCACCCAATTAAAATATGTCAATAAGACCTGTATTACACTCCTGCCAGACAATCAGCACAAGCCCTTGCATTCTGGTGATACAAGAATCCCTATAAGCTCATGGCAGGACTTCATGAGCTGAGATGAGGTGTGTGGCTGAGACCAGGAGCTGTCTGGGTGCAATGCTTCTGATTTGCTTTGATACAGCCTGGAACCAGCTTATTTAAACTACTTTCAGAGAAATCCAGATAGCTTCACAAGTATGGTTTGGTGAACAGCATAGATGCAGTGAGCACTGCTGAAAAGCTGATTATATTACGGAAAAAAAAAAAAAATTGGCATTTGCACAGTTGCAAGGGAAATCCCTATCACAGCCCATCTTAAGCTCTCAAGTAAATATCAGTTTTGACCTGTAATGCTCCATCTGTTTTGTTACAAAAGAGGATTGGTTTTTATAACTTATACTCAGAGAATTACTCAATGTATTTTGCCATGCAGGACAGAACCCCCAAGATTTTAACAAACAATGAAAGACCTAAGCAAGCTTGCTTGGCAGGAGGTGTTTTTCTGAGAAGTTGGCCATTTCTGGTCTCTGCTAGTCACCACTAGTTGTTTATAGACTTCATTGCTGATGAAATCCTGACATTCCAGATAGTCATTCCTTCAGATAGGCAGATAGTGCCAGCAATAGCAAGCTCGTAATTGATATTTAAAAGGAAATTAAGTCTGGAGATTTACTATTTGCTTTAATTTCCATCAGAGAGAAGAGCTGTTACAGATGCAGGCAGAAGAGGATAGAGTAGGTTAAATAAAGGCACTTTACCTACCCTGTTATTTCTAACACTTAGAAACAACAACCAACTTACAATACTCATAAAAGCTTCAGGATCCACACCTCTCTTCATTCTTCTCAGTTCTTCTGAATAAGTAACTCCCTGAAACAAATACGTCACAGCAAAAACCAGCCATGTCTTCTCCCTGCAAAATCCAATATATTCATCTGTCAGTAGTCATCCTCTGCACTTGCAATCCAGACAGGTTCTGTAGTTTTCTGATGAGGAAAGTGCTGTCTAATAATGAACAGAGCCAGTCTGGTACTCCCAACTTGTTAATTAAACGGAAAAAAGCTGACTTCAAACACATCTGAGGGCATTGGGCAGCAACATGGAGTCTCTGCTAAGGTTTGGACTAGGATTTTGCTCTTGATCAAGGCAAAAGTATCAGTGAATCCAAGACAAGGAGCAAAGCTTCTGGAGAAATGAATTTCACTCATTTGTCTGAGAGCTAGGTCACTTGCATTACCATACCATGTATTTGATCTGTAGGTGAATTTGGAAACATTTTTGGCTAACTCTATGAAATACAGAGTTATCGGGTAACTCGTAAGTAAATCAATCATTGTCACAGTGAAGCTTGCAAAGTGGAGATAACCAAATTGTTGGATAGTTAGTGGGAAAAAAAGTAAAAAGAATTGCAAATAAAAAAAATTAAATATTTATCATTTAATTTAAAACTTAGGAACCTAAATAAAGCAGCCCTTTATAGATGTAAAATTTACACAAAATTCCTTAATGACAAAATTTATCCACTCCATGGGATGAGGATGGATAAAGGAAAAGAACACTTTGCATAACATAGTGCTAGGTAGAGACTGAGTGCAGGGACATCCAGTTTTATTATGCAAAAAAAGGAACAAAAAAAACCTGGGAGGTAGCCGTCCTGCTTAGATGCACACATAGTAGCTCCATTGTCTGTGAAGATCTACATACTCTTGGCTCAAAGAAAATGCAGTGTTCATATTAGCATCTTCTCTACATTATATAATCCCCCAGAGGCCTCACCTAAACTTCTGTTGTCCCAGTGATAGATCTTTCAGTCAGGCTGATTCAGCCAAAAAAATCCATTGCATTTATTGTTTTCCTAATCAAGAAGACTTTTAGACTATTTTCCCCCCAAAATAATATGAATAGCATTTTTTTCTTCTTCTTACAGGACAGCAATTTATACACTAACTTCCTAGCACTACATTCTGGTACAATCCAGAATGCTCCTTTTGTAGAAAAAGGGACATTTAGAAACCTTTGTTTTACTGAGCTAGCACCCTTTCTTTTGGTTTAAATTCACCACTTTCTGAATCTCTCGCTTGCCATCTTCCCATACCTTTTCAACTATCCCAGAGTTACCTAAATTCAGGCCAGGTGAGCCAGGCCTGGATCTCTTTAATCAAAAGGAATCTTGCAAGAAATAGACATACTTTCACCTACTTACAAGCAAAACAACACAATGAAATACATTTGTTCCCAAATAGTAAAGCAATTCCTCAAGCTCAGGTTTCATACCATGTTTTGCAGCTCCCATGAAGCCTTCACCAGTTTTGGATCATAAATAAATCAAAGCATTACTGACCTTGTGCCCAAAGTCATGTGTTTGGCTGAGCAGCTGCGGCTGCAGAAGAATGAAAACTCAATTCCTGGCTGTTTGGAAGCAGTGCTGGCAGTGAAAGGACTGTCATGCACTGTTTTTTTCCCCAATTATGGAGCAACTTGACAATAAGCTTCTGTTTCTTTCCCACTACTCATTCCTTCTACTATCACTTCAGCTTTTCCCTGATGCAGCAGTGGAGAGGGGTGACTCCTTTTATTCTCAAACCTCATGCTTTACAGCTCCTTAGCCACCACAGCTATAACAAGGCTCTTCTACTATCACAGATTGCTGGATTTTTAAGGAGAATACCAGTCTCTGTAGAGTGGCAGAGCAGGATCAGGAATTTTGAAAACAAACATAGTCATAGATATACCTTATCGTACCTAATGAAGTTGTCAATAGACCTGTAACAATCTTCTCTTTTACTAACAGCCTATCAATTCCAGCATCTCATGCTATCTGGAAAGGAAGGAAAGAACTCTGGTACCTCTACAGGTGTTACTGCACATATTTTCCTTTTATTTTTTAATGCTTTTTTTGCTGTTCCATAATTCTACTTTGTTGCTGGAGCGGTTTCAAGATATTTTCCTCCATTTACATTTCACCTCTTCAACGGCCATAGAATTGAAAGGATATTCCCTAAATGAGCAGTTATGAAACTAGAAGGCTTTTCTGTAATCTGTATGGACTCAGAAAACTTTGATGAGATGGGCACACGTGTTTCAGTGGTCTCAAGCATACTTTGAGTGGGCCAGAATTGTTCAGCAGTGGAAATTAGGTAGGCCTAAATAGAAGGTCCAGGCAGATTGTTTTTAAGGCATTCAGGACAGCGACCTTTTAAAGTCTCCTCTTTTTTGTGGAGGACAAGCCCAGTGCAGCTGTGTTCCACCACGACTGGAACTTACTTACTACAACAATAGAAGTTTTGCAGAAATATGAATGAAGATCCTTTTTTTTTTTTTCACTTGTGTACTCTGGTGTAAAGCTGGTGGGTTTTTCATTCTGCATGTTCCAGGTATTTTTAAATCTTGAAACTAATTATTCTTTCTTGTTCAGTTCCCAATTTTTATTCATCCAAATATTCTGTCTCATAAATACTGTTCATCCACATAGAACAGATCAGCTTAAACACTGAGATAAACATTGACCAAGGTTTTGAGCAGGATTTGATACTTATATTTATATTATAGCTTGCATGATTTCTTCTTCCAGTACTGCCTGTGGTTAGGATCAGAAATATTCAATAAATCCGCAGAAGTTATTTTCTTTAATGTTTACAGATCAGAAAGAAATATGAAAGAAAATCTCAGAAGACCTGTTCCTACCAGACTTGTTATCAGGCCTTAAAAGAGAAATAGTTCAGTTTCTGGCAGCAAATTAGGAGAGGAAATGATTTTCAAAGAGCTGGTTAAGAACATGGAGTATTTTCAAATATTGAGTCTACACATGGGATGGGATTTTTTTTGAATCTTCTCATTATTTCCTTTATATACTCCAAGTTCTTTGATCTTTCCTGTAAGAAAAAGAGGTTTCTGCCTTTTTAAAGTCTCAGTGTCTTAAAACTCCACAAGATTTTAATGAGCGAACTGTTTAAATGCGTGCTCACCTTTGAGTAGCTCATGCTACTCTAAGTCATTAAGATGTGCTATTAACTCACTGTGAAAAAAGCCAGCTTCATTCTTTTGTGCTAAACAATGCTCCAATAACAATAAACTCACTAAAACATTGCATAAACATGGCATAATACCATAAATAGCAAATGACTGGATAAAGTCATTGCAGGCAGTATGTGTTTAAAGTGAGTGCTTGAGATGGGCAAAGAAGGCAGACTAAGGTGAGTGTCAGGCTGATTTTTTTTTAAAAAACCAGGCATGCACATTCTGTTGTAAATTGTCAGGTTTCAGTGGAAGTTGCTCACGCTATAATCAGGTATGGAATTCACTGGAAATGCTTAAAGGTTGAGATGTTGCTGTCAGAGTTGTGGTTGCATCTTCACAAGTGTGGTCATATGTAAATGAATTTTAAACTGGTCAGTCTAGGTGCCCTTATATAAATAAGTGCCTTTATATAAATTGCTCACTACATGCTCAGTTTATGAAGCCTTAAATCTTTCCAGTACTTTTTATGGATAAACCCCCCTAATGCTAATCTCTAGCATTTTCGTGTTTTCTGTAAACTCATTGCTTTCCCCATTCCCTTCTGCTGCAGGAATTAGACCTGGCTCTGGAAATTACTTAGGAATGGAGGATATTTTTATACAGCTGAATATAGCAGTTCATCACAGATCAAAAATGTCCTTTTGGCTTCTTCATGCAGCTAGTGAACGTAGTTATCAGAAATGTTTGGCTATTTTAAGTATGTTAAGGAGGGCCTTTAAGGAGAGGTATGCTTTATTGAGAGACAGACTTGTTTTTGTGGAACTTGCCATCCAAGAGTCTCCAAGGGAACACATAGCAGCAAAAACCAGAAGGATCTCCTTGTGCACTCATATGGCTTTAAAAACATTTCATGCCATAATGGTGTAAACAGTTACTTCCTGAGAGTGAGAAAAACACTGAGAACTAGGCACAGGGTCTAATAGTGTGCTCTCCACTGCATCCCTGGGATAATACCTGGTTCCCAGCAGCATGCAAGAACTGCCCTCAGCCACCCACCCCATGCTGTTGCCTCAGCTGGAGTGCTGTTGGTCCCCAGCACAGGCACATTTGGGGGTGAAGGCAGACCCTCCCTATTCAGCAATGGACCCTACACCTCCAGACAGCAAAGGAACTGCTCTCAGTGGAGCCCATACACACAGACAGGAGTGCAGAAGCATAAAGCACTAGTGAGAACAGGTGCTGCTTAGGTGAGAGATTCTTCTCTGCTCTGTCAGGCCCGCAAAAATATTTCTGCTGGTCATCATCAAGGTCAATGGACTTGCCTGGGGATTACCAGCCACTGGGCTGAGTGGCACAGTATTTGTAAGTTATGAGTGAGGTAATTCTGCACTGCCACTTAGATAATTATGAATCTTTTGTGTGACAAAGGTAGAGTAAGAAGTGTCAAAAGGAAGGGCTTGTGAGGGACAGAGAGGGCTGTATGCCTGGCTGTGCTGCTCACACTGTCTGGAAATGTCCCAGGCAGCATTGCCCTCCTGCTCAAGTACCAGCCACCTAGAGAACGGGCAGCTTGCACATGAAAAGCTCAGCACCAGCCTGTCTGTTAACTTATCCAAGGGAAATACAACTTGTGAAAAGAGTAGTTATTTCCACAATACTTTCTGGCTGATGCTGAAGTTTGTGAAATGTCTGCAAGCCAGGATTTCTTCACCTCTGAGGGTGGATGAAGATGAAGTCTGTGTTGCAATTTATAAACTTTGCATTGTTCAAACTGTTTTGCCTCACAATCTGCAGAAAATTATTTTTTTTATCCTTCTGTTAATTTTGTAGTAATGTATAGAGCATTATCTTTTCACACCCAAAGTGACCAGATATCAATTATATACGCTATAATTAGAGAAGAAAGGAATTTACACATCTGCCTACACATGTGGAAAGCTGAAAATTACACATGATTTATTTGTCTTGCACTTGTTGCTAAATGAAAGTCTTGGGAGTGTGAATTGGAATTGTCTGGCAGAAGACCTGGGACCAGCAGGAGCACTGTGCAGGCCTTGCACTCCGTGTGCAGCAGTCTCCTGCTGAGCATGGGCCATTGAGCACTGGTAAGAACAGACTGAGGAAGTCTGGTCAGCCTCGTGCTGCCATCAGCAGGACCTACCCAGATATTTTTAGGGGTCAAAGGGACTGTGGGCACAAGGGCTTTGGTTTTTCTTAATCCTAAGAGTTAACGTAAGGGGTTTGCTCTGGGAAAGAAGCACGGTGCTGGGGAGGTTAGAGACAGCATCACAAAACCTCTGTCCTCCGTTCAAAATGGGATTTTTGCATACCTGTAACTGGGTTGAGTGGGGGCTGAGTTAGCAGTATCCCAGAGTGGGCTGGGACCCCCGTCTCTCTTTCCATGAACACCTTTCTCCTTGCCTTCTTTCTGATGGAAAATTCTCATCAAATATTAATTCCATTACTAATAATCTCCATCATGGTTTGTTCATTCTTTTCATGCATTAAAACCAACTTCCCCCTAACTTCTGCTATGACAGCATGTTAGGTAGTCATAGACCTGTCTTTCCAAATTGTAAAGCACCTATTTTTTCACTTGTACCTTTACACATAGTAGGAATTTCTTTTGAAACACCAAAGGTTTTGCTGACTTGCAGATCTGATCCTTTTTCTTTAAAAAATGAAGATACAGTTACCAATACAGACTAATGGTTTGCTCTGAGCATCAACATCAATTTTCCCACATGAAATAATCTGCTGTAAACAATGAAGAAAAAATACACAGTAATTATAAAATTAAGATGATTACTTTGTATTTAGGATGCAGAATATTGTTTTGATCTTTTGTAAGGGAAAAGGAACATGATCAAAGTATTTTAACCTTAGCTATAGAAACGCTCTTTAAATAGCAAAGCTGCTTATCAAATATAGTCTGTGTTTTCAATGGTAGCTTTCCCTTATAAAGACAAAATTTGCCTGCTGACCCCAAAGTGATACTTTCCAAACCAAATGAAGAACCTACATGTTCTATTTTACTTATGTCAACAAAATGTTTCATACTCTTGCTACGTGAAGGAAGTTAATTTCTAAAATGTTAGTGCCAGCACATAGTTCTACAACATTGCACAGAGGACAAATGAAACTTATGGACCTCTTTCAAGCTCTGCTCCACTGAATGTTGCACTAGACACCAAAAGTTTTCATTAAACAAGAGAGTATTCTTTCATTGAGACAAACAATATCATACAAAGGCACAATTCTTACCATCCCAAAGGAAATCCATGTCTTTTTGATGATCGGGATGGCCTCTTTGCTTTGGAAGCATTTTGTGAAGGGTCTTGAGGCAGGAAGATCCCTTTGCAGAGGGGTCTTGTGGCTGTTTTGCTCCCCTGGAGCAGATAATAGTGGCCATCTGAAAAGCAGTCAGTTCCCAAGGTCTGTGTAAGAGAACACTGTGTCCCTCTGTGCTAATGGGACTGCCAATCTGCAGGGGAGAGGCTCTAACATTCGAGACGAACAGGTCTGAAAAGCTGGTAATTTGGGTTTTTCCTTTGGAAAACCAACAGGACAACTAGGCAGGTCTCCACTGTCTGAAAAGTTGTGGCGCAGTGATCCTCAGGCTGACTCTGGTCTGAGCTAGCAGCAGCCCTACAGAGCAGCACACAGGGGTACCAGCTAAGACCTGGCCCTGGCAGCATCACTTTTAGGGTCTGTACCCCTTGCACTGCACCCTGTCCCTCAGCTGGCAAGGCTGGGCTGACATCTCCCAGCTGCAGCAGTGCCCAGCCAAAGCAGTCAGCCCTGCTTGTATCCACAGTCCTGCTCAGGTCATCCTGACACCTTGAAATAAGTGTCTGGTGTCCATGTCTAACGACTGCCACATTGGGCCACTCACTGCTGTTATTTGATCTTCTCAAGTAATTCTGATCTCCAGGGCTTTTGTTTTCTTCCTGTGCTTCAGCTGGCACCTCCAATTAGGAGGATTTTGTGCACAAGTTGTCCCTGCTACTTGTCTGAACAGCTTCATCTGAATGAATATTCAAATAAGAATTTGAAAATTGTGGCTGAAATCCTTCCCTTTGTGCCCTAAGGGATGTCAGATTTTTTTCATATAAATCATGTCCTAATTACAATTGTACTGAAAGAGACTTTAGAGAATGGATTACTGGAGATAAAAATGACACTTTTTTTCCTTGAGAAAAAGAAAATATCTGAAAGAAACATTTAAAATTTTAAGGCAGGTAAATTCTTGCAGTTAGCAATGCTGTAAAAAATTTAATTTGATCCTATCAGAATTCTTTTTTGTTTAATAAATTCTTCCCTGAGAACTAGATGAAGTCTGGTTTCCTGTCAGTTTGTACCTTACAGCTGATTGCAGGCTCCAGTCAAATATTTAGAGTATCTCTCTTGCTCTTCTTTCTCTTTTAATTTCCTAATCATGCTGCAATCTTTACTGGTCAGGACACTTGCAATCTTTCTCTTCTAGTTCGTCAACTTTTTGTTATCAAACAACAAAGCCTTAATTATTTTGTGGAGGACTATGTTGAAAACCAGGGAACATGCAGACAAACACACAGTCAGCATAATCTCCTGAACATTGTTCCCTTAGGAAGGCAGCTGAACCATCCTCCCTTAAGCCTTTGAATAAAATCACTGTAGGCTTCTATACGCCTGCTGGATTGCTCATCTTCATGTTTTGAAAATGGATTGTGCCATTGCAAAACAAAATTTTTTTTTAGACTAGTATAATTTCAAAAAATGAAGAAATACACAAGTACTTTTATTAAGTGAGTTATTCTGATATTATGGACCCTCTGCAATCAGACTCATCCTTAAACTTATGGGCAATGTACAGTGCCGAATTTGTATGTGAGGCATATACTGGATACCTGTCTTTTTAGTTTTATAAGAAAGCATTTGTTTCCACAGAAGGCATTGGATTAGAAGGCACCCTGAAGTTATTGCCACTGTTTTCTGCATGGCTGTGCATGGTTCACTTTTAACAAGGGAGGAACTGAAATTAAACCAGTTCAGAGAAAATGGGATCCACCCAAAAATGGATGGGAGTTCCCAGCCTCCAAGGATCTTGGCATGTATGTGGAAAGAATCATTACTATTCTGCGTACTATGAATTCTCACCTGGCATGTTCAGCACCCTGGAGGTTGTTCCAGATTGTGCAGAAGTGAACCACACCTCCACACCATCTTCTAGCAAGGGACGTTGAGGAGGACCATTGGGATGATCCGTGGAGGGAGACAGCCTTGCCTTCCCCGCTGCAGGACTGCTAAAATCAGCAGATCTTCCACACGATGCCTTCCCCACACGTGATGCCTTCCCCTCGCGCAATGCTGCCACTGGCGCCAGGGAGGGGGAGCAGCATGAGGGGCAGGTCAGCTCTGAGATGGCTTCTCTGACAATTCATCTATAATTTTCACCTGGGACTGCAGAGAATTACAGCCTTGGACTTTATTTATTAGAAAATTAAATCAAAGACAGGGCTAGATAATTGCTTACTGCAAACTGACTCCTCTATGTGGTACACCAGTCATCAGCTACCAGTGGGTAAAATCAAAAATACAGGGTGTATATGCACACAGGGTATGTGTTCATAAATTCCTCTGCTCACAATGGCTACTTTTTCCCTCACATGGCAATTCACCTCAGAGGGAATCTTGGGAAAATTCTTTTTGCAGACTCACGGAATTTCAGGCTCTAATCTCTCTGCTTTTTTCCTTTTTCTTTGATCCTTGGTCACTGTTACCTGTGGGACACTGGACAAAGAGTGGAGAGTAGCAAGAGAAGGAGTTACTCAACACACCAGTAATCAGGTCCTGGATCCATCAGCAAGAAGTAACCAATGGGTTTTCCTGCCATTTCAGATGCCCTTGAGAACCTTGCCTGCCTCTGGGAATTGACTCAGGCTTTGTATGTAGTCATTTTGGCTGAACCAGTTTCTTGCTCGATCGTGTCTGGACTATGTTTTATCTTAATCTGCTAAAGATTGCTTTATTTACAAAAGTATAAGTAAACAATGAAGACTGGATTTTCAGGTAAACTTCTCTTGGTTTATGCAAAGCAATAGCCAGATTTTCAGGTGTAGAAAAAATTTTCCATTTGTGATGATCGATGGGCACAAGTTGTTTAAAATCCAGTGAATGTCAGTGGTCTGCAAAATTTACTGTATGTAGCTGAACATTATAGGGGGGAAAAAAGGAAGAAAGAAGTGGTCATTTATGAGAGGCATTCTAAACATTTCCCCTTTCCCAGGTGATGCGGACTAGTCAGTTCTGTGCATTCAAAGCCACAAACTCTCCAGGATCAGCAGGTGCTCCCAATTTTCAGGATTTTTGACTGTGACAGAGGCATCCCTTTGAATAGAAGCTCAGTGTCTGATATCCTCACATGACTGCAGGAGTGGCAATCTTTATGGAAATGCCAACCAACCTTTCAATAAAATCTTAGTAAATTCATTCATTTACATCATCATTATAATTTAAATTGTGATTTTTCATAGCTGTGACACGCCTGAGAATTATTAGCATGATTGTATCCCATTTGATATTGTCCTTGGACTTCAGAATATTTGATAGATAATCTCATAGTTTTTTTATCCAGTTCTTTGATGTTCTGCAGGTTAGAACATCAAAGTTTTGGTTTTGTTTGTTTGTTTGTTTGTTTGTTTGTTTGTTTGTTTTTCCTGTTACTGATATATTTGGTTTTGGTATTTATTCTGGTGGTGAGGCTATTTTACATGATTATAACTTTTCTAGCTATGGTATATTTTCTTACCTGCAACAGACCTTGGCTTGCAGAGATCTGTCCAACACAGAGTGTGTGTATAACCATGCTGCAGGGGTTGGCTCTGTTAGCATGTGAACCCTAGAGGGTTTGCTGCCTTTGAAACATCAAATGCACGATGCATCAGCTACCCAGTGTGCACACATGCAGTTCTGTTTGAGAAATCACAGTCAGAAATAGTGTCACTGCACGTAATTGGAGACAATCACCCTGATATTTCCCATCAAAGCCATGTGGATTTACCAAAGTGACACAAAATGAAAGACCAGGCTCATATGATGCAATGCACATTGTCTTGTTTATTAGTAATAGATGGAGGGGTCATTTAAGATGAATGGTTTGCTGAATCCAATCACAGCATCGCAAGGTGTGGTATGTCCTGGACGAGCTGAGGAAAAGCTGGTAAGCTCCAGTCACAGTGCTACAAGGATGAGCCATTCCCACACACACCCTGGCTTGCCACAGCCCCCTGTCCCATGCACTGACCTCCCTCTGCACAGGGAGGTGATGCACACTGTCCTTCTGCTCCTGCCACAAAACCACACGGCAATGCTGCAACAGCAGAGTATTGCACAGTGCTCAAGCCACCTCAGAATTAAAAATGATGGAAAAGTCACACACGGCAACTAATCACCACGTACCCATGTTTGCTTATGTTCGCGATATAGTTGTGGTTTTCGAGTCTGCCTTCTGATCTTTGAAGGGGAAAGAGACACTCCTAATATATGTGGCAAATTCAGTTCCAAATTCAACTATATGTTGCCATACTTCTGCTCAGGGAGAAGGAAAAAAAAAATCTCCATTTGTCCTCTCCTGCTTTTCATACACTTCCATTTATGAGTGATTCATCCAGGGCAGAGTAAGTTTATAGACTTGTGAACTCAGAGGTCTGTTGAAGTTTCTCACGACTACTTTGAATAAATCAGATTTAAAACATGATTAAATAGATCAAACGGAATATAAACCGCAGTATAGCAAAACAGAAATTCTACCTGGCTTCAGTTCTTCTTAGCAGCTGTTCTGCACAGGTATTGACCCATGTACGCATCTACTCAGCTTTTCAGAAAAGAAAAAAAGAAAGGTTTTCACAGAGGTCAAAATTTTCCTTAAAAGGATAGAACAAAGGCAAAATGCAATTAATAAAATTATCTTTCATCTTAGTACTACAGCATTAAAATCACTGTAAAATAGATGAATGTTTTCAGAAATATGATTTAACTTGTAATTTCTAATTATTGTTAAGTGAAAGCTCTGTAAAACTTGACTAAAAATTATCATTGCTGATTTTCTATTTGAGATTAGCTTTGACTGAATTCCATTCAACTTGTAATTTTGACTTTGCTTGCCTGAGATGTAAAATCTTTTTAATAAGAAAAAACACCCATCTGAATGGCTGACCTGAATGCCAGTAACATGTGGGTTACATTCCTAAAAAAAGATTTAAGACATTGCTCAACTTGATTTTTCTTATACTTTTGTTTTAATTGTTTTACAGACTTAGCTAGTTGTAGGGCAGTTATTAGAATAATTACTTTTTCAATAAAAGTATTCAGTGTTGAAGCTCAACTTGGGCATGGCAGTTCTCTGCAGTCCAGAGTGGCTGCATAAGCATTTCATGGGTGACACAAGAGTTTTCACAGCTATAAGCAAGTATCAAGAACGAAGAGAGTCTGTCCTGAATGGCACATAGGACATTGTTTCAGGGCAGAACCAGCACAGTGCCTGCAATAACATTTCCATGGCAATATAATTCCATGTGGTATTTTTCACTTTACCTTGTCTGGTAGTTTGTCTCACATGATCAGTCATGGTACCCTGTCTAGATAAACAGTATTGATAGAGGAATTCATACCTGTAGCACTGTTTCAGGACGAGCAGCACTGAAATTAATGGGTTTGGGGCATTCTTAACTGTAGCTGTGGGACATAAAACAAAAAAACATTTTGCCATTTTGTGCCCGCTTTTCCATGGTTGAAAGTGCTACACAAGTGGAAAACAAAAAGACATGGAATTTTGATCTAGAATGAATCAGCTTGAATAAGGAAATGTTTGTGTCTGTGATTACTAGTTGGAAGTGAAGAAAACATGAAACAATGAGCTTGATAAAATGATTATAGCAGAAATGCAGTATTTTAGTACTGGATAAGAGCCAGGAAAAGTAATGACAAAAGCAGAGCCTTCTCCATTTCCAAACCAGTCAGCAAGAATTTGTTTGCAATTTCCTTCTTAGGGCATTTCTATGAGACATGTTGACAATAAGATTGTCATATTTTTTACACTGTCACAACACCTAGTCCCAATGTGAAACACATAACATGTCTCTGCTGGAGAAGACACTGAATTTCCATTTCTGCAGCTGATGATTTCTTCTGAGCTTGCAGATTCTTGCATGAGAAACAGATGCTGAGATGGAATAATAATTAATTAGAGACTAATAAGATGGAGTTCACTTTCCTGCCTGGGCTTGGGTTTTTGAGGGAAAGGTGCAGCTGAACGGTGGCATTTCCTTCTCAAGTCCAGTCCCCCAAGAACTTCTCAGATCAAGCTTCCTTGCCACTCTGCTGCAAAGTTATATATGCAGAAAAGGGCTGGGGACTGTTTTCTCAACAGGTACAAAAGTAAAAGAAGTAATAAAGAACTCAGAGGAAGCCTCCCCACCTTGAAACGGAGAAATGGAACACTACTATATCAAATTCAAAAGTCCTATCATTGTACCAAATTCCCCCACAGAATTTTACTTAGGCGTGGCTTACAGAGCAGCCAGTGTGGAAGAGTTTCTTCTCCTCAGTTTTGTGCACAATAAAACCTTTTTGTGTTCTTCTGCTTTCTCATGCTATTGGAGGAACTAGCAGAAACATTACTGAAAAAAAATTGCAGTGTTGAAAGCCTCATCCAAAACTGCATCTGCAAGTGTGTGTCTCCAGAGAGTGTGGGAGCAGTCAGGGAGCTGCCAGCAGCAGGCTAGGGGCTGACAAGGAAGGTTGGGCATCTGGGTGAGTACCAAACACAGCTACTCTTACAGAGGAGTTTTGGAGAGGGAGGGTCAGGAAGGAACTGTGCAATCATGTCACAGTGCATGTAATTTTGTTTAGCATGACTTGATCAAGACTATATTTCCTCTTAAATAGTGCTCTGGAAGAGAAATGTTTGGGGTGAAGAAGTGGCTGGGCAGAAGGAAGAGATGAGAGTGAGATAGGAATTAGTGTTAAGATGCTGTTCACAACTTCCTCCTGAGCTGTAGGAAGTCCAGGATGTGATGAGGAGGAGCTGTCAATAACTATTACTCTTCCCTTTTTTTTCCTTTTTATTTCCTTTTTTCTTTCATGTCTGACATATGGATTCCCTCTTTAGCCTGTGATCCAAAGACCTGGATTTGTTCCTGGTGTTTGCCTAGAGCCTCAAAACAAGACTCAATAAAGTCACATGCTGAGTGAATAATTACCTAGAATTAGAATCCAAGAGCTACCTCAAACATTCATTAGGATATAACCTATGTAGTCAATTAGTGGTTTGTCAGCTGATATATGGTGGCTGGAAGTCTTACTCCTGCTTTTGCATCATGCCAAACAGACAAGAGAGCTGACAGCTCCAAGCAATCCCAGGCAAGTTTGGGATCTAGTTTCAGTTTCTGTAACTTCCCTCGCAGTACAAAATGCAGTGGGCCAGCCAAAACAGAAACTGCATTTCTGCCCCAGCACACAGGAAAATCTCCTGGCTGGGACAGGAGAAGGGGCAAGGCTGAAGAGTGGTAGGGTTGCAGGTGTGCTAACATGCAGCATTTGGAATCAAGTGGAGACAGGTTCTTTCCTACATATGGATATGACTCAGTACTGAATTAGAAGCCACCAATGCCACTGATGCTGATAGTGGTGTTTGCTCATGCGAGTGTTGTTACAGGCTCAAGCAGGGCATTTTTGATTTTAACTACTGACACTGCAGAAACTGAACACTTTTCTCTCCAAGTGTGCCTTATTTTCCTAACACTGCTGTTGTTTGGGTAAAACACTAATCTCCATGTTTCAAATATGGAACAGTGCTCAGAGAAACAGGGGCCCAGAGTCCCTGTGGGGATTTAGGGAATTAGGAGGGAGACCATCCAAGTCCCTGGTGTGAGGTGGGAGCACTGCAGGTGGGGCAGGTGGTGTGCCTGTCTCCAAGGCTCTGCAACAACTACTTGTGCATTGGAAGAAGAGAGGAATTGTAAATGAAGCTTGCACCAAAATCCGGTTTTCCTGCATATAAACCTTAAAATGGAGAAACCGCTTGCAAGATACCAGTTCACTAAGTTTTGATGGGGGCGGTCAAGTAGCATTGTAGTGTTTCCACTTCACATGTAAAGCAGGCAAACGTTTCCTGATGCAGGGGAATCTTTGGTGGAAATTTTGAAGGAAACAATTTCTGCCAGGATTACCTCACAGAGTTTTACCTTACACATGTATTTCTTTTGGATGATTCATCTCATTTCCTTTCAGCATGTGAATCCACAGGAGTTTATAGCTTTATGCACTCTAACTCAGTGGATTAATCTCAGTGGACCAGCTGAATAATGAATTTTTGCAAAGCAGGCAAAAATTACATAGCAGAGTTCATGTAGTGGTGTGTGGACTTACAGTTCAGGCAGCTCATATTCAGATACAGTGCACTGCAAAGTTAATAGCGTCTCCCTCTTTTTCTTTCACTGCAATTACCATCCATATATGAGAGCTTTTCTCATACAGACCCCCCACAGCCCTCTACAGCATCTCTGGTGCTTTCAGGAGCCCCTGGGATGGCTCTCACAGCTAGACCTAGGGAGTGGGGCCAACAGAGAAGGGCACACTTGAGTGAATAATCTCTGAGGCCTCTGCAAAGTCATCTGACACCCCCTGAGGCTGAACATTTCCTCTGCACTGGGTTTTAAAGAAAGCCTGAGGCTTTGTTTCTTTAAGCAGTTGAGCTGCTCCAACAGCCTGCTGACTCTGAAAGAGGTTCTTTTATCCCCCATCCCCTTCATTTGTGGCTGGCCCTCCCTGAACTTATTTGGCTCATTACCCAAGAAGATAGCCACCTGCTTTCTTTTTCCTAATTATTGTTTCTCTGGGCTAACAGGTCTGTGCGCTGATGGAGCTGGAAGGTGGCACCAGAGGTGGGATGGGTGGTGAGGAGCAGAGAGGGGGATGTACAGATGGACTCCTTGGCAGGGAGAATCTGGTAAGCTGCTCGGGTGCTGTTTGAGGCACAGCTTGTCTGCCTCGGAAGAAGCAGCCACCTCCCCAGCATGGATGTCGGCTCTTGGCAGACTCCAAGGTGAGTCAGCCATGGACCTTAACTGAACAGGCAATTTAATACCACAGAAAAGACAAGAAGCTTTTTCCCCCAACCTTTATCTTCTGGGCCAACTAGCTGTGGGGTCGGAGAAGAACCAGGCCAACACAAGGGAGCATGCAAGAAAAGCAACCTGGTCCAATGCTACATGAAGCCTGCAAAAACTTCTCACCTGTAGCTTCCTCCAGTCTTGGTTCTGAAGGGAAAACTACAACAGACTTTTAAAAGAGGAGCCTAAAAATGGAAACCTAATTGTGCAGACTCTAACAAGTGCAAACAAATTTTAAGCACTTCACAGAACAATGAAATTTGCTCCCTACACACTTCAAAGTGCCAAAGGTGCTGTCACCACATTGCCTCACCCTTTGCCAGCTGTCCCTGCTGCCCCACAGGTACAAATCATGGGGCTGGCTGATTGAGCAAGGACTGAAGGATGAAATTTGTGGCAGAGCATCTGTTCCCACCCAGACTGCCCAGGAGCTTTGCTGAGGGCTAGAAAAGATTCTGCAGCAATACAGTCTTTCTCTTGTCAGCAGATTGTTCAATTTATCAGGAGCAGTGCCTTTTCAATTAAGTTTATCTCCCTGCATGCAATTAATTAAGCAATGTTCAAAGAAGAGCCTTGGATCATGCAGAAAGCTGACTTTGCTAATGAAAGTGGCTCTAATTGCAGAGCAGATGTGGTCAAGCTGGGGAGCCAGCTCTACCTCTTTGGGCAGAGTAGGCCAGGCTGGGTATCCTGTTAGCATGGCTGGGCTGGGACCTGGGTTGGTGCAGGTATGTTTTTCACCAGCTTTAGAGGAAAATAGCTTTACTTTTTTATCTCCTAATGTGATGAATACTCCAGGCTGAGGGTGGAGCTGTGGTTGGATCCTGGGCTTGCTGCTATCAGTTTTGCAGTGTTAACTGGGTGCAATTTTCTGAAGATATTTTTACAGGTGCAAATCTACCCTAAAGGCACATGTGCACATGACTCTTCCCCAGCTCACCATGACAGGATGGAAGGTTAATTTCTGCAGCCAGAAACAGGAAGCTTCCATGTATCATGTTTAGAGCAGATTGATAACAGCTACTGTTTTAAATGTTGGTGATGCAACAAAAAGTTTTTTGTCTATGTCTCATTGTAGGTCTGACAAGGTGTGTAACCTTTCATAAACTGCTGTTGTCAACAGTTGCATTATTAAACACAGGCAGTCAAATATTGTGAGTCAATATCTTTCATCTTCCTCCTCATCCATATCACAAATTAGAAGTCACTTAGAAAGAGTTTATTAAAAAGTAGCACTGGTTTCTTATCTCAGTTGGCTTCTGATTACACTTTGACCTACATTGCTTTCCTAAATGAACATGGTGATTGCCTCTTGGAGAGCTGAGATCTTAAATAGAAGAAATAATATATTTACAAAAAACACAGCCAGCTAACTGGCTTCTACCTTATAAATAGTCTAGCAGGTCCCAGGAACCTTCTTTAATCACTATCACTTCCCCTCAGTGCTGTGTATCTGAGCTCAGAGCAGTTACAGCTTTTCATCCCAACAGCAGTGACAGTGTGGCTTCTTGTCCCATGTCCAAGGGAACCCAGCCACCTGAGCTCTTACCACATGTCATCAGGTGGGAGCTGAATAGGAGGGAAATGCTTGATTATGACTGAATGGTCCTCAAAAGGCAGAAATTATGCCAGGATTGAGCCAGGGTTAAGGGGTTTAGGGAAGAGCTGGCATGGAAGAAACTGGTGGGACAGTATGGTAATTTTATTATTGCCTTTGCCCTCTGGGGGCCATAATTACACACACTGCAGTTACACACAGTCTGCTGAGCCAGTGTGGTGCTGAACCTCAGGACCTGGGCTGCCATATCATCCCAAAGTTCTTCTAATTCAAGGGGGCTGTCCAAGCATGAGACACCTGGAAGGCCTCTGCTCAGGTGTCCCCAAGGCCAGAGATGATTTCCCTGCTGGCCTCAGAGAGTGCCTGGGGAGGTACTAAGCAGGTGCTACTGCCAGGGGTGTGCTTAGTCTCAGCCCACCTCCGAAATATGTTTTGCATGTCTCAAGCTGCTGCAGCGGGTGCAGGTGCTGAGAGGGAACCCGCAGGCTGCAGTGCCCTGTGCTGAATGTGGCCCAGCCCTGAGCTCTGCAATGTGCAGTGAGGGCCAGAGGGACACAAGTGTCCCAGCAGAGGCTGCTCCAAGGCACGGAGGTCTCCCCTCCTCCCGTCTTTTGCTTCCAGAAGGGAGGCACACCATGGCTGTGGTGTCAGGCAGGAGCACAGAGTGGTGTGTAGTGCTGAACAGGGGGTGACACACATCTGAGGCTGTGGGAGCAGAAAGCTCGCTGTGCTGGCACTACCCTGGCTGAACCACTGCCTGTCCCCTGGGCTGCCACAATGACCAGGGAGTGCGGGCAGCCCTTTGAAGAGGGGGTGGCACCGTTGTCACCCCAAAAGTACGGAAAGCAAAAAGGGCCGCCTCCCGGGGCCCTTTGGCTGCTGGAGCATCTGTTCCTGGGTAGTAGGTCTGTCCTGTCCTCACTCCTGCAGAGGGCTCAAAAGAGGCCGGCAGAGCTGAGAGGGGCGATGATGATGGGGGCATCAGGCGGGGTGAGGATGGGGGTTGTGTCTGATGTGGTCTCCTCAGCCTCACTCTCCACATCCTCCAAGCTCTCGCTGACAGAGGGGATGATCTGCACCACCTTCTCCTGGAAGTGCACTTGCTTGCGAGGGGCTGGCATGGCTGCTGGTTGGACAGGAGCTTCTGGGGCTGAGCTCCTGTCCTTGCTGCCCTTCAGGATGCTCTTCATATGGCCCAGAAGCGAGCGGTGCTGCTCCCTCTGGGCCCCGTGGAAGGTGTAGGTCTGCTCAGTGTCACCAACGATGGTTGGGGCTGCCTCAGTGGCTGAAGGGTCCACATACTGACCTGCCTGGGGATGTGTCTCTTTGTGCCCTGGGCTCTTCCTCCTCTTGCTCAGCAGGAAGTAGGCCAAGGCAGTGAGCACCAGCATGGACCCTGGGGACAAGACTATGTTGGCTGAGGGCTCTGGCAAGTGAGAAGACCTTGCCAAGCAGTATTGGTCTGGCTAGCCCAGTGCCATCGGCCACCAGCCCAGCTCCCTGCACATCCCTACCCCCACCCGTTGACAGACTATGCTCCTCTTCCATCTGCACTACTCCCCACCCAAGCTTCTCACCAGGGATGGTGACATGCCAGACGAGGACAGGATGCAGGAAGCAAGCCACTGAGAGCAGCGTGTACCCCAGGAATTTCTGGAAGCTCCCTGGGCATCTAGCTCGCTTCCAGCAGGGCTGTGCCAGGGATTCAGGCTTGGGACTGGGGAGAGAAAGAGAGGTCCTTGTGGGATGAGGCGCCAACCATGTGCCAAGAAGATTTGGTCCTAACCATGACCCATCTAGATGTGAAGATCCTCACTCTAGTTTGTCAGGAGATGGGCGTGATCTTTGTAAGCAAAGCCTGAACATCTCCTGCTGAGAGAAGAGCATTTGCCAGAGGCCAGCATCTCAGCGTCTCACTAATCAAGTGCCTATTATTTGGAGTAAAGTGTTGCCTCTAAGCTGTGAGAACTTTTGAGTTTATGCTAGAAGACAGCAGCAGTGCTCAGCCTCTGAAAAGGACAAAAGGATTGTCTACATTTAACTTCCGTGCTGTCTCTGGAGGGAGCTGAAGCTCACCCTGGAGATCTGGCTCTTCCTTCAACCCTGGTACCTTGTACCTCCCCACTGTGTAGCAGTGGGTAAGCACAGATGCTGAAGCATCTCCTGAAGACCAGGGTTTGTTGTGCTGATGCTCAGGAAATTAGGGCACAAGCCTGGGTTAAAACACAGATTTAAATGGCTGTGCACACAGACCCATTTACCTCCCCCCTGTCTGAGTGCACTTGCCTTGGCAAGGGACAGGACTTTGGTCTGGCACTTGCAGCTCCCCCAGATCTGGTGTTGCCTGTAAGGGGCAAGGTGCCTTTGGGAGGTCCCACCGTGGCTGGAGAGTAGTGGTCAGGGTCTACTCACGTGAAGCACATCTCCAGGAACAAACTGATAAAGAAGAAGCCTTCACAGACAGTAACTGCAACCCCTGAAAAACTGAAAGGTGGAGCTGTCAGGGGAGCAGGCTGTGCTTGAACATGTTCTCCAGGTGGGCAGAAAGGGCACAAGGGGCCAGAATTTACTATCCAGTTCTCAACACAGTTTGTGCTCTGGGGTCTGAACACCCTCTGTTCATCTGGTTTGTTGAGGAAAACTCACAGCCCTTCTGCCCCTGAGGAGTCAACTTGCAGTCAGTGCCACCTGTGGCCTGCCTGAGTCTGCAGTAGCATCTCTTTTTCTAACAGAAAATGCTTATTTTTCTGAAACCTAAATATGGACATCTGAAATATCCAAAGCCCTTGACACTGTTCCCTGCTGTTGTTGCACCCTAGTCTGGTGGAAGGGTTGACCTTGTCACCCCTGCCAGCTCTGATTTCAAGGGCAAAAATACTCACAGCAGATAGAAAGCCAGGCTTTTAAACTGTCCTCGCTGCAGAGTTTCTACGCCCACACCGATCAGCACTAGAAAGAGAAGGTAGGAAAGATGCTGAGTGCAGGATTCATTCCCAGTTCCCTTGGGTTAGTTCCCAGCTCCCAGGACAGATGTCCTCATTTCCGCAGGGGCTAGCAAGGCAGCTTCTCCCATGCAGTGCAGCATGTTAGGACTGCCAGCATCAGTGATTCATGCTGACACACCAGCCCAGAAGAGTCAGAGGTGAGTGCTGCCCTTGACATACAGCCCTGAAACCCATCCCAGCTGCACCCCTGTTATGGCAGCCTTGTCACTGCTTGGGCTGTGGGGAAAGGTGCTCTGGGAATACCAGCTGGCCTTGGACAGCTGGGGGAGGGGAGCAGCAATGTCCTGTGACCATTCCACTCTCTGCCACATCTGCCACAAGGCCCACTGCTCCATCCTTCTCTGCCCAGGTCCCCCCAGGGCCCGCCAGCCCCACTCCCCTTGCCCTCCCTGCTTGCCCAGGCCTGCTGCACCCAACACGTGGCTGCAGAGCAGGGGAACTGTGGCCAGCTGCCTTCATGAAGGGCTGTAGTCATAGCATCAGGATCCTTTGCTGGCCAAACAGAAAAACATACAATGGGAGCAGGCAGATTAGAAACAAGGAATGAACGTTCTCTCAGTGCCTCAGCCAGTACAGAACACCAGGGAGTCAGTTTTAGGGAGATTAAGAGTATTAGCAAGGCTAAAATCTTTGATGGATTGGCCAATAGCTTCAGGGGATGGAAAATTTCCTTCAAGATCCTTCAGTTCCCTTCAAGATTATTTCTAAAGCAGAGCAGCAATGTAATGTCTCACACCAGCTGCAGCAAGTTGGTCAGTACATGCCAATTCACAGGGCACAAGTGTCAGCAGTGTGGAGCTGAATGAAGCCTAGGTTTCATAGCCAGAGAGTCACTTTGAGCAATCTCCTGTCTGCACCTGATGTCTCCACCCCTCAGCGAGCAGTCCCCACCCATCCACTGGTGCTTAGGAAGTTCACCACTGGTCCTGTTCCATGCCAAGGTTTGAGGTGCATGTTGGATCCATTTGTTTGAGCTCTGGTTTGCTCAGTACCCTGATTTGCTGGTACCCTCTGCAGGAGAGTACAAGGCTCCCAGACAAGGACACAGATCAGTGTCGATCGAGACTGCAGTGTAGCTCAATGCCAAGGGTCAGCTTTCCCATGGGCTGAAAGAAATCCCTCTGTGTTTTCCCTGTGTCTCCTGCAGCTGCTAGTCCCTGTCAGCCAAGGGAACGTATGGGGCCCACGTGCCACCCTTCTACACTGCCTTTCCAGCCCTGAGCAGAGCACAAGGAAACCAGTCTCTTCAGAGGGCTGTGAAGCTGCAAGAGCTGTGAATCCTACATGCAAAGTACTGCCTTTTATTATCTTGTGACTGAGGACCATTCTTTATAATCTTCCCTACAAAAGTGGAGTTCATTCATTCTCATTCATTCGTTCATTCATTCCCTGTGGATGAATGCAGAATTCGAAAGCTTGGCTGTTAGCTCAAGCCTCTGCTCTGGATGGGGAGATTTCCTCCTTTTGCACAGCTTCTGCTTTATCCCCAAAGCTGTTTGGATGAAGAATCTGCAAGAAGAAAAGAGCTGTTTCGAGGTGTTTGTTTGGACTAGTCACTGCCTTGATTTGGATCTTGTCCAAACCATGTGGCTAAAGGCACATGATTAGGAATTAAATGGTTGAAAGCATGAGAATTAAGAACTAAGTAGGAACTCTTTCCTAGATGCAAAAATCACAAGGCCTAGAATCACTGAACTAGAGATGCTGCAAACACTGCAGTAAATCACAGGGCAGTTTGACAACTCTTTGCTAACTTGCCATAAGACGAGTTAGCCCTTTTCTGATACAAAGGAAGCCCTGTAGCCTCACCATCGCAGAGACATTACACTCCAAGATTCTGGGGGAAGGGGGGATTTATTTTATGTGGGTGACTTCTATTTACTAGCAGCATAAGGAGCTGGCCAGGCCTTCTCAGAATCAATTAGTGAGGCTGATGCACTCTCCATTTTATAGTTTTTTTTCAAACAAAACCCATGGGAATTTCTTATGCATGGTTTCCATTTCATTCAAAAGCCTTACACACCTCATCAGGCTCTAAACACTGCATCAAGCTGATTTCTTACTCCACTGAAACACACAGAGGAATAAAACACAGGCACATCCCATTCTTCATGGGCCTTTTGGGAAAGTCAGGTGATACTGGGAATGCACTAGAGCTATGGAAAAGCACAGAGAGTTGTAGTGCAGCTCTCTATGCTCTGTGATGCTAAGCAGACAGATAACTGCAGTGCTAATTTAAAGAAAATGTAAAGAAAGATGTGCAGATGCTGCAAAATGAGGAAATGAAAACATGCAGGAGAGAAAAATGATATTCCACTAACACATTTCTACATTGTAAACTACTTTCAATTTTGTTGTTTTAGCTTTAGTTTTCTCATGGCGATAAGCTCACATTTTCTCCCTGGAAGGTCTCTATGAGTTTCCTTGGAGTTTTAAGTGAGCATATGACCAGTGTGAGGCTCATGGGGGCCCAAAGGGATGGGGATGAAGAAATGAAAATATCTGCATTTTCTAATTAAAGCTATGTCCCATCTCCCACTGTTGCTGTATCATCATGACATGGACTTATCTACTGGGAGTTTGTATAAACTCAGAGACTCAGATCACTGCCTGTTATCAGTATCAGTCCTTTATAGCATGTTACAGAGCCTCCATCACCCCAGCTGTGTCCATGGGAACCTGTGCATGCTTCAGCTGACCTGTATGCTTTCTACTTTGTCCCCACTTTGAGCAAAGTGTCTCTTCGTGACTGTCTGCAGCTGATAAAGGAAATACAAAGGTAGGAGGGCCTGCTGTGACTTACTCTGCAGTGTCTGACTGAAATCTCTGGGGTTCTGAAACAGGAACCACAGGCACCACCTCAAGTCATCTCTCACCAGGAACCTCTGGATTGCCCCTGCAGCCTTTAGACCTTTTTGATCTCTGCTTTACTCATGGGGAAACTAAGGCAGAGAGTGCTGCCTGTCTTGTCCCATAATAGCTAGTCAGCAGCAGTGCCAGAGTTAACCCCTGAGCCCTCTGCTTTAGATGATTCCCCAAGTCCCATCTGGAGATGCTCCATGTGAGATGGTGTTCCATCCTCCCAAGTGAGACACTGTATCAGACACCTGGCTCAAAACACCTGCATTTCATCAGATACCGAGCACTTTGGACCAGAACACCTTGGTCCAAAACAGACCCTGGCAGTGGGTGAGAGGATGCAACTCACCAGGTACCAGGTGGGTGAATTTATGGTGTTTGTACAGCAGCTGTAACGTGAACGGCTCTGAGCTGCTCCCCAACAGGCTGCTAGAGAGGCAGAGCAGTGCTTTTATAGTAACTATGCCATGATGGCTGGGATGGAACCTCTCCATCCTGCCTGGCACAGGACATCTCACTGCACAATACAAGGAGCTCCTCCTTCATCTTCACATCCCACAGTGTAGCCCAGCAGTTTTGCACAGCCGTGAGTATTTTGCTTTTCAGTCTCATTCACATCTTTCCTATGCCTTTGTCTGTTTTAGAAGAATACAGTTTAGTTTTCTTTTTTTTTATTTTCTTTTTTTTCTTGTGTGTGTGTGTGCTTTAGCCTGCCCTCTGAATGATGGCTCTTCCTTTCTGATGTCTCACTGTGCCTGCCACAGAATTTGGAAAGAGCCTGGCTAGGCATCCAGCACTCTCCCACCCTGGGTCCTAAAGCAAAAGTAAGCAAGTTTCCCTGTCCCCCTCATAGGATGAGGCCGCGGCTGCCAAAGGCAGGGAGGCAGCCTGGAGGTCCTGGCATTCACTCAGTGCCTTTCAGTGCCAAAGACAAAGAGAATTTGCTCTTACCTGCTGCGGTGGAGATGCCCAGCAGTCGGCAGGTATACTCCAGGGCACTCCAAAATGCCTTGTGCTGCATGGTGAAGAGATGAAGGCTGCAGTACAGCCAGGCAGAAACTCCTCTTCAGAGCTCCCACCTCTCGCGTAGCCCAGCAGCTCCCAGGAACAGGCAGAGCCTCTCGCTCCCTGGACCGAGTGACCTTCCTGAAGGAAAGGGCAGTGTGTGCAGACCTGGCCACCTTCACAGGGCCTCCCAGGGGAGGGTGGTCGGAGAATGAGCTGGCACCCCAGGGAACCGGTCAGCGCTGCTTCCTGCTGCTCGCTGGGGGCTGTGAGACCCGGCCTTCTCCCGCTCGCCGCTTGCTCCTTCTTGGCCCGGGGTGATTAATGATTGGTGAGGCAGGGGTGCGGCTGTGGGAGCATGGGTGCACGGCCTTCCCTGCTCCTGAGGTGGAGGCTCTGGAAGCCCAAGCTGATTAAATGAATGTGAGGTCATTAGTGCTGTGCAGCTCCCGGCAGGTTAACCGTTTGTGAGGATGACGGTGTTTGCTCTTGGCAAGAGAGCAGCACGTTTCTGGCAAGTCACGAGGGGCAGTCCAGGCCCACTGCCTCCTGCAGCTGAGCCCCCGGCCATGGCTGCTGCTCACCATCCATGTTCCAACTGATACGCTTGGGAAGGGTCTGTGCTGATATGCAATCACAGGAACAAGATCAAATGTATTCAGGAGGATTCCACAAACTTGGGACAGCCATAGTAAGGGAGATCCCATTTTCTGTTTTTGGGAACACCAGTGAAATATGTTTTCGTTTTGTAGGTACCAGAGCCATTTGAACAGCACCAGGGTCTCACAAGTGTCATAACCTATGGCGTGAGCTGCACAGGTACTTTGACCTCTTCGCCTTGGATTTGGTAGACAGCATGGGGGTCCTTGGCTAGTCCCTGCAGGATACACTGGCTCAGGAGAGGCAGCCCTATGTATGTCTGAAGGACAAGACAAGAAGACACTGGCTGCTCTGGACCCCAGCCCCACACTCCTTTGTGCTTGAACAGGGTACATCTCGCTGGAGATCACCATCCATCCCCACCTGCTGCCACTCAGGGAAGAGGTGGTGTGGGCAGCAGCATGGCAGTCCTGGCATGGTAGTCCTGGCATGGCAGTCCTGGCAGGAGGGTCATGTGAGCACAGCACAGTCCCAGTGGGCAGCATGGATGTGTGGTGCCTGCAGGGCTGTGGGTTCACAGGTCAGTGAGCTCACCTTGTGCTGCAGCCGGCGTCTGCAGAGTCACTGCAGCCCCTGCCCCTTGCTCTGCTGGATGGGAAGCTGCTGTGGGCAAGGGACTGGGTGAATCACACTCAACTCACACACAGGTAGCCCTGCAGGGAGGGACCAACCAGCTGAACCTGTCCCCCTGTGATCCCTTCTCACCTGCCTGACACCATAAAACTGAGCCTGGCCAGTATATGCTGTACTGACTTGTCCTGGGAGTAGAGATGATTTGTGCCGAGGACACAGTGACAGCTTCTCTTCCATGGGCTCTTGGTCTGTACTTCAAACTGATATTTTCCCATGGCAGCCAAATGCCTGAGCTTATGAAATGAGTTAATGATTCCTGTAAATAACTGCTGATACTGGTTTTTTGAACATTCACAATGTTGTGAGTGACAGAGATTTTGCAGCAGGTAATCCTGTCAAGGTTTGGGCATGGTGCACATTTTCCATGTGAGAAATGGAAAAGCCCATAGGAGAAGGGTTTCCAGAGCATCCTGAGAGGCAATACTGAACAGTGCAAACCCAACTCAGCTTTGCTTTGTGGCACTGTCACACTTGGGGTGTTCCCATTTCCTCTCGCCCTCCTGCACCGCCTCGGGTGTTTGATGGAACTACCTGTTTTTCCACAACTGGTGACTCAGTGGTGAGCCTTCCTTTGCAAGAGAGTGGAAATCAGAGGCAGCCAACAGGGAAGGTCACACGAACGCTGAGGAAAAACCCAGCTGGGGTAGCTGCTGCCCTGCCTGCTATGGCTGGTCATTGCCTGGGTGATCCCCATGCCCTCTAATGGTGCTTTGCTGCAGGCTGCAGGAGCACTCTCTGCCTCCAGAAATCACCAAAACAGCTTAAAGGCTCTGGAGTTTACAGAATACAGATTCACAGAATATTCTGAAGGGAAGTTGGAAGGGATCCACAAGGGTCATTGAGTTCAACTCTTAAGTAAATGGCCCATATGTGGATTGAGCCCACAATCTTGGTGTTACTAGCAGCATGCTCTAACCAATTGAACAAATCTCAGGGATTCCCAGGCTGTACAGGCTGTACAGGTTCTTTCAGGTTGTGCAAACAGTCTGGATGCTTTTTTTCTTTGGTGTCATATTCTTTTTGTAACATTGATGTATTGAATTGAAGGTGTCTCTTTACAAATGTGAAAAGTAGAAAAGTACTTTAAAAGCAAATAGAGGAAAGGAAGACATAAGAATATTTCAGAATCACTTAGAGCCATGAGCTTAGGCTTGAAGAGATGCAGAAAACAGTGCAGCTCTGAGCTATGACCGCTCATCCTTCAGCAGCACCCAGCACTGCTCAAGGCAGCAAGCTGCTGCTTCCTCCCCAGGTGGGGGTTTCCTTAGCCAACATGGGCAGTGCAGCATGCTGGGCTCTTACTCTGGCACTCTTATTAAACTTCACTGGGCTCTCACACAGAAAATAAATGACTTTGTCTAAGTGCCCTTGACAGCAATATTTCCTTTCTGGAAAGCAACATACCCCAGAGTTTTAAATAAATGTAAATGTATGGATGCCAGTGGTCATGGAGGAACAGAATCTATTTGGAAAAGGCAGATTAAACATTAACAATTTAAACCTTCAATCTCCTTCCCATGTTCCTTTGGCTACTGCCTAGCCTCCATCCTCTGAATGGGCCTATAATAGCCTTCCTGAGGGTGCTTGTCCCTCGTGTGGGGAGAGCCATAGCCTGGGGCAGCATAAGGCCTTCACTCACTCTTCCTAGGTACACTAGGTGTTTCTCTCACTCCAGTGCCCAGCAGGATAGCATGGAGTGAGCTAGTATCCTCAGACTTCATTTGTATCAACACCCACTTAGCAGCTCCTTCCTTCCATTTAGGATTTTTTTTTTGGCTAGTGCTCCTACAAAACAACCTCACATGAGCTTGATTTTTCTTGGTAGAAGGGTCCCTTCTCCTTCTGCCTCTGTTCAAGTGGGGAGATGATACCCTTAAAGAAGGTGTGTTTTTTGCGAGGTTTTTAGGAATGAGTTTATGCAGTCAGAAGAGGACTGACAACTTCTGAGCTTAGAGAGATTTAATAGCCTGTAACCAACATTGCAAAACCTATGCACCAGCACAGGCTGTTCTGGGACATGTAACAGCAGTGGTCCCTACAGCACATTAAACCACTTCTCTTGCACAGAGGCTTACAATTTGCACTTTGGCTGCCAGCCAGGATTCACATTTACAGTCTGCTTCCCATGATGTATGGGCTGATTTGAGAGGATTTTATCTCAGGCTTATGGTTTCATGGTCCTGTTAGTCTCATGGTCCTGTTAGTCTCTGTCTTCATCTCTCCCTGCTCACACTTTGCTCAAGTCACTTTTGCTGTGGCATGACTACCGTGGCCATTCTTCTGTGACCAAGGCCACAGGGCAGCATCTGGATTGGCTGCCTCAGTAAGGATATAGCGGAGCAGCACACTCACCTCATGTTTGTCTCTGCAAAATGATGATGCTGCCAGAGTGCTGCAAATAGTGGAGATCCTGCGCTGGGGCATAGGGTACCACAAACCATGCTCTGGAAGAAACCGATGGGAACACGCTTAACTTAGCTTGCCCAAAGTATAAAAACAGTTCCCAAACTGCCTTGGACAATGTTCTGGAAGTCTGTTTTTGATATTTCACCTCCTCTTCTCTCCTCAGCCCTCAGCTATAACCACCATGTCAGGTAGCCTTGCTCAGCAGCCTTGGTCCCCTCTCTGAGCAGCAGCAGCTGAGGTGCTCCTACAGAATGTCCAGCTAAGACAGACTGACCCCAGCGCTCTCCCTTGTCCACCAGGGGACAAGGAGCCAGCAAGCAGCCAGTGGTGCCAGGTGCTGCCTCCCTGCACCCTCCTTCCACCAGGTCACCTGCCATGGAGAGGAAAGGGACTGTCACAACAGCAGGCTGATGGCAGATGGACCCAGTCGATTGGAAGCACCAATGAACTGCAGCTGTGGGTTCACTGGGTACGAATATCTCCTTGCAGTCAGCAAGGGTTTCACTCTGCCTTGTATCCCCAGAGGTCCACTGCTTTCCAAACCAGTCTGAATGTACTGACAGCATCCTGAGGCAAGCTTGGCAGACCTCCCTCTGCTCCTGAGCCAGGAAAAAACATGGCAGAGGGCTGCCTGAAATCACACAACCAGCAGAGCTAAAGAGAAATTCTTAAGTGTGCCGCCTCCTACTTTGCTAAAACAGGAAATTATGCCCTCTGCAGTCTCCAAACCCGGGGCAGCACTGCGAGCCGTGATGGGGATGCCCGGCAGGGGACAGCAGGACCCCACCACTGCACAGACAGCCCGGCTGCTCCCTCTGCAAGGCAGGCTGCAGCCAGTCCCCTGCAAGGTGGGGATGAAAGGCCATCATTAAGTTTTACTGTTTGAACAAGAAAAGCATGATAGCCACAGCATGGATCTGAAGGGGACCGGGGAGAGCCCAGAGCCGCAGTGAACACAAACCAACAGCTGGCCTGTTTTGCTTTATGCTCTGCGATCAAAGGGATCAACACACTGCCGAACACTCCCGGAATTTCCCACCCCAGCAGAAATGCCAAGGCTCAGCAGTACACTGCCCCGATTGCCCCACATCACACCAGCCAGCCCCAGAAGGCTTTGGTGCGCAGCTCCAGGGCTGCAGGCTGAACCAGCAGAGAAGGTGAGCTGGAGGGGCTGATGAAGAGCCTTGGTACTCACAGCCCCTCCTGGGGACCCTCTCCCTGCCCATACAATTGGAGAGATACTGCATTTATCCTGGGGCCAGGCCTGGCTTTTACCCAGGCTGTGCCTTGTGCCTGGCAGTGGCTGAGCTCTCATCCAGGCACCCAGTGTTAATAAAACTCATCACACATGGTGCTGTGGGATGATGTGGGGATGATACTGGGAAAGGGGGCTGAGGTTGATACCTCTGTGGCAAAGGCAATCTTAAGCAGAAAATAGATGTAGAAACAGATCTGTTGCACTTGTGGGGGATCCCACAGACCTCTACAGCACTCTATCACTCTGACTTGCTGGTGATTTCTGCTTTCCCTGGGAAACCTCCTCACCCCAACCCCTCACTCAGGAAAGCGACCTCTGAGCATATCAGCATGAACTTCCTTTCTGTTATTTGGTCACCTGTTTGACACCAACCTTAGAGGCTTTCCAAAATGTGGTCTAATACCAGTTCCCTGTGGCACCATGTGTGAGGGGCTCCTGGCTGGCCATCTGCCAGGAGTGGGGCACAACTCTGTACAGCTGGGATCAATCCTCCTCCCAGTGCTGTTCTGCTCTCCAGTGGTGTGGGCTGGGCAATGTGTGCTGAGCTTGTGACATTTTACACGGTATTTGGCAGAGAGATGTGTGATCAGGATGTATGCATACATAGGCAAGTGTGTGTATATATGTGTTGAAAACCCATGTGTTTTTCTTAAACTAAGCTGTAATAACAAGAACTATCAAAATTACATTTATTTATTATGCATTTGATCTCCAGTTCCACAGCAGGGCTCCCAGAGATTGGTGTCCAGCTCCCAGAATCACGTGATTATGCAAGACTTTCCATGAAAACACATCTCTAGCTCAGAAAATGCAGAACAAAACTGCAGAAACAGACACAAAATCCAGAGGGAAAAAAGCTCTCAAGTTAAATCTTTGTTTCCTATTACTAATAGTATCATTTCTAATTGTATGATTGAAATGCATGATCTTTGGGGGGATAACAGTAAAAGCTAAACAAGGAATGTCAGTGGAACTAGGGAGAGGGGACATCAAGAGAGCTGAAATTAAGGTCAAGGCAGTAATTCCAAATCTAAACCCCAAGGCAAGAAATACCTTCGATCTCAGCACTTCTTAGCTGCCTGTGAAGTTTCTTTGCTGACAGCAGTGTGAGTGATCAGGAGGACTGAGGCAGGAGTGGGGCTGGGAGCTGCAAAATACCATGAAGGCAGCAGAGGCCTGACTGGGATAGGGGTGCTCCCCCAAAGTAACAAGGGGCAGAGGATGCCAACCAGTGAAATATATGAGCCTTCTGTCCAGGCAGCTCCTCACGCATGTGCCTGGTGCACAGGGGGGCTGCTCCGTGTTGCAGGTACAAGCCCTCTCCAGTGGGACTGTCTCCACTGTGAGCCAACACAGTTACAGAGCTGGTTGTCAACTCCTCTGACAGGGAGTGGGCGAGGGGGGACCCTCAGCCTGGCGGGGTTGCTGTGGTATGCCCAGGGCAAAGGGAGCACAGCTCAGTGCTGCCCTTGGCAGTGGGGACTTGGGGGCTTTGTCCCTCTTCCTTAGGAGTCTCTGGTCTTTGTGAGACTGGTCTTGGCTCTCAAGTGGATGAATGGAGGTCTCAACTTGCATGTAAAGAGGGAAGGGAAACATGAAAGGAGTTACTTATGTGATCTTAAGGCATGGCTACACCTGTACAAGTCCCTACATGTTCTCTATGCCTGCAGCCCCACAGTTCTCATTCCTTCTTACAGGTTTTGTCAGACTCGCCCGCTGTGAACTGCTCCCATGCAATAACCATGGGAACTCCAGATGTGCTCGAACGTGACATGTCACGACGACCATGTTGCCCACACATACAGGAACCCCCTACCATGAATGAGTCAGCTGCAGAACTTGGGAGAGACTCATCATGCTGAAATTGGAATCAGTGCCTCTCAATGGACTATCACACTAAAAATAGATCCCTCTCCTTTTTCCATATCTGGGCTGAATCTAAGTCATTCCCAGAGTCTGAGTTTGATGGAAGTCCTCTAGCAGGTGGGTATGTTGGTTAGCATTGCCTAAAAGGCAGCTAGAAGTGATCAGTAAGATCACACACAGGCAGGCAGAGCAGATGGAAAAGGCTGTGCTTAGGATCACTTATTGCCCTATGGACATGGCTTGGGATCTGGATATGGAGGTCATGGATTTCACCTCACGTGGATCCAGTAAGCACATATCCACTTTTCCCACTGACACTGAAGAATTCTTCACCCCACAGGAAGTCCCATGAGATTGGAGTAATCAAATAAGGAGCTAATTGAATATTGAAAGACCATCTTCACCTTGAATAATAACAATGTGTTGTTTGTAGCAGTGGACCAAGTAAAAGAAGTCCAGTCCACAGGTCACAAAACAGCCGAGTCTGGGGGGCACGAAAGGTAACTACATAGCAGCAGTGCAGAGGCAGAAAAATTACCCATGAGATAGTCCAGAGTAGCCTCGGGATATTTGTACCGAGCTGAAGAAGAGATGAAATCAATCACACATCTTCTGTCTGAATTTGCCATTCAGGTGCTGCTGGGACCCTTGAATAAAGACTGCAGCTTGCTCCCAAAGCCAGGCAATTCCTTCCTCAGTAGCTGTCAGTGGATATGAGCTTTGAGCTGTCACAGTAGGTGTCTGAACTGCTGGCCAAGCTGCTCTAAGGTTCCATGTCCCCTCTTCTGACTTCTCCATCCCTTCAACTTCCACTCCAAAAAATTACCAGAAATTTCTATTATCTGCCATCACCCTGGGAGATAGCAACTTGCAGCAGCAGTGCAGGAGCCCCATGCAGCAGGCCTGAGAGGGTGTTCACAGGGGGTTGCTTTTCCTGGAGCAGTGTGACGTTACAGTGTTCTGTATGTGCAGGATGACTGTCATCACTAAGACCCAACAATGAGGCCAACAGGAGTGGTGTGTCAACATAAAGTAAATATTCTCAGTTTTCCTATTGCACTGATTATTTTCATTTTGAATGGGGAAACTGAGGCGGGGTGCTGCCTTGATCCAGATACTATTACACTGCATTTTCAGCAGCACCGCTTACTCAAGGAGGATGAATCTTGCCTGCCTGTCTGTAAGTCTTCACTTCCCTTGTGAAATACATTGCTAGCTCTCAATCAAGGAACTTACTTAGTTGAACTCTAACATAAACCCATGATTTATTCCCTGAACTAAAAGTTGTGCTATAATGATGAAGAGTGAGATTCACCTCTGTGTGCAGCAGGTCTGTAACAACATTAAAATACCACCTTAACACCACAAAATAAGGCTGTTGTTTTGCTTATTCCTGTAGAGAGAAAACTTGCCACCACAGGAGGAAATGCAGTAGTGTAAAAGGAGCTCACAAAGAGATCAAATATTCATGTGCAGGCTCTTGGTCCGGAGTATATTTCATAAGGAAGGCTGATGGAGCAGTGTTTTATTTGTAAGTGGGAAGAGGGAGTGCTAGTAACTCAGTATAAACAAGCTCTGTGCATGAGCTTTATCCCACAGACATTAAACCATCCATCAAAACCATTTGACTCTTTGCCCTCTTTTCTGGCAAAGTGGACTGGTAACTTCTCCCTGCATGGGAGCAAACAAGGTGTGCACAGCAGTGATTGATGCAGCTGGGGGTTGAGACACATCAAAGAGCCTGCTTGCTGCATTTTGAGTCCCAGTGAGCAATTTATAGACAGGTTTATGTAGATAAATAACCAGGGAGATTTCTGTGAAGCAATACAAAACATATGTTTTTGGCTGCAGAGATGTAGAAATGCTCAAGGACTTGGAAGCTGTGTAGCTGAGGTTATTTGTAAAAGTGTTCCTGTTAGTAGGATTTATTCTGGGGCTTCATTTTACTTGGCATTACCTCCAAAAAGCTGCAGAGCAAACAGGCATAGCAGGATCCATCACCTCTTTTACTATGTTATCTGAAAGAGTTTCAAGCATATAGCTTTAAAACCAGAAGTAAGTTTGGTCACATCACCCCCTAGCTGGGGCTGGGAATAGGAAAAGGCGAGAGCAAGGAGAAGCAGCAGCAAAGGAGACAGACCTCCTGGAGATGGAGGTTGGGTGAGGTCAGACAGGTCCCTGGAGGGACTCCAGATGCCAACTTGGTCTCCCAACCTAGGTACAGGGCACTGGGTGCTTACCTCTGAGAAAATGGGTGCTCACCTCTGAAAACCTTGCAATCCTGCCATAGCTAGTGTGATTTGAAGGGAGGAGATAGTCCTGGCCTTAGCTGAAAAGCTGAGATATAAATTTGAATTTATCCATCACATCAGGTGAGTCTGTGGTAATGGGAATAAGTTTCTACCATGTATTATGTTTGCCTGGCTTGGACATGCCCTGCAATTCTGTGTCCCACTGGCTGTGTAATATTCCCTTTGCACTGAGATCCAGTCTCTGAACCTGGCATGGGCTCATTTGTGCCTCCTGAAAGTCAGGAGCAGGCTCAGTGCTGTGTTAGTGACTGTGAGCTGGAGCCTGAGTGTGCTCTCACTGCTGTCCCACCCTGAGAACTCACAATCTGAGGAAGTTGTGTGCCCTGGACCATGCCCCTCCTGCTCCTTTGCCCTCATGGGATGGCACAGAGGACTGTCAGAGTGGGCAGCTTGAGGAAAACCTCTTGAGTGAGAAGAGACTCACTGTGGGCCAGACAGCAAAGCCACCCACCATCTGTGGAAAGGGATGCACCAGGGAGAGCTCGCAGTCCTCACACCCCGTCCCACCGCCCTCCATGCAGACCCTGACACACCCACTCGCCTGACAGAGGGGCAGATCCCCAACCACCGTGGGACATTGCACAGGAAATGGAGGCACAGCTGTCTGGCAGTCTAAGCTGCCTCATCACTTATTTTTCAAGTCTGAGTTGTTTCTGTTTCAGGAAGGAAAAAAATGAGTCACTCAAACAAATGATACCCAACTGTCCCCATAAGGTGTGCGCCCCAGTGAACACTGATGTGCACATATATCAGCAACACAATAGTAAGACTGGTAATCCCTTCTGATTGCCTGCCACTTATCCATAAAATTTCTCCCTACATATCTCCCTGTCTCCTGACCCTCTCTCCTCCATATCTCCATCTCCTGGTGATGGAGGCAGATCTTGGTGGGCCAGTGTCTGTCATTTTCCACTCTAGGCAGAAAAAAATATCAGCTTTTTCAAGATAAGTTGTGACTGCTCCTAAATCTTAGGTTCCCTTTCCCTGTGCAGAGCTTGGGATTTGCTTGGCAATCAGCCCTCCCATCGATGGGAAAGGCCCCCTGCCCTCATGTGTGCTCACCACATGGGCCACTTTATTTACATAGCTGGGTCCACACATTTATATTTAGCATGTTTGAGAGGCCACCATGGAATTAGAAAGCTAAAAATGAGGATGGAATAAAATTATGGAGGTTAAGGGGGGGATATGAGTGAAAACTGAGGAGGCTGGAGGTAACTCCAGGGCTTGCTTGGCTGTGTGACCACGAATGCCGGAGTGTCCTGCTGTGAGCAAAAGGGCCAGAAGTTGGGGTCGCCTTTGGATATGAACCCAGATCAGATTCAGGCCCTTCTTCAAACATTCTTACTTGAATAGAACTTGAAATTGCAAAACCAACCCAGTCCTAGGGACTATAAGACATCTGTATATCTGTCTATATTTGTCCCAATTTGGAAATTTTTAATCACCATGTAAGTCAGACCAGAGTTATGCCCAAGGTTTCTTGATACAATGCTTTAACTCAGGTCTCTCAAGTGAGCACCCAGGAGATTATTTGCTGCAACTCCCTCCCTCAGTGAGCAGCAGCCCCCCCAAAAAAAAGTTGGGAGTCAATTATATATTCATCTTCCTCCCACACCCTCCACACGTGGAGGGGATGCGATGGATATGTTTCTGCCAGCATCGCCAGCGGCACACAGCCTGCTGCAGCTCTAGTGACCTCTCACCTGAAAGGCCTGCTGCAGGTGGTCTGTGATAACAAACAGCTTTGGTTCCAGCTGAAAGGTTTTTTCTTATCTTAAATGTATTTGGTAGAAATGTTGCATTCAGTGCAACTAATTTCTTCCTTTAGTAACTATAAGCAGAGTAAATTAAACTTTCATGAGTCTGAAGTACATAGCACCCCTTCAAGCTCCAGGGTCTGTTTCCCTGGTCATCCTGCACCAACAGTGGCTTTGCTGGTGGTGTTGGGGTCCTGGGCAGAGATGGTGCTGCTCACCTGAGCTGGTGATGTAACTGGTGCTAAATTATTGCTCATCACTCTTGTCCTTGGTAGATTTGTGTAGCTGCTGATTGAGGCTGGTTGTGAGTTGTGGTTACTGGGAGCAGAAAGGGCAGTGAGTGCTTCCCTGCCATGGCTGGGATTTCCCCCCACACAAGCAAAGGGGGCTTGAGGATCACTGGCTGGCCAGCTGATGGTTTCCAGGAGCTGAGTGTCAGCAGTCCCCTCCCCTTGAGGTAAATTACCCTCATGTGCTCTGATGAGATGTGCTTTAATTATGAAGAGAATGAAACAATGCTTTCCCCACCCACTGGTCCTAAAAAGAAACTTGTTGACTCCCTAACCAGTTTAGTGCTTTGCTGGCAAATAAAAAGAAGCTGGGAAAAATGAGCATGGTTTTGAAGTTCAAGAAGGCTCTGCACCCAACTGCCAGCTTCTCTTGAGTCAATGCAAGCAGCAGCTCCCAGGAAGGTAATTTCAGTGTGTCCAGGTTCCTAATTATGCAGTGCTCCCTTAAGAAAAGGTGCTGAAACCCTCCCCTCTCTGCAGCCACAGCGAGCCCCCCAGAAATCCCAGTCACTCTCCTGGGAATGGGGTTTTCTCATCCATACCAGGGTATCCTGAGCCCTGAGAGGAGCTGGGGCTTAGCGTGCCTATTTTGATGCTAAGGCTGCCTCTCAGGAGTACAAGAAATTTCACTTACTGTCCCTAGTTCAGTGGCTTAACAGCCTTATGGAATAGCTGTGGCACCATTTTTAGTTGATGGATATGAAATTTCCTATGACTGGGAAACACAGGATTGTGACTCTCCTGTATCCTATAATAAAACTTGTTTCAACTCTGGCATGAAATTCAAAGACAATTTTACCCTTTTTCAGAAAGGCATAAAACAGTCTTGACTAGAGGAAAAATTCTCCTTTAATGACTCCAAGATCTCTTATTCTCATATTTGCACTTCTAGCAAAAGTTATTCTTATTTTAGATTTGTCTGCTTGCAAAACTCTCAGCTTAAATTCTAACAGCTTTTTCTTATGAGACAATGTTGCATCATCTAGCTTCAATCAGAAGCCACTTAATTTTACTGCTCAGTGTGTGAAAGGGGAGATGATATCCTATTTTAAGAAATATTATCTCTGCTGGTTAGAGATTTTCTGGAGGATTAGCTTTCCCCTTGACATGAGGAGAAACAGAAGTGATGGCAAGATTTTGCCTTGGTGTTCTACGGCCTTGATAAATCAGGCACCACAAATCATTGCTGTTAGAACTTAAAAACTGCACATCCCTTAATGGGTAGGAGGTAGAAGTGCCCTATCTTTTGAGAAGATCCTCCTGTTTCTTACTTGTATGTTAATTTAGCAGCTCCCGAAATAGCAACCTATAGTACCTAGATTCATAATTCATAATTAAAACTCCTCACAGTGTTCAGGCTCCACTGTTGGTTTGACCTCTATGCCTCTCCATGAGCATACATCTCAAGGGATTCTTGCCCTCTTCTCAGGGAGGGCCCTGTGACTTATCCCATTAAGTTAACAGAAGGTCATATAATAGTCATAAAAATATTATGGATCCCTCCCACATTCCTCACCCATGGCAAAATACTGCAAGAGGGAACAATCAGTGCTTTTTAGCTGGGCATCCAATAAATCTGGAGAGGTATTAGGCAGAACTGAAGCTCCACAGCTGCTGGGGTGGAGCGTGAACACGGAGGGATGGCTTGGGAAACAGGGGGGTTTTTTTGCATCTGTTACTGTTTGGAAGTAAACCTGTGTTTCAGGTTTTGCAATATCTTTAAGAGGTTTAAATGTTCTATTTGTTAAAAGATCTTGTTTTCTGTTTATTTGTCAGCTGTGTTGTAGGGAAGTAAATCCAACAAAATTGAAGTAGTTTTGCAGAAATGCTGTTTTGCTTGGTTGCTTTCTCAGTTGTGGATAAGAGACTTATTTTGTATGGGACTTAACCCAAAAGCAATCTCTCTCCACACTCCCTGCTCTGCTCCTTGCTCACTGCTGCCAGATGAGCAGCTTTGATCCCTTGGATTTTGCCTTGGATCTCAGGAGCAGCATGTACTTCAGGCTTTTTGTACCGGGGAATTGCAATGTCTCCTACAGGCTGTCCTTCTCAGCTCCAGCCCACCGAGTCCTCTCCATCTGACTGCTCTGGCCTGGGCTCTGCTTGCAGCTGGGGACTGAGTCATGCTGGCATTGTCAGCCCAGCCAGCAGCCAGGGCATTTCTTCTCCCTGTGAAGCCTGAGCCTGTCTCGTAGACTCATTCCTTACTCTTTCCTAAGCCCCTGGGAAGGACCTAGGGTAATGTGATTCTTTCTATACATTTGTCATTTGAGCTGCTCAGGATCCAAACTGCTGTGTGCTCATAACCTCTGGGTGGGGTATTTGGGGTGAGAGTTGTGCCATGTGCAGTGAGATGATACTGGTTGCTGACACAGGGTCACAAAGTTTTCATGCCACTTGGGGTTCCTTCAGGGAAACTTGTCTGACATACATGTTCAAGCTTTCCTCCTTTGCACTCTCCAGTATTTGCTGGAACGCCTTGGTGCTCTTGGGCCTCGTCTTGGCATTTACAGAGACACTGTGCCTTTGCTGAGGACTCTGCCACCATCCCACCTCTACCTGGAATTTGGGTTCCACAGCCCTGCTGAGTCCTGCATGTCATACCTCAAGCCTAGCTTTAGCAGAACCTTTATCCATGAAATGCATTACATTTTGTAAAAACGTGTCACAAAGGTCAAGATTGGAAGGATGCTGCTGCCATGTGACTGAAGTCCGCATTCTGAACCCTTTGCATGCTCTCATCTCCTTGCTGTTAAATGTTTGTTGTACTGTGTGCTTAAGAGGGCAGCAAAACAAACGTTGCCTGGCCTCTCTGGAGCCAGTTGTCTGACTGTCAAGAGACTTTGCCAGTAGTCAATATAGATGTGACTAACTCTTGCAATGATACAATCTTTCAAGATGAACATTGTCCTTTACAGGCTTCAGGGTGTTTCTCCCATAAAGTGTGGTCATGGTTATATTCCCAAATGATTTCTCTATGGATGGCAAGTAGCCAGAACAAGTGTCTACAGGCAGAATTAGCAATTTTCAGAAACTGATGTATGCTCCTGTTATTGACTCTACTGAAAAGTTTCTGCAAGCATTCAATGAACCAAGGAGCAGGCTGCCAGGCTGCATGGCTGTTGAAGAATGTCCTCTTGATGCTGCAGGTCAGAATCTATTAGAATTTTATCCAGAAGTGAATTAATGTGTTGACAGTGTGCTGCAGGGGTAAGGTCACATGCAGTCACTAGATTTTTCTCAGGAACTTCTTTTGCTGTTCACACAGTTTTCAGGCTGAAGCGATGTATATGAAAAGAGCAGGATGAGAGATAACTCCAACTCCTTGCCCGTTAGCCTTTTGGATAAACTTCAGATTTTAGCATGGGAAGGGAACACTGTCTGGGAGGGAAATAGTCTAATTTGCTACATCTGCAGGCTAATGGGCACACCGTGACAACAACCTTGACTGTGGGGTGTTAACGAGGAGTGTAGGCCTTGCAGAGAGTCTGTGTCCAGGCTGGCACCTCTGGGATGCACATGCTCACTGCCTCACAAGAATGCACTGGGGACATCTCCTGTCTGGGTGCTCTTCTCCATAGGGTGTGGAATGAGCAGCTGTAGATCAGTTGCTGTGCAGTTACCTTTCCTTGGAGGGTGTCTGTCTAATGCAGAGTTAGGCTGGTCTCGGCAGGGATCCTGGCCAGCCTCAGCCTGGGACACCTCCTGAGGATCAGGTTGGGGGCCCACTGTAACCCTGGGTCAGGCAAAGGCCAGGCAAAAGGAGAAAGTAGATCTCAAGAAAATAGTTTCCCCAGGGAAGCTCCTGCAGGAACAAAAAGCCAAAGCCTCTGTAACAGAGCCAAACATCAATGAAGGAAAAATCTAATTACCCCTTCTTGTGGGGTTTGCAGTACAGGAAATGTGGCCCTCTGGGACAGATGTAAATATAGGCATAATCTAATGCCATACTTGCCTGAACTCCCTGAATTCACTATCTCCCTATTAAGCAGTCAGTGGGTTCTAATGGGAGTTGTTGAGCTGGAGTCTGCTTTTTCCAATCTCTCCCCACCAGTCTGTTCACAGTGCAGTAGATGAAGGCCAGGGGCATTGTAAAATAATTGGCATGAGTTACTTCTCTTGATTCCTTTAGCTTTCCACATAATATGCTGATGTCTGTAACCTCCTGGCTGTTTCTACAGCTATTGCTGGAAAGGAGGGTAAAAAAGGAGCTCTTCAGGTGTGGGAAACTGCCCTAAACAGCAGCCTGCATATTTGTCCATGCTCCCTCCCGGCAGCGCTGCAGCCTACCTTCAGCAGAGATCTGCCTCAATTTGAGCGGATTTGAGAGCTGAAAGTCTTGGGTCTCTTGCCAGTCCTAGTGATTTTTGCTTGTGATTTGTTGCTGAAATCTTGAGAGCTGTCAGGTCTGGGTTTGCTTTCCAATCCTGCTTTTGTGAGCAGGTGGGATGGTCAGTGCAGGTCCCTGACCCAGTTTCCACAAAGTAGTATAAGGTTTGTTGTTTCAAACTGCTGAGAGGTGCTTCAGTGTAGCCGTATGACTGCATCAGACTAAGGGCCAAAGAGTCTTCAGCACCTGCGATCTCCACAGCGGTTGCTACAGTGCAGTCCACACACGGTCACTTGGCAAAGGCTTGTCAGCAATGGAAACGGCCACTGAGCAGAAACTGCTTGAAGAACACACATTGCTGACTTGGGCTCCATTTGGCCATCCTGGCCAGAGGGCTGTGCTCTTAGGAAGTAATGTGCTGGCTGAGGTGTGCCAAGAAGAGAATAGATAGATTTTCCTTGCATGAAGAAAATCCATGTGGTAGAAACCTAGAAGACTGGCTGCATTTAGCAGGCAAAGGACTACTTCAAGTGTGTTTTGTTGTGTTAATTGACTGCTATCCAAGTATTTTTTCTCACCGTGCTTTCGAGGACTGATCTAGCCAGATGCAAAACAGTCTCTTATGAAGGAGCAGCTGTGTGCGCTAGCTGGGTTTGCTTGGCTTTCAGTCCCAGGGAAACGGCAATCTGAGTGCTCAGCTGTTCCTAAAAAATTGCTGGTGAGGGAAACAAACTAACAGACACAGCGGGGATTTTGTAGCATGCAATTGAGGAGCTGAGATCTTTTCCCCAGCAGAGCTCAGCACCCATGTGCTCCCACACAGGCTGCAGGCAGCAGGCTGTGTGCAGGGGCTGCGGCTGAGCCCAGCCCCGGGGAGCTCCCTCCACCTCGGGCAGAGCCTGCAGGGCACAGGGGCTGTGGGCAGTCAGTCCCTGCAGCCTGGGCACAGGCTGGCCTGTAAGGGCAAAGAAGGGCAGAGTGTGTTGCTGTGGAGGTTCGGTTTACTGACCATAGAATTCGGGACCAGAAATCAAGACATGTCTTTTTCTCTAAGATCTGTGCAGGTTAGACAAGAACTCATCCTGCCTTGGTCCATCCTACATCACTGTCTTGTTCCTGCAGCAAGTAGTGGAACCTCAGGCTGGCTGGAGCTCAATTCATGTTTAACAGAAGGAAAGCAGGAATGGGTGAGGTGATGTTACCCAGACCCCTGTTGTTTTAGGAATCACCCAGTGATGCAGGCAGATCCCTGTGCTTAAATGAAGTTCTTGGTAGCAGACTGATAATATCAAACACTCAGTGCCCTGGCAGTACTTCTGAAAGCCAAACTCTGGAGTGAATGACAAAGTGTTTTTCCGTTCCTTGGAAAGTACAAACTACTTTCCTTTTTGCTGCCCCACCACTCACTGCATGTGGGGGATTTGTTTATGTTAGGCTGTGTAGGGAAAAAAAACAACCCCTCATGTTATCTCAGAGCTGGGCAGATTAATCCAGAGGAAGATTTACTTGAGTGCAAATCAAAGGCTTAGTTTGGTTGGATAGTTCTTCAGTGTCTTGAATCTAAATCCATCATGCTATCCCTGCAGCACTCAAATATTTCAAAAGAATTTGGAAAGTTTGCTGTTCACTGCAATTTTTAACCAGAGTGGAAGTACTGGGTGTATTGCTGTCTTTTTTTTTTTTTCTTAGGGCTTCAGCTCTGCTATCTTTTATCTAATTTATTTTTATGTTGAATTTTCAAGATCTCTGAAGCCCTAAGGAATGCTGTACAAATTAAAAGTACAATCCAAATCTAATGCATGCACTCCTAGTTCTGTGTAGACAGATTCTATGAGCCTGTGTAACTGATGAGCCCAGGACTTAACTAATCTCTCACTGCCCAAAAGCAGGACAATATTTCCATGTTTGCTATACTTGTCTAGTTTTCCTAAGTGTTCCAGGCAGGCATTTTAGGACCCTTTGATTTATAATGCATATGTATTCCTTGTGTTCCTTGCTTTGAGTGTTGATTTATTTCCTGCATTGTATTCTCAGGCCGCTGCTGTCCCATAGCCTACCTGGGGTGCTCTGCTGCCATGTCTGCATCAGGCACATTAGGAAGTTGTTGAGAGCAGTAAACTCTCCTCCTGATCAATGATTTTTTGTGTGTGAGCAATGGGAATGGCAGTGGGCTGCTGCTCGTTCTGACACCTTCTGTGCAGGATGGGCTTTAGAAGGGGGTAACACTTTCATTTCCAGCTTCTGCCTTTAAAATGTGAGTGTACAGAGAATATTGGTCTCAATGTATTGATAGCTGGAGATAGGCAGTCCAAGAAATGTTGGCAGAGTTCTGAGATGTAGCAGCATGACACTGTGGGTCTCAGTTATTTAGAAAGTTGGGCAGGATCAGTTCTGGGTGTTGACAGATAGTTTATGGTTTGTGTATAGCAGCTTGGCTTCCTGGACTCATTCTTGTGTCCAGTGTGATCTGGAGGTATTCCAGTGAGAAATTGAGTCCTGGCTTCTCTGTTGCATCCACGGGGCAAGCTGGAGACTCTGTCTGCTTTTTCCAGCAGTTGTGAGCACTTTTCACTTGATCACATGTGCAAGAAAAATGATTTTTAAAAAAGGTATAACCAAATAGATGTCAACTGCTGAAGCAGGTCTTTAGACTGAATGAAAAAGAAAGCAGAGTGGTGCTGAGGCTGAGCTCCACATCTGGCTGTCAGGCTGCAGGAACGCTGAATGCAGGGGGCTGGCCTAGAGGAGATGGGGAATTCAGACTCTGAGCCAAAGGCACTGGGATCACAGGGAAGGATGGAAAACCAGGTGCAGGAGCAAGAGTGGTGTTTCCATGGTGTGATTCCAGCAGAAGGGCAGAGAGCTTAGGAGATAAAAGGTTAATTAGCCAGAGCTTGGGGTGTTGTTTGTTATGTGTCTTGTGTTGGGAACCAGCATCTTTAATGAAGCCTCTTCCTTTGGGATTTAAATGCTGAGTTCAAATAGCAGTCAGGACAAGAAGTTTTGTTTCCCATGTCACATCAAACTGGAAATGGCAAGATATCCAAACAAATTGGCGGCTCACATTGTCAGGTGCAGAAGGCTGAGAACTGCCAGCCAAGTCTTTCCTGGGCTCTTCCCTTGATTTCTTCAAGTTGTTAGTGTGTGTAAAGGTTGTGACTCAATCATTTCTGCTCTGGGCCCCTATGGACCAGCTTGTCTTCCCTTTGGCTTAGGGAGTACTGAAGCAGATCTCAAGTGAGAAGCCTTTTTGTCCAGCAGCCTTGAAGCAAGGCAGTTTTCTCCTGCATGTTTTGTGCAGCTGTGGGCAGTCATGCACACTCCCAAATTTTTTAGTTCTTTATTCCATCCATATTTCTGGCTCAGGCACTGTAACTGAGAGCTGCGTAGAGTATTGCATTTGCATTGCTGCCACAGATTTCTCTCTTGGTGCTGATGCTGATGTGCAAATCTGTCCTGCTGAAGTGGATGGCAATCCTCATGAGTGCGAGCAAGATGAAATCAGTTCATTTCTGCTCAGATTACAATAATTTTTGACAACTTTCTGGAAAGCATAGATAAATAAGAAACCTTTCTATAAGATACCTAGATAAGCGAGAATCCTCTGATATGGAGGCATTGTCCACTTTGCCAGAGGTTTCTTGGAAGCAAGTTATCTCTGGACAAGAGGCACGGCTGAGCTATTCAGTTTTTTCAACCAGCATTTTTAAACAGGGTGAAAATGTTGCTTATTCCAGAAGGAGCAGATTAGTTTGATTTTACCCATAATTTGCTGTCAGGTCAGATATTGTTACTTAGGTAAAAACATGCCCATTTTTTTTTTGATTTTTCAGGATTTTCTCTTTTTCCATGATATCTGTGAGAAAGAAGTTCAGAGCCTTGCATTCTGCTTTTGATGTTATATTCCAGATCCATTTTTATCTCTGCTCAGATCTTGTTGGCATAGTTTTCTGTACCCAAGTGTTAGGGATTTTTTACCTGGCCCAGATAAACCTTTTATATTAGTAGACATCAGATAAAGACCAATTATTTCTCTGATGTCTGCTTTATTTGGAAAGGCCCTTCTATTCCAGTCTGATGTAAAATTCATTGCTCTCATGACTGACTCAGCCTTTCCTTTCCTTCCCCAAGCTGTATCCTCTATTTCTGTATCCTCTATTTCTGCTGCAGAGATTCTATAGGCTATGGAATCTATATTCTCTATAGGCTATAGAGATTCTGCTCCCCTGGGCGCCCTTGTACACAGTACTAGAAGGCTATTTGCACTTAAAATTGGATGACACTTCATGGTTGGCTGACATGAGCACGTGTCTGACGTTGTAGCTGGCCCAGCTTTAAAACCAAGTTCCCATTTGTAGCTGCCAAAATCTTAATAGGATATATAGTATTCCTGCTGATGGCAGAGGTTATTTTCAAAAGGGGCTCAGATGGAGAGCTTGTTCTGTCTCCAGTCCTTGGGATTAGTAGCATTCATGGACATGTGTGAACATTTGCAGACCCAGTGTGAAAAGCCAGACTGAAGATTTTGTTAAATCTGTAATCTGCTGTCATTTGGCTGCATACCTATGACTGCAAAAAACCAGCCACACAAATTTTTTCCAAAAATTTACTTCCAGGCTAAAATCTATTAGAAGAAAAATAATTTTCCTTTGTAACGTTTCTTTGAATTCTTGTGAAGATATTGTGCTTTGAGTATGGCCTAAGCCACTTGTAATGGCCCAAGAAACAGTTGTGGTGCCAGGGCTGACCCACCTACAGTACTGCTTGCAGCCACCATGGGAATTTACTGACCTCTGCTTTCTTCCTCGTTTTTCAGCTGGTTTCCTATTCAACCTCTTGCTTAGTATACTCTTTTATGTCACTTTGGTCCAGCTTTTAACTTTTGATGTTAAGCACTGTCCAACAACTTTGAGTATATTGAATTTTTGAGAGGATTTTAGAGCTTGAACAAGTTATGCTGCCTTTATATTGCCTTTTGAATGCTCTGCTAACTTACTTGTTGTTCTAGTAAGTGCTTCATCCAATTCCCTGCCAGATGTTTTCTCAGACTTCATCCCCTAGGAGGTGCTCTGAGATAATTTCCCACCGTGGATGATTAATTGGCAAGTCTGTCTTCTGTGTTTGCTCCTTAAATCCTTGTTTAAGCTACAGCAGGACGATGTGCTAGTTTTCTTTTTTGCCATAATGTAAAACTTGACAGCTGAGACACTCTCTATAAAGGAGGATCTATTCATCTAGTTCTTTTGTAATCAGAGCTTGGGAAGGAGCAGGATAAAAACAAGCTTTCTGGAAGGAGAGGAAGTTGCAGCCTAAACTGCTAAAACAAAGGGCTGAATAGTGCATTGCTTAAACTGTAAATCCCAGCAAATATCCTTTCAGAATTTGCTCTGGGATTGATGGCTGAAGACAGGGCTATTTTTGGCCCAGTTAGGATTTCCCTTCATTTTGGAGCCAAGTGCAAAACCACCATCCAGCTGTATTGCTAGATATAGCACTGACCTTTTTACCTTACTGGACCACAGTTTGACTCTTAATTGAAATTGTACTATAATTACACCTTATGTCCCAAACTTGTCTGTCTCATGAAATGAGTACAACATATTGGAACAATCTGTACTCAAGTGATACAGAGCAGACTCTGAGGAACCACTGTCTCTCATCTCTGCTGGTGGTGGTGGTTCCTCCAGGACACCATGGCTAAAGCTGCTAGTGAAGGAGGTGTTCACTTGGGTGTAAGAGGTTGGTGAGGTTGTGGCTGGTTTCAAGGGAGTTGGCTCCCCCTCTTAACTGACCATCCAAAACATTCCCATGAAGCAGAAGGAAAAAGGCATTGGAAAAAACTTGAGAATTCATGGCAAGAGGAAAATACATCTGTAGAAATTGGAAGTTCCTTCAGATCTGCTGTAACATCTGCACAGATCTGCAGAGCAGTGTGCACTGTTTGTGTCCATACACCTTGATCTTGGCTACAGAACTGGAATATTTGTCCTGGCTGTATTTCAGTCCTGTCATATGAAAAGTACCAGCTCCACTGACCTCTCAGTCACAGAATGGGTCAGGCTGGAAGGGACCACAGTGGGTCATCTGGTCCAACCTTCCTGCTTAAGCAGGATCCTACCAGAGCACAGGGCACAGAATTGTATCCAGACTGCTCTTGAATACCTCCAATGAGGGAGACTCCACAACTGTTCAGGACAATCTTCTTCAGGTCGTGGTCACCTTTCTCCCTCTAAAGGACAAAAGTAGGCTGTTACATGATTGGCTAAATCTCTGATTTGGGCAATTAAAATATCAGGATAATGAGGACATAAATATGCTGCTTGGTTTAGCATGTCTACTTTTGTTTCCTGTAGTTCTGATGCTTTCCTGGTTGAAATAAAACAGAATTTACACCAAAAGGCTCAGTGAGCTTTGTGTTAAGAAGTACAGTGGTGTTTATATGGGGAATCACTTTCCATTGTACCTTATGCTCTGCCTGGGAAGAAGGTGCAGAAGAGTTTTGTAACACTGTTTTCAGACCTGCCAGCAGGGAGTGGGAGAGACCTGTCTGAATTTGAAGATCAGCAATGAGTAGGATACTGCTTTCCACCTAACAAGATTAAGTGAGTAAACCATAGCTCCTCTGTGCAGCTGCCATATCTGAAATAGCTGAAAACAATGATACAGAAAATAAATGCTATAGCAGCAAGCCAGTTCTGCAGTAGTTATTTGGCATATGAGATATGCAAAAAGGCAGGGTTTTTATTCCTTCCCAAACTCTGTCCAAGATACCTTTAATAGTCTCAAGTAATGGGAAATTTGTCACTGTTTTTTGGACTCCTCCTTGGTATAGGAGCCATTTCTTCCAGTCAATCTCCATTAACTTTCCTATGGTCAGATTCATACAATTATACCTTCTCTGGCCTTTCTTTCTCTGATTGCTCCTCTTTGCTTTATACGTGTCTGAGAGCTGTACAAACAGTCGGTGCCTCTAGGGTAGTTACCTGTCCCAAGAGGAATTTGCCAGTGCTGAAGATAGGCATTTTTATCAAGATGGATGACCTTATGGAGACAAAGTGAAATGTGGAGTCTTGAGGACTTGCCGGTAAAGTTGAGTAATTGGTTGCATATGAGGCAGGTTAATCACTGTCACAGTCTTGTGTATTGAATGTACAAGAGGAAGGTTGCATGCTGGTTTGGGGCTGTTTAGAGGGGATTGGCAGAGTTGAGAGGATGCTGTGCACACATGATCAGTGTGGCTAAATGGTGAATGCTGGTTAAAACCTGGGAACATGGTGTAAAGACAGTGCAAATCTTGTCCTCAAACATCAGCCTTCACTCAAGATGACATGGCACTGACAGGTAGATGTGTGCCATTGGTGTTGTTCTGGGGGAGTGTGAAGGAGCTATGCTGACCCCCACTTCAGGTGGGTACCTAAAACCAGGTAGAACTTGGTGCTTCATTTCTCAGCATAGCTGCTTGTGGTCTTTAGCTCTGTGTCTTGCTGTTTTGTCTGTAAACGGGGGTAAATGCTGCCCTACCTTCATAGGAGCTTGTTAAATGGTGTGTTTGTGGGGCACTGAGACTGAGGAGTGGTGAGCAGGATACATTAAGGGAGGTGAAAGTGATAGCATAGTGCAGACAGCAGGGCTTAGGAGCCCATGCTGAGCCATCAAGGGGGAAGAAAATTGTGAGGAGCTGTTAAATGAGTTTTACCTTTCATGAGTGCCCATGTTTTGTGGAGCAATGGTGCATGACCTGTATTTTAATGCTGCCTACACTGGATGCTTTTCTCTGCTGTTCTAAGGGTGGTTTTGGTCTTCTTGAGCATTTTAGCTCAGGTGGGGCTGGGTGTATAAATGCTGTGTGATGAAGCATATGAGGAGGATGCTGTGAAGCTGGGAGACACAGCTGATGGTCTCTGCACATTGACTGTTCCAGGCATTTTTCCTATTCTGCTGGGCTGCACTAAGTCAAACTATCTGGGTGAACATAGGGACAAAGTGACAAAGAGTAGATCACTTAAGAAATGGCAAGCCCAGAATTATGGATGTTACTATCTAGTGAACTTGAGGAGCCTCACGGGGAACTGTTTTGTCCATTGATGGAAATAGCTTCCCTGATAAACTATTTGCAATTACCTGTTAATTGTCTTCCTTCAGCTCCTGTCATGCCATCTGGAAATCACCAAAGCCTGGCTATTAACAACTGGCTTCTCAGCTCAGCGGGAGGACTGGCTCCTGATTTGCTAATCAGAGTATCAGGCAGTCACTGCTGCTCCCCTTGTCTGGGCTTGAAGTGTGAAATACAGCATGGTTATTGTCGAGGGCAAGATTACTGCATGGGGCACTCCACATTTACCCTTGCATCTTGAAGAGCTGTCTGTGAATACAACTCAAGTGAAGTGAGCAGGGGTTGCTTTCTCCCATTTTCCTAGTCCGGATAATTTCTGCTTGGGATTGTCCAAGGTGCTGGGAGAACGCGCTACTGTGCTCCTACAGCAAGTTGATACTGAACTCCCACTTCATGCAGTTTGAAAGGTCCAGGTAGAGCTTTCCCTTCAACAGGAATAATTTGTCTTGGATTTTCTTGTGTCTGTAGAGAGGACAAAGAAGTTCAGAGTTTTCAGTAGCCAAGAAAACCTCACAGCAAACAACTGCAAAGTCACACTGCAAACTTACACACTACTCTTCCTGGGAGTTCTGTATGAGGGCAAGCAAATGAAAAATGTGAACTTTGTAAGACAAGATATTTGTAAGCAGTGCATTCCCAAGGAAAGCAAGGATGGCTTTTCCAAGTGTGAGTGATTTGAGAGACTTGTCTGATGGGCCACAAACTTCCGCTAGAAAGGAATTTGGCTGGAGACCACACAGGATAAACTTCAGGCAGAAATCATCTACTGGAAGGGAAAGGACTCAAAACTCAGGACCTCTGGTGGGAAAAAGAGTTAGAATTGTAACAGGATAGTGACTGCTCTTCCAGTGCAACCACTCCACAGCAAAACTGACAGGAAGGAGTAGTCCCCTCTGCCTTGCTCACTGCATTGGGCAGCGACACCAAAGGCTGGCCAGTGTTTAGGGCAACAGGCACACAGAAATCTCTTCTTAATTGGCATCACGTCAGACTGGTTTCCTACAAGGACACTCAGATCATGTTGATGACCACAGAACAGGAAAACATCACATTAAAAGAAATCTTCATCACCTTTTTTTTTTTTTTTTTAATGAAGCCAGGAATTTTTTTTTGTCAGAAGCATTGCAAGTGTTTAACTGACAGGTTTATACAACTCAGATTTTGTTCAATGAAAAGATACTTAGTCGCAAAGCTTGTGTGCATTGTAACTAAAAATTCATAAGGAAGATGAAGAACAAATCTGCTTTGCTCCTGACTAATATGAGCATTTGCAAAGAGAAAGTAATATTGTTAACCTTGCACCTTTGCTAAAATGCATCAATCAGCTGGAGATCAGTTTTTTTTCTTCGAAAGTAATTACTGGGGAATAAAAAGGCTGCAGTTGTTGCCTTATTTTTATTTCCCTTCTGAATTTTGGGCAAATTTGTCTGGGACAAATTTTAGAGCTTTTTATAATTTAACAATGGCTGGAAACATGGAGCAAAAGTTGGTTCTCTGTCATGTGACCAGCAATCAGCCTGGTGTTCAGTGCCTACAGCCATGTCCCCAGCAGCAACCATGGTCCCAGTTTGCACTGATGCAAAACCATGTCATCTGCCCCTCTACAGTGTTCTTGCTGTGAAGCTGCCCCTGTGCTGTGGCTGCCGAGTGTGGTAGGAGCTGCTTGGGTACTTTATTGAGTTTAATTTCAGCAAATGGTGAGACTAAAATCAAAATCCAGGATTCCCACTTCCTTTTCTTAGCACTTTCTCTGGATAAAATGTCTTTCTTGAGTGTTGAAGAGGTAGAATAAAAAAACCACAAGATTTGACAATGCCAAAGTAATTTCTTCTCAAATTTGGCCTATGCTTCAGGATTTTGAAGAATAGCTTTTGTCATTCTTCCCAAGAGTGTACTTCTAAACAAATAAATATTCTTCCACCAATGTTTACAATCAGAAGGGGCAGCCAGAAAATTTGCAAGCAGTGGAAAACAAATTGCTCAGTAGGCATCTTTGCCAACAGGGAAGTAGAAGAAAATAAACAGCATCTATTATCGAAATATATTTTATTTGAAAGGTGTTGTCCAGTCCAGACTCTCGGAGACTTATCACCAGTGTTGAGGTGTCCTGGCTTATATCTTTGATTTATGTTTGAACTTGTTCACATTCATCCAAGTGTTGAGAAATGGCCAGTTTAACAAACAAAGCCTTTTATTCATAGCTATACAGGGTTCATATTGCAGTTTTGGGTACAGATAATTACATTGTGTATCTTGACACTATCATTTTTCATGTTTGCTAATAGTTGCTGTTTGCCAGCAATTAGTGTCTTTCTGGGGATTTAACTGCAGGCAGTTGCTTTCTATGTAATCATATTTGCTTCAGCAAAACAGTTTTATTTTGATTTTGAGTGTATGAGACCACTGATTCACTCCAGGGGTCTGCCTTAAACTTTTCCTTTGAGTAGATCTGTGTGGTTTACTGGATCATGGACTAATCAGGAAGAGATCTCCAGCTCAAACAGTCCTGAATAATTAAAATGTCATTGGGATATCAAAGAAGTAAAATGTGAATCAGTCCAGTAGGATCTTTAGGGCTGCAGCTCAGCTGTACTGCTGCCCTCAGCTGTCTAAGATGCTCAACTCCTGCAGGACCAGCTCTGCATACCAGGTTTTGCTCGTCAGACAGTTTGTCATGGGTACAGACGTGAGAATTTATCTTCAGACTTGGTGCCTGCCTCAGAAAGATCCATGAGGGCTACAGGGAGGCATTAAACTCGGTGGATGGCCTCAGTCTGGTAAAACAAGAAGAGGCTCCTTGTCAGCTATTCTGCTCACAGTTCAGCCCTGTGGCATTCAGCATGTGCAACTGCAGCTTGTGATTCAAACAGGCATTTCTGTTGTTGTAAGAGTGCCACTTACCTTCCAAGTGCCTTGTGAACTTTATTAGCTCATGAGATCTTTGAGGTACAAGAAGCTTGTTTTTGCAGACTGAATTTATTTTTCTTTGCATGCTTCAGGTGAGGGGAGATCCCTTTAGCCCTGATGCAATGAAGAGGGGGCCATTTTATGTTATCTACTATTGATCATTATTTTCTACCTTTCTTTATTTGGATAAAATATAGTTTACTAGGAAATTCAGGTCTCATCACTGCCAAGTCAGGGGTCCATGTCCTTCATAATGTGTGAAGTAAAATCCCTTTTTGTCAAAGTATACAGTGTTACATCTTTAAATCTCACTTTGGAGGCGATGTGTAGCTCTTTATTCCCTTTTGGTGCCCAAGATGCCTGGTTAGATTGTGGTAATATCAGCAAGGAAGGGTGCTCAGGCAAGGGGTAGAGATGTCTATCTAGATGGAGTGGAAGAGGTAGATGATAATCCAGGACAGGCTCCCTCGTGCTCAAGGGGTCTCAAGGAAAAACTGCATGGCTCCCATCAGCCAGTGCACAGAGAAAGTGAATCCTTGTGACCATGGAGCCAAAACAAGATAGTAAATCTTTCAAAGAAGAGGGGAGCTCTGCTTTAGAAGTAAATACAGGAAAAACTTCCACATTTATTACATGCATGTCATATATCAGAGACCAACACATTTACTTGAAAAGGAACAGGCATCTGTTCAAAGAACCCCCCTTCCCTGGTCAGTTGAATTTCCATCACTTCAGTCACTGTATTCTGCTTTCCTGCCTATAGGAGAGGAAAAGGGCAGTGAGAAGGGCAAATAGTTGGAACTTCTCATCTTTCAATTTGTGTTTTGCAAATGCAGCATTGGGCCTTGTTGGTGGGGAGGACAGTTCTGGGCATAGAGCAACTCATCAGAAAAACCTGTCAATTTTGTTTCCCCTCCAGCCTGTAGGAGGGATGGCACACAGGTAGCAAAGATTGCTAGCTCAAAGGTGATAACACTGGCAAATAGGAATTTTGAAGCATCTCGGTTTATGACCCAACTGTGGACTTCAAATGCATGCAAAAATCATTAAACCCTCCCTTTATTGCTGGCAATGATTCCAAGTCTGCTTTAGAAATGTTCTAAATCTACTTATTTATCTACTGTATCTTGGATGGGAATTTTGTCTTATTGCCTTGCCTTACATGGTAGCAATGCAAGCAGAAGAGCTGCCTTGTCAGGAAAGAACTATTATTTTTGCCCTTCTAGGGACATGGGGGACATGTAAGTGCACCTTTGTCTTGTGGGTAAGCACTCAAGAAAGAGATTAGGCACTGAATTGTGAGCTTAAGTTCCATTGCAAAGCAAGCCTGTTGGTACACTGACATTTGGTACACTGACTGGCTTAATAAAATGGCTGAATTTATTTTGTTAACCTCAGCTCCTTCGGCCATCGTTGATTGTGTGTAGCAGCGTTAATCGAGTGTGTTATAGAGAATATTTTTGGCTGAGATTTTGCATCTGTGTTATGTAAGGAGAATATTTGTGTGGCATTAAGTACAGTTAAGTACAGTTTAAGCTCAGTTTGTGCTTACTCTGTGCCATAAATTGATCAGACATGTTCAACAACTATCTAGCCCTCCAAAAGCATCATTGTAAATGAGAAGAGTTTTGCATAACTGTGAAAAGTAGTTAATTTGGTAACAGCCTAGTCACCAAATTCACATTACCTACCCTATTTCTGCATTACTCTGTCATGCTGAGCTGTGGATGGTATTTAGCAGGACAATCTGCAGGATGGCCATTACTGAAGAAGGGCAAATATGAGCTGTCCTTCCTCATAGCTAAAAGTTTGTGAATCATCTCTTTGTCATGTTATAGGAATCTCTCCTACTGACCAGCAGTTGAAAATCATTCTGCAGAGACAAAGGTAAGATACTGAGAGTCTTGACTAGGACCCGTTTGTTGGACTAGCCATATAACGATACTCTGGAAATTCCTTTCAACAGCAACAATTCTGTGGTCTAGGTTACATTGCTGACAGAATATCTGGAGCTCTTGGTCAGTAGGGAAATGATTAAAATGTTTTAAAGGTGTTTTTTTGTATTGGTTACTCACAAATGAAACACAGATGTAAAACTTCTTGAGCTATAAATCTGGCCTCAATCATTTCTAACATTTCAACATCATACTGTGCAAAATGGCCTCCACTTAAGTAATTTCCAAATGACTGAACTTCACATTTTTCTTCTGTTATGGTCATCAACCTCCCCAGATGTCATAATCAAGGAAGAGCCACTAATGAGAAGCTGCTGGTAAATTTGGCATGTCTCAGTCACTTCCATGTGAATACCTGGAGAACAGACTGAGCATCTACAACATCCAATGTGAATCAAAACCAAAACTAAGAGCATGGATGTGAGCTGTTCTTTCAAACCACTCTATATAATCAAAATAAATAGCCTTGTCAGTGTACACAAAGCAATAACCTGACTCATGAACAGGGTGAACCTTTCCAGTCTTGTGCTTACACTATTGCACTCTACAACTAGACCTAGAAAGGCAGCTGTCATCTGCACCTTGGTGCTCATGATAAGCAGTGACTATTTTGTAACCAGCACAAGTCTGTTATTTATATTCACACAGCTCAGCTACACCACTGATAGGTAAAAAGTTACAAATAACTTGGTGCTGCATTAGATGTCTTTTAAGATTACATGTATCAAGATGGCAATGAATGATAAAATTCGATTGTTCTCTTGCTGCAAATATTGCAGTCACTGACTGAGTCTTTCCACGGTTAACTCTTTCTTACACTGAACAGACATTTTCCAGATATTTGCATGGTTTAACACATCTGTTTACATATTTCCTGAACCAGCCAGAATTTCTCACTGATTGAATCTGAGAAAACCTATGGAGAGAGAGAGAGAGAGAGAGAGAGAGAATATGGAGAACAAAATGTGTGCAACATATTTCTCTTGATGTATGTTTTCATCCCAGCTGCTCTTGTAATAGAGATGTCTGAGAGCATTTTGGACGTGATGAACTGTGACCTTCAGTGAACAATGGCCCATCCCCAATACACAGAGCTAAACTTTCTCAGACTGAGGATTGTCCTCATCCTCCCTACAATGTGTAAGTTTCCTTTATGTGGATCTTCATGATGGAATAAGCCAAGATCCAGATCTAAACATTCAAATATCTTGGATAAAAATCTAACTCCGAGGCCCCTGTGGCTGCGCTTTGTGATTGTGCAGAGAGGTGGTTGTAAAGTTGAAACCTGTTTGTAAACAGTTTGTTGAATGAGAAGCTAAGTTACCATCTGGTCTCTTTGTACAGCTTTCCCTTTTTGCTGTTTTGCAAGTTCTTGCACACGGGAGAATTTGTATTGTTGATGCAGGGTGAATTTTGAGCCTGTGCTCAGCATGTATGTTTCTGAGAAATAGAATTTTTTTGCTATTTAACTTTGAAACAAAGGTAATGTATTTAAGTCAAGTAAGGTTATGTAGTCATGATCAGAAATCATGGCACGTGCCCTGAATGACCAGGCACAGAGACTAAGCAGTAAGTTGTGTACACTGGGTAAACACATGTTAAGACACAGTTCGGGAAGCACCTGGTGCTCTGGTCCCTTGGGAAAAGCTTTATTTGGCTTTATTAAATAAAAAGAGGGATAAATCCCCACAATCTGCCTAGAGGAAATTTGTAAACAGAGGGGCTGGAGAAAAACTATATTGAAAAATTGTTCACTAGTCCTAATGATTTAATGAATATAGTATGGATATTTCAGTAGTGGAGAGGATGGTGGGATGTGTGTTAGAGAAGGCTGGATTGAATCCAGGCCTCTAGGATGATTTTCTGTGACAGTTTGGTTAATTATAAAAGCCACATGAAAAAAAGGCACATAAACTTCATCCTGCTCTACTTTAAAACTTTCCCCAGAGCATAAGTCCTTCTTTAAAGGTTACCCTCTGATATGTAACACGTCCCGTGTTGTTTTGCTAAGCTATGACTCTGTAATAAGTGTTTGAAATTTACAGCTTCAGTTAGTCATAGACTTGAGAAGTGTTTATTTTTTCTCAGTTGTTCTTGCTATGTAATGAATGTGGCTCACCGAGTACTCTGACTCCAGCCCCAGACTCTGGCAGCCGCCGTCTCTCCAAGAACCAGCACACTGGCTGCAGCACACTGGTGATGGGAGCGAGTCCCTTCTGCGCATTACACAGTAATAATTTGCAGGCTGAGGAGGAGAGGCTAGAACTGAAGTCACACAAGGTCATTTCTGGCTGAACTGAAAATAAAGCCCATGTTTTAAAGGCAGCTTAGGAAAATTGCAGCCACTTATCCATATCGGTTTGCAGAAAGAGCCTGTCTGCCTATTTAGATGCAGTGGTTGCAAAATGGGGGGTTCCTTTCCCATAAGTAACTCATTTGTTTCGGTGAGTTAAAATTCCCTATTTGGATAAAGGTCTGTGGCTGCTGGCAGGCATTGTGATTAGTACCATGTTGCAAACAGCTCAGAGTTTCTTTCACAATGGGAGCTGCTGTGCATGAAGGGCCCTGGATCTTCTTCAGGAGACTTTAGAAGCATGTGTTTGTATTCTGAGAAAACCTGAATGTGCTTTATCGGAAAAGGAAATGCCACCGTTAATACTAGATGTATGTTCTGTAAATGATTAATACTGCACCTTAATCCAAATTAAAACTACGCTTCTGTTCATCAAGACTGATTAGCAAGTGTTTAGTGTTAAGTAGTTGATTTATTTAGCATTTCCATAATGTTCTTAACAATAGCTGCATAGCACTTATGTAAAGATTTCTTTAAAGGTCTTGGTAGCCTTTTGCTGTGGGGAGAAGCTCCAGCTCTGTGCCTTGGCCTGCTCTTGCAGTGAGTACCTGCTCTGTGTGTGGTGGTCACAGGGTGGGTTCCCTCTGCTGCTGTCCCAGGCAAGCCGTGATTGCCCCTGGGGTGTTTTGGTTGCCCCTGGGCAGGCTGGCAAGGACTGTGCCATGCTGTGGGTGGCAGTGGGGGCCCAGCAGCACTGCCTACAAACTGAAATACAGCTCCAGCTCTAACAGCCATTTCTGAGCTGCTGATATCTTTGCCAACATTTTGATATTTGAGCTAAAGCTGTTTTGCTGGTGCCTGCTTCAGACCAATGTGTGCATCTTTCTTAATTTAATAAAAGTAACATGGAGTTGATTTTATTTTGTTTTGGTAGTTAGAGGAAGTTCTGCCTGTGTTCAAGGGAGGCAGGTAACCGGTTCATTTTTACTGGCATTAGTTGTGAAGTATTTTATTCTCCTTTTCCTATTTTGCCTTTGATATTCTCAGTCTGGGCTGGACTTTCTCAGTAATGAGTCAGCTTCTTTTCTGGTTGTTCCCCTATAAAATTACCTTATAGGCTTCATCTGCAGCTCCTGGAATGTCACAGGGCTGTCAGTGTGTAGGGCTGAGGTGGGAGTGTTTGAATTTCCCTGTCTCTCCAAATTGTCCTCATGAGGAGAAGCTGGGCTGGGGGGCTCTGTTTCTAATACATCTCTCACTCATATGCATGAACACTGCTCAAAGGTGACCAAGTGTCCCAGTCTCCAGCTGCAGCAAACACAGATGACGTGGACAAGCCTCTTGAGACTGTTTTCAGTCTTTGCCGTAGGCAGTATCAAACTTGGTGTGCTCTGTCTAGCAGTGCTCTCAAAGGAGTAAAGATAGAAATATATCCTGCCTTTTTTTTTCGCTGCACAACACTGTGGGAAAGCTGCCCTGGACCTGTGAGGCTGTAGTGACTGTGCTTGTTTCAATCACCCAAGGCACCAGCTCAAGTGGTGATGCCTTTGCCTGCTGCTGAGTATTCACAAAAACCCAACTGCAGGTGGGTCCTTTCCACAGACACCATCGGGTATCTCCCTGTACTGGCATCATGCAGGTCCATATCAAGGATAAAGCAAACCTTAGATAGCATCAGAGAATCCCTTTTAGAAGTGCATTGAGAGGGCTGTAAGCATGAGCCTCTGAAAATGCAGTGGAGGCTTCATTTAATTACTGTGTGTCCAGAACTTCTGCTCTGTACAGCCTGTAGATATCTGCCTTTGTGGTGGTGTCAGGCAGGAAAAATGACCAGGGCACTTCCACTGCAGGGGCTCCACTATATTTCCTGTAGGGGCTTGAAACTCCCTGCTTAGGGTTTGGCAGCAGTCTGAACTGATAACTTCTGGCCACACAGGCTATGGGACACATGGACCTGGGTCACAAGATCTGCCAGGAACTCAGGGCTCAGGGAATAATCTTACAGGCTGCATTTCAGTGTAAACTCTTTCCCTCTGAAAATTATTCCTTTTTTCAGGGCTTTACTGGAACATAAAATGTGGCCCTTAGGAGGTGGATGCTGCTTCAGGCTTGCTGATTGGATTAAAATACAATTATTTCCTGTTCTCCCCAAATCACTTGGTACCCAGTTGGGGGTGCTGCAAAGAGGACGCGCTCCCCTTGCTCAGGAGCTGAATAGGATTTCTCTTCATTCACAGAGTGGAAAAGAAAAATAGAGAATAATACATCAGGGACTTATATGCTGTTGTACAAACGATTGCTTGGCATCAGAGCAAAGCCAAGTGACCCCACCAGCTCTCATTCGCAGTCGACCAGCAGCAGGAGGGTCAGGTTCATTACCTGGGGGATTCTGCTCAAATGCACGCTCCAGTCCAGTAGGGAGATGTCAAGAAAGAGTGAAGGCAATGTAATCAGCTCTGAGTGTAAAAGTTACAGTCCGTTAGAGGAGGGAGCTTATAACATCCTGCAATGAGTGAAGCGAGACTGGGGCTGAAGGATGAAGGAAATCGGGCTGGAGGATTTTCTGGCTTTTGAGGTTTTATGAACCTTGCAAACTGTTTTATGGGTTCACAAAGCTAGTTGAGTCTGCAAACCTTTTTTTTTTTTTTTTTTGTAATTTAAATCCTTTTCTTTCCAGGACCATCCAGGTTAGCAATAAAAATAATGTCAAACAATGAAGTAAAGCTGAGTCTGTTCTGCAAATACTAGAACATTACACCAGAGACAGCTGAGCCACAGAGAAAAAACACACAGTCTTTATTCACTGAATGGTGAATAAGTGGATGCTTATGCTGGCTGTGATTTGTTTCTATTCTGATCTTTATTTCCAGTAACTTTCACTGTTCTCTGTGTTGTGTTTGGTTTTGTTTTTTTCTTTTACTTTGGTTTCATAAGGAAGTAAAAGTTATGAAATAAATCCATTTGTACGTGTATGACTACCTTTCGATCTCACCCATCTGGTGTTCTCATTGTGGCAACTAATTTAACCCAAATTTACCAGAAATACACAGTTCTCAAAGGTAATTGTGTTCCAACCTGTTTTTGTGAAAATAAGTGGCTGAAGAGAGGGACAAGGCCTTGTTAGTGTTTTGAGCAAGGGACAAAACTTCAGGGAATTAAATTCATTAGGAATTATAAACATACTCCCCACCAAAAAAAAAAAAAAAAAACAACACCAAAAAAAAAAAAAAAAAAAAAAAAAAAGAGGGAGAAAGATAAAAGAAAATGAGGGAGAGGGCTCAGGAGAAGTTCACCGTGCTGCAGCTTCAGAAAAAGCTTACAACAACCATAAGAGTGAAATCCTTATGAGACTGTGTCACTAGCTCCTGGACCTCTCTGTATTTCTGCTTTGCTGAATGTCTCTGTAAAACAGTATGTAACCTATAACATCTGAGAACAAATCAAATTGACAATCCAAGCAGCAGTGAAACTAGATCAGCCTGTTTGTTGTTCCATGGCTAGTCATGAGAGAAACGTGGAGCTTGTTTCACAAATTGAAACATCCCAAATTATCAGCAGGCCTGTGACCGCTCTGCATTTTGTTTTTTATTGGCAGTTAACTGAAGCCAAACAGGACCAGACCAAGCCTGTTACTTCATCTCTGCTTGGCTGGAAATGTCGCTGTGGTCTGATCGTGCTCCTGGAAATATCAGACATGGCTTTGTATTGGAGGATGCTGGATCCAGAGGCAATGATTTGTGAGTTGATCCTACTTCTTGTGGGATGAACTCCCTTTGGAGTCTACTGCTTGCTCTGGACTCTTAAAGGACAGGCATATGTGAAAGGAACAGTGAAATAAATGTTCTGGAGTTAGCTCTGGATAATGTTGTTTTCATGTCCCAATTTCCATATAATCCCTGCAATTTCAATAGTACATTTAGGAAGAAGAGGAAAAAAGTAAAATATGTAAATATTTTTTAAAGTCCCTTCTGGTCAACATATCTGTCCTGCACAAATGTCAAATATTCCAGGGTAATGAGTGAGTGCTCCTCCTCTAATCCCTAAAGAGCAGGTTTGCTTGCTGACAAGGCAGCAGTTACTGCACTGGAGCAGTAAGTGGTGTATTTTCTGCAGCTTCTCTTGAAAGATCATCCTGAATTTTGCATTCCTTAAACTCTTGTGTTCATGGCAAGCATGGTCCTGGTCATACAACAATTCTGTCACCAGGTAAGTGCTTTCATGGCCAAAAAGCAGGTGCTAAATGTGTGTTTAGTGAAAGCCATTTCAGATGTGAAATTTGGGATTGCCTCCCAGATGCAGCTGTTAGGGTCAATACAATTATTTTGGGAAATGCACAGAGAAGCCCTGCAAAGGCACTGTCCTCCTGTATCCTGCCATAAAGTGATGCATGCAGCCAGTCACTGGGGATTCATAGCTATGTGTCTGACCGGCTTGTAACAAGTGACTTGGCTGCTGGTATTTTAGCACTGTTGGAGGTACCTGCCTGAGGCCATGCTGCTCTGCAGGACCCTGCCCAGAGAGGGGCCTCGCCTGTGTTAATCTGCAGCCTCAACAAAAGCATACTTGGGAGAGAAAATTGGAGTCTCTCTCTCTTTGGCCTTGAACCAATTTCCTTGTACATAGCTTGGTGAGAAATTCACTGGCTTAGGAAAGACTATGTTGCAGTGTCAAGGACACTTTGGGTGTTAGAAATGAAGTCCTCTCCTTTTCAGTTGCTGTTTGCAGGAGTTTACGCGTAAACCACATAAAACCTACTGTTGTAGCATTTTGTTTTACAAACCATGAGTAGCAGTGTCCCTGATACCCTCCACCCATCATCCAGCAGTTGATGTGGGGCCAGGAGTGCTCTGGCTCTGTCCTGGCTCCCTCAGAGTTATCTTTGTTCTGCCCAGAGCAGCTCCAGACTGTGGTGTGTTGTGGCCATATGGCTTTTGCCTTTGGACAGAGACTGAATCTTGCCTTAAAAACCATGTCAGGGAAAATAACCTGCATTTTGGTGTGAATTGGTTCCTGAATTAGCCTACCAGACCCTAACCAGAGGGGTGTCCCCCATGGCAATTGATTTCCCATCTGACTGAGTAAAGATGGTAAATAGGCAGTGTTGCAAGCACAGGTCATGATTGTGTGCTGTTCCAGCCAAAACTGTAAAAAACAGCTGTCAAACAAGATCAGCAAGGGAGGATTTTGCCGCTTTGTTGCTCAGGCCATTTTGGGGGAGGAAAGAGTGAAGAAGCTGGGCTTGATCCACTGCAGGCTACCTGCATTCTTTCTCCAGGCTGGGTGCTTCTCAGTGCGATTCCCTTATGCTCTCTTATCAGCAATGGGAAGGTGTTTTATTACTGGGTTGCTGCTGGCTGCTCACCAAGCACCCTTGAGACAGGAATCGTCACTCAAGCTAAATTAAAGAGTGCTTGAGCACATACAGGGGAAGGAAAAACAAACTGTCAGGAACTGAATCCAGAACACCTGACATTCAGAGCTGCCTGGTTGACATCAGCCTTTCCCCCCTTCCCTAACCAAGTGCCCCTCTTGCAGATGAAATCTGGGTTTCCAGAGCTGTCCAAAGGAGTTAGGCACCCATCTTCTTTAGAGTGAGATGCCTAACATCAGAATTCAGGATTTCTGCAATTTCCCCTGACTGTCACCAGTTCTTTGTATGCCCTTGGATACATCAGTTAACTTGCATTAAGTATCCTGCTCTGTGCAGTAATCCCCTCTCACAGCTCAGTGACGCTGCAGGCTGTGGAGATGTGCAGTTGATCAAGATAGGATGTGATGAATTGTGTAAGCCAGGGCAGGGTTATTCCTGCAGGCATTAAGGTATCTTCTGATGCAGCAAGGCCACAGGAAATCTGCTTCCAGTCAAGGGGCTGTGCTAGCAGCTGGTGCACAGGCTCTGTGTTTGCCATATGAGGTCCCCAAGACCAACTGGGGTGGGCTGCTGAGGGGCTGTGGCTCCCACCATTTGCAGACCAGCCCCATACACAGCCCAGAGCAGGGCAGGGCCTGCCATCTCTCAGGCACGAGGGTTTGAAACAGCCCTCAACATGAATATAATACTGAGATTTTGTTTTGTGGGAACTGTAGTCTTCAGCTTCTGCTTCCCTTTGGGATGAGAATGTATGGATCTGGCAAGGAAGTGGAGAGTTTGGCAACTCAGCAAGCCTTGGCTGTGAATGGAAACAGATTGTATGGTCTGCATCAAGGTTCAGGCTGGGGAGGGATGGGGTCTTTCCATGCACCAGTGGTCTGGGAGTATGGTGGGGCAGGCAGGCAATAAAGTGTGGGATGCCTGCAGTACTGAAAAGTCTTGGACATCTTATATATCTTATATACTGCTGTTGTAACCCCATCAGAGTTTACATTTATTCTCTCATGGGGAGGGAAGAGTTGAGGTCCCTTGAGCTGCTGTTTTGCCCCCTTTCATTATGTGAAGCCAAAGTGAAATCTTTGGTGTATTTTCTCACAATTTTGAATTTTACAATAATTGGGAAAATGTATATTTATAGCATTACATCAACAATTACTAAGTTGCAGAAAACACAATTTTCTTCCAGAAAAAAAATTCAAATTTATTTTACTTACCTATGTGTCTGTCAAACAATACCTGAACAACTACCTGTGCTGAAGGAGAAGTGTATGCAGCAAAGGGCAAGGTATTTATGAACATTTTTTTATCATTTATGCCTGGTGAGGGAGCTGGGTGGGTCTCTGCTGAATTCCCTGTCATCAAAGAGCCCCTGTGGCAGGTAGAGGAATCCAACCCTCCATTCAAAAATGCCATGCCCCCAGGCATTATCTATCCCAAGATTTTGAGGCAGCTATTTAAATACCTGTGTCTTTGAATTACTTGTCCTTAATAAACGCCAGCAAACTCCTTTGTTAAACCAGCCCTGGCTTTAACCCACATCTTTGAACCACAAGAAACACCAGGTGACATCCATCTGCAGCATGTAGATAGCATGGAAATGGGAACCCACTGGGGCTTTGGGTGGGTTGGCTAGGTGCTTTTCCCTCCTGGAGGCACAAGACCCCTCTGCTGGTGGTGGTGTGTGCCTGTGGCTGTGACAGAGCTTTATGAACGCTGGAGATCAGGCTTTCTGTGCATTTTCTGAGCAGCTTAGTAGTACAGGATAAATATCTGGGGAAAACATCTATCATCATGACAAACCCTCTCTAAACTCCCCCAGAACCATGCTCCCTGTAAGCAGCATTGGGCTCCTGGTATGATTAGAGTCCACACTTAACCCCTGATCTGTTTTCAATTTGCTGATAATGATGCTGTTTATTTCTTGGGCCGGGTGCAATGGCAAATCAAGTTGGCTCCCTGCAATTGTCTTGCTCAGTCTCTTCCTTCAGTGATATGCTCCTCTGAGCAGTGTTTTGGTCTCACCCACAAACATGAGTGTGCAGTGAAGGAGGACCAGGAGGGATCATGACAGCTTTCCAATTCCTGCTAATATGTTTGCATCATGCCAAGTTTGGATCCTGAGCAGAGGCCAGGCAGCACTAGGAAGGAAAGGCCTTTGGCTGGGGGATTGGAAAAGGCTGCTGGAGCAATCAACGCAAGAACAAAGCAAAGGCAAGGGTCAGGCAGTGCATGCAGCAGTTGAACAAAATTGGGAATTGATCACCAGAGCCTGGGGGTAGAGAGAGTATTTGCAGTCAAGGACACCTCTCCCTACCACAGCTGCAGCAGAGGGGTGCTGTGCTTTTACCTTGTTACTTCTTGCAGGGGTTTGAGCCCCTCTTGGATTTGAGAGTTACAGCAAGTGTGCCTCTATTTCTCCCCTGTGAAGGCTGGGAGTGAGGATGGGTTTAGCAGTGATGACAGGTCCACAGGACTTGCCAGGGTGAAGGAACAGACCAGCATCTTCTGCTACAGGAATGCCCGAGATGCCCAGTTATCCAAATGGCTTGTTGTTGGGCTGTGCAGGGATGAATCCCACAGGAAAGGGCACTGAACTAACTGATTGTCACCTGGTATGGAGTAAAAAGGTGGTGATTTGTCTCTAGTAACTGCATGTGCTATATTTTCCCAGTTTTACAGCATCCTGCTTACTTTTCCCCAGTCTGGGTTCTAGGATGTTTCAGAGTGTGTTCTAAAATCTCTCTAAATCCACTTGCTGTTTCATTGTCTCCCCAACTATGAGTAACACCTCTAAATTAAGTTTCATCTGTGAATTTATTTCTTCCCAAAAAAAATTGCTTTCTTCCCCAAAGGATGCAGTGTTTTTATGGTGACAGAATAAATATATAAAGGCAGATTGCAGGAGCGAGTGGGGACTAACAAACTTTGTAGAGTGCTTTGGAGTGTCTCCAAGGCAGGACAAGAAACCTGGGTATCTAGGGATAGTTAATTGGCTGGAATGCTCCGGGGACAGGGGGTGCCTGAACATTTGAAGACACTCAAATTCCTGTCAGCTCATTCTTCCAGAGGAGAACTGAATCCAGAAATTTTAGCAGAGAACCTTATTACCAAACTAAAAAACAGGCTCCCGAAATATAAATGTAACTCAGTGATAAAGTATTGCAAACAGTTTTTTGCTCTGTATGTGGCTTTGGGAGTCCAATGGCTCTGAGAAGGTTGGTATTCAGGGCCAAACTATGGTCTCCTATGCAGCCAGTGGAAAGGATGCATTCATACTCATTTCTGTGTATATTATGTATTTATCAATTTTCATCTGCTAAAGACACACAAATCTGATGTGCACACAGAAACAAAGGATGGAATTTTATTGCCTGTCAACTTAACCTCCCTAAAGCTGGAGAAACCACAGGTGTTGAGTTTTTCCTAAGGGCTAAAGTTAATGTGAAAAATCATAGATTCATTATAATCTTGTAGCGCTGGAACAGGCCTGCAAAGATCTCCTTCATCACTCTGCATTTAGGCAGGAGGATTACTTCTACAAAATGCTTATGGTTGTTTGCCTGACTTCTTATAAAAAACCCTCCTGTATTTAACTGTGCTCATAGTCCGAAAGTGTTCTTAATAACCCCTTTAAACCTGCCTTGCTTGAAGAAAAACTGATTTTTCTTTGCTTCCTCTTAGGGAACCTGGAGAGCAATTGATCATAATCTTCCTGACCTTTTATATGTGAGAAGATTGCTATTACCTCTCTCCTTAGTCTTCTCTTTTATAGACTAAACAAATGTACTTCCTTCATCTCTCCTTCCTGGGCCATATTTTCAAATACCTCGAGCCTTCCTATTACTATCCTTTGGACTTCTTCCAGTTCTCTGTGTCTCCGTTTAACTGTGGTGCCCCAAAATGAATGCAGTATTCCAGAAGCGTGATATCATTGCTCTTGTGTTATATACACATAACACTTGTGATAGTTCTTCTTAGAAGGAAATTTTTCTTGTTTGCAATGGCATCACACCATTGACTCACTGAGTTTATGACTTGACCATTCTGTGCTGTGCAGTTGTCTGTTCACTCAGTGAATAGCTCATCATTCTCCCCTCTGTTTTTGTGCTTGATTTTTCCTTTTGATGGTAATACTTTGTACTTGAACTTACCAAATTTCATGTTGATTGGGACTATCTGTCCAATTATCAGGGCCATTTTTCATTCTGATCCTGCCTTTCAAAGGAGTGGCTGCCTCTTTCGATTTGTGATCCTTTGCAGAGTTCTTTTGGCTGATATTCAGAAAGTTAGGACAGAGATGTTCATTCAGAAGGGACTAGGAAATTGGTTGAAATTTATAAAGGGAGGGGAACTGTGGGTTTTTTTCACAACCCACTTAAGTAGCTTCTGGTTGTGGTGTCTTTTCATTTTTGAATTATTAAAATAGTTGGCTTTTTTTAGCTGTGTTGTAGTTGTACACTAGAGATATCTTGTAAAAAATGTATGAGTACTGATATCTTAATGTAATTTCCTCACAGAGCTCTCCTTCCTTTTCTAGTTCCATTTGTAATAGCAATGTATTGACTTTTCAGGCCCAAAATGAGATCAGTTTTCCATATTATTTCTATTTAGGGAAAAGACTTATTCTTTAGTTGAGAAGAAGTTACTGCAAAGGCATTCCCTCATTGTAAGAGAAGAGACCTGAGGACTGTGATCTGTGATAAGAACTCCATCTATATCTGTAACTCGGCAGGTTTTGTTTCTCTTGTCCACTGAAAATTCATAGAGAATATCTGCCCAGAAAAAAAATATAGTTCCTTGAAATCTCCCCTTCTATATGTCACCAGATTTCCTCTTGTGCAGCCTCCTAGTATCAATCTTCCTCTTTCTCTTGATTCCATACTAATAACGCCTCTTCCTGGACTGTGCATTTATGTAGCAGATGATAATAGTGTTCACAGAAATGGTGGGGAAGTGGGAAGATAGTTAACATTAACCAAAGGAGAAGGGATTTCCTTGTTCTCATCCTTACAAATTGCTGACTGCAACCAAAGTTTCTTCAGGAGGCCCTGCTGGCAACGTGCAGCAGACTCCATTCCTGCAGCATATTTCCCTGGCAGTGTGCTGACAGACACTGCTCTGACCAGCAATTCTAGTAACATCCCTGTCTGTCCAGCTGTCAGAGGACTGCTTGAGTATTTTCAGAAAATCAGTTCTAATAGTCTCACCATTTCATCTGTGCAAGGTCTTTAGTCCCCAGGTAACTATTGAGACAGACTGTAATTACCTCCTGTCTGCTGCACTATAAATCCTTATTTTCACTCACGGGTCTGCAGTGGGGCCAGTCTGAAGCTTTCCTCTGATGTGGTGAACAGCTTTGGGGAGCAATCATCTCTCCAGTACTTCTGAGAGAGGACATCTTTTCTGAAAGCTACATCCTCCCACCAAGATTTTGTTTGCCTAGAGATATGAGTTGCTCGAGAGAAAGTCCTCTGACCAGGAATAAGTGTAGTGTAAGGAACAGAATAGGCCCTGGTAGCTTTGCTGTCTGTGGACGCAGTACTCCTGGATGATGAGGGTTTGTATTTAGGGGCTGCAAATCCTCCTGAAACAGGAAAGCCAAAGATGGCAGAGCTGGGAACTCCTGCCCTCAGTTCTCTCCCTGTGCAAGTACAAAGAAGGCACCTCCCTCAACTGATCTTATGTGATGTATTTGGCTGCTTACCTTGGCTGGTTTTGCCTTCTCAAATGGCAGTGAAGTTTGATCTTGCTGGTGTTTGCTGGGCTTGGTTGAAAAGTGGAGGGAAGACAGTGCAGAATGGTGCTGCCTTTGCCACCCTTGTGTCCAAGGATGTCCTGGCTCATGCACAGCTGAGAAAGTTCGTGGTGCCTCAGTCAGCTCATCCTCACTCCTCAAGGGCAGAGCAATGCAGGCAACCCTCTCTCCCTGCCAAGGAGCATCCAGACTGGGATTTGTGTGTGAGAAGCAATTGTTATCTGCTCTCCATAATCACTGCAAACCACATGCTTTTGGAGGCATCTAGGGCTGGGGGAGCCTATTGTACAAATCAAGATTAATTAGGAGGCTGTCAGGACGATCTTTGTACATTATAAGGAGAAAGAAACAGGCTGAAGAATATTGGACAAAAGAAGAAAGGGAGCAATCAAGGAGAAAAGCTAGTCCTGGGCAGGGATACTTGGCTTGGCTGTCTTCCCCGAAGGCTTGTTCCATTAACGTTTGGATATTCAGCAAAAGCTGTCTTTGCAGGGGTAAAGAGATAAGCAGAAATGTTTAGTTTAAAAGTAGCAGAGCTCCAGGTTTCAAGTGCATTCTGTCTGGCTTCCTCCTCCTCCCTCAATGAAATACTCTGGCTTTTCTGTAGCAAAATATGTGAGTGAGTCTGGGACATGCCTGGGCTCCCTATGCACATGTGGTTCTGCTCTCCTCTTCTGATTTCATCCAGATGTATTTTTTAATTATTATTATTATTGTGCTTCTATTAATAGCTTGGAAGTAGGATTGCTCCTCTGAACAGCAACTGGATACAAACCCAGAATTTCATTTAGTCTTCATTTAATGCTGGCTTCTTCCTTCAGCTATTTACCATCTTAGTACTGAAAGATGCATTGTCCAAAATAGGATGATATGAACCCTTCCTTCCCACCTCTAAGCTGACACCTGAAGGTTGCTGTTATAGTAGTGGTTATACTGAGTGCTGTGTATTGTTATGAAAAACTCACTAAGAGCCAAACCCTCACAGGTGGGTTGGCTGGCTGGTGGGGCCAGGCATGTGAAATCAATGTGATGATTTGGCTGAGTCGAGGTCAGAGTATTCAGCATCTCACAAAAATGAGCATGGTCTGTAATTACCCTTGATTTGCAGTATGCACGCAGAAATTTGACTTCACTCAGCATGCAGAAATCCATTGCCTGGTCCTCAGCAGAGGCAGCACATATGTTACATGTTTCTTCTCAAATATCAGTTTCACTGACTGCAAAAGGCTGCTGCTGAGTTTATATTGCAAGTTTCAGGGCACGTCTGGAGGGATGCCGCCTCTTTGGAAGAGACATTAGCTGTCCACAGAAGTTTTGCTGTAAAGGAATCATGCTGGGTTCACTGTCTTGCCTGGCACCTTTGCCTGAAGTCATGAGGGGCAGGAGCCTGTAACTGCCACCGGCAGTTTAGCTTTGTGGGTGAGACCTCTCCATGTCAGCTGTGAGATCAGTCTGATGTTTAGCACTGGCTATACCACCGTTTTTAAACTTTGGAGGTACTTTTAGACACCTAAATTGATGCCCCTACCATTGAGTTCTCTGGAGCATCTGCAGTTCCCTTTGACTATGGGTAGGTACGCTGAAGTTTTGGGGCCTATATGACAGTGATCATCTGTTGCCAGTTGATTCAGAGAAACCAAACATGAGCCAAGCCTCTAGATTTGTGTTTTGTAGTGCTGTGAGAAGTGAACTTGATGATCCAGCAAGTCCTTTCCAGGCCTGAATTCCTTTTGTTCTGAAGCTGGAAACATGAAACAGCGTGATTTCTGAGGACTTTGTTAGCTTTGGCTTTAAGTGGTAGCATGTATCTCCTGAGAACCATTCATAACATGAAAAACTTCTCTTTTTTTCTTAATGGTAAAACCTAAACACTTTTTTCAACAGTGATTTAATGAGTAGAATATTCCCATTGTCAGGGTCTGATGCTAATAATAGACAGATGGCTGGCAGTTTGAAAATCAGTCAACACAAAATTTTAGCTATATAAAACCCAAACCATTTTGACTTGAAAAAATTGAACTGCTTATTCCATGGTCAGATTGTAAATGAACTGGCAGTAAATACAATCTACTGACAAGATGTGTTTATACTGCAGAAATCTTGAAAACACATATAGCGTAAAATGGTGCGTCTGATGTTAAATGATGTTAAATGAATTATACATACAGAAAAAAGGAGGAGAGAAGAAGGAGCCTGACAGAGTGTAGGAGCAAAGCAGTGATTGGAAACAGCAGAACCAACAAGAAGGGAAGACAAAATTCACTGGCTTGTTTCTAAGAGACAGTGCTGCCAGATTCAGAATTAGGTAATACTTGGTGCTCTGTGTTGCTTAGAACAGTCACTAAGAGCAAAGCCCTTACAGGTGTGTTGGTTGGCTGCTGTGATCAGGTGCACAACCTAACAGTGTTAGACGGTCACTGGTGTCCCTCCTGTACTTTGTGGGAGCAACTAAGTCAGACTGATAACAGTAATGTCACAGAGCCCGAGGGTTTTGGGGAGGCTGAGGGAGAAGTTGCATCTGGAGGTGTTTCTAAATTATGATGGCCACCCTTGGGTTTGGATCATCTATATTCCAGCCCTTTGTCAGGGGTAGTTCTCGGTACTCAGTTCATTACTGTCAATCCTAAGCTCCTGATTTCTCTCCACTGTTATCTCTAGTTTTACAGGCTCTGAGATATAAGAGCACAGTCTTTGTGGGGAGCCCAGTGAATCCACTGCTTGGGATTTAGACTAACAGGAATTCCCACAAGAACAGGAAGTTCCCTGGCATTTTCCACTGCTACTTACTGCCTGAAACAAGGCATGAAAGACATGCAGAGTGTATATTATAGCCCCTCTTCAGAGATGTGTCTCACTGTCTAATACTTATGATAAAGAAGTCCCATGTGAGGATAGTTATATTAAACAATTCTCTGGACAAGCCCTAGAGAAAAATGCAGCAATTCAAGATCTGTTTTGTTCTTGCATATGGGAAAAGAGCAGGAGATTTTCATTGTCACAGAAAGCTCAAGGTGTAAATTGTAATACACTAGACCAACTTCAGGGCTGCTCTTGAGGCTAAGAACTATTGTTTGGCCTCCATGTTAAACTGAATCCCCACACTGGGAAAGAAAGTGGAAAATTGAAAATTGCTGTATTGAAAACTGCTGTATGAGAGAGAGCAAGAGATACTGGACCTGCCTGGATTTATGAAACAAGAAAACAATCTGTGTAACAGCATTGACTTTCTTGCAACCATTCTAAGGGATAATGAAAAACCAGAAGGAAGATTTAGAAAGAAACAAAGCAGGCTGTGGAAGAACTGAAAGCAGTCTATTACAGAGTATTTATGCAGTAGAATATAATTTGTCAGCACTCTATGATGAAAAAATTTCCATTTTGAAATAACAGCAATGATTAATCCTTAAGAGAAAAAGGTTTCGAATTTAGACTGAGAAAAAAAAAATCAGTGACTCTTTATTCTAGGTAAGATAAAAAGAATATGAGCTCAGTGACATCACTGGAGATCAAGAGCTGCAAAATAGTGACATACACCTGCTAAAGTTTCAATTTTGAAGTTAACTTGAGTGTGATGAAAGGATGAGATGGACATACTTCAGAAGAGTTAGTGAAACTAACTAGTGTAGCTTGGAGGAAGAATAATTACTTAGCTTACAATGAAAACCTCCAGTTTAACAAGAGATCTATCATTCTTTCTGCTATAACCTAGTAATGCAGATCAAACTGTAATGTAGGCTCATCTTTGTGGTCCTTTCAGGTTGGCTGGAGAGTCTCTGCAGGCAATTACAAGCTGCCCATTCCTGAAACATCTGGTAGGGACTATGCGTAGTTTATGATATTGACCAGATACTAAAAGAAGAGTTTGAAGATTTACATATTACCTTGATCCACGTATCTCTTTACATCTATTCTTTGAGCCACATGTTTTTTGACCTCCAAATTTTTACACCTTTTTTACTTACAAATATGCAGCATGATGCATTTGAAATAAACTACAAAACTAGGTCAAATTGTAGCAGTCTTGCCACCTTGAATGCAGTCTGTGTAGTAACACAGTGTATGTGTAAGACCTTCTTGTGTCCATTTGGATTTTGGGAGTGGTAACACCACATTGACTGTGGCTGGGAACAGGCTTTCCTAGCTGCTGTACCCTCACACATTTCCAGAATTCAGTCATAGAGTTCGGAAGTAAAACATAAATTACAGCAGAAGCAGAGAGCAATTGACAGGTATGAGGAAAGGAGAGAAAGGACCTATTGTGTGAGAAGCAGACAGCTCTGCTGACCTGAAAATATATTATTCTATGGAAGCACAAACCAGAGTGTTTGTGGAATTTGCTCTCAATTCACCATGAAAATGCTGGGCTGGGGCAACCATCCATTTGATGTGGGTGGTCCTTGATGCATGTCATAATTTACACTTAAGGCATATATGATCCCTTGAAATTCCCTTCTTAGGAGGACCATAAAAACAGTGTTGCATACGGAGCTCACTGGAGGTTTCTGCAAAGCTCCCCTATTGTCAGACATAAACACATCCTATTATTCTAGCTTAGGTCAGAGTTCAATGACTCCCCAAAGCTTATTTCAGTCTTAAACTGATCCCACTGCAGCCCGGGTGGGCAAACTAGAAATGTTTCCAACACAGCTTCTTTGCTGTGTCTGCTCCGCTCCGCAATCGGAAGCAAACCTGACTCCTCAGGCTGCAGGTTAATGTACAGCTTATCAGTGAAATCATCCTTGCTCATCCTTAGGCTGTTTTCTGAAGGATTTTGCAAGCATTACTGAAGTTTCCTCTTCTGTATATAGGAGATCCTGGTATTATCATTAGCCTCATCTTCAAGAACAGGAATCAGAAGTTAAAAGACTTCATGCAGGGAATCCTTGTTAGCAGAAGAAATGGATCACAGATGTGCCTTTGCCTGTCTGCTGCTGTGAAGGCAGAGCCCAGCCCCTGCTGCACCCTGTGGGCTCAGCCCCCATTCCAACATCGATGTCAGGGCCGTGCTGCTGTGCTGGGCTGGGCACTGCCCTGCTCCTGCACAGCCACTGCTGGAGCCACCTGTTGAGGGCCTGGGTGGGTATGTCCCCCTCCTCTAGGCACTGTCCCTGGGCCTGTCTCCAGCAGAGTAGCAGCAAGCAGTCAGGGTGAAGAGCAATCCACTTGGTCTGAACATGGCAGGTCCCTAGACTGAGGCTATTCCTCACTCCCGGTTCGGCAGATGAACTTTCCAGGGCCATTTGTTTCTTGCTTCTTAGCATGGAGGCCACACAGTGATATCACTTCTGCCTTTGGGAATGGTGACCCACTGGTCAGTGCCCAGGACAGGGCTCATGGATGGCAAATCAGGAAGCTCTTCCTCTGCTTAAAAGGATGAGATGGAGCTTTAGAAGGGTTTACACTCGGACCAGAGGTCTGGGCTGCACAAGGTGGGGAGAAAGCGCTGACTCCTACCCTGGGAAATTAATGGCAAAAGGTTTACTCTATATTTCATCTCAGCTGACAGGAAGTAAAGCTATCTCTTTGAACTACATGGCTCTGTGGTACAAGGAATGGCTCCACGAGAGCAGGTAAGAAACATTTTGGCCATAGCTGCAGTTCAGAGTTTTCAAGAGCCAAATAAAGCAATGAAGGAAGAACAGACAAAAAATCTGATCGCAGAATATAAAGAAAATAAAAAGTGTTTCTTGTTAGCATCTCATAATAACTGGATCAGGAGAAAACCAGGAAATTTTTCCTAAAGTTGCAATGTGCATCATTATTTTTTCTCCTTTTTAGTCTTTTGTCTCAGAATTAGGCAGTTTGTATCCTTAGATACAGTCAACAAAAGACCAGAAGGGCAACTCAAATTGAGAGATTGCATGGCTGGAGCTGGCCCTTGGTAGTATTTTATCTCTAATGGAGAGAAAATAGCAGTGACAAGGAATGAACGTGCACAGTGTCTTTCCCTCCCATGGCCTTCCTGGGGGAGCTTTCCCTGCTCAACTCGTGACCAACAGGCTGTTTCCCCTCTCTGAAATATTGCCCATTCCCTTCACCAGAAATTTCCTGTGCTGACTGAAATATTAAGAAGGCCAAACAACATGGGGGAAGTTTGTTTATTTGTAGGGCTGCATATTCATGCCTGGCTTAGGCCCCTCCTGCTGAGGAATTTCAGCTATTTTGCTGGAAATCTGGGGTGGGGGGTGTTAAGGCCCTGGTGAGAATGGGGGGCTTGTGGTGATGCTGGTGACAGGAGTCAGGCCCAGCTGGTCAGTGATGTCTCCATAACACTAAGAGGGGTTGGTGGAGAAGAGACACTGTGTGGGAAGGGGGCTGAGCCCACAGAAATCTGCTGTGGCAGGGAGCTAGTGGAGCCTAGGCCTGTGGCCACCACAGGGGTCACTGAAGCAGCACATAAGGAGGATGGTTTGTGGACCCCTCCCCAAGCCCATTCAAGCTCTAGAACCTCAGTTGCACCTGGAGATCTCCAGAGAGGTTTTTTTTTTTCCTTTTGAAGATCCCAGACCCAGCCTCCACTGGAAACTCTTTGGGAGCCTCCTTGCAGGGGAAGGCTGTGCTGGGACCTCTGCTCCCCATCGCAGAGCCCTCAGCCATGCTCTGAAAGGAGGGGCTGTATGAGGAGGGAAAGCAAGGCAGCTGCTTGCATCCTGGGGCCAGTATTTTTAAAGGCAGCACAGCAGTGATTAATGCTCAGCCTGGCAGCGGGGCCTCTCTCCGGAAGCCTGGCTGGTGCAGGCTCCTGTGGGGCACCTCCTTGTGCCCTTCCCTTGTGGTGAGGGGCAGTGGCTCTCCAGCTGTGGTGTCTGTGGGGAGCAGCAGCCTCCGTGGCTGCCCAGGCACCTGCTGTTAGGAAGTCACCATCCAGATCTTGGGAAGCATCTGTGCTTCCTGCCACTGTGGGTTCTCAGTGTGGCTGTGTCAGCCGACAAAACTGTCCACCACCAGCCTCACCAGGAGCAGGGTCATGGAGAAGGTTTGCAAGGACTAAACAATGATTTGCCAAGCCCTTGGGAGCATGAGATGGCTCAGGCAGCCCTGTCTATCTCTGTAAGAAGTTGGCCCAGCAGGTTGTATCAATCCCTTTCAAACAACAGTTCTTCAGATCCAAAGGAAGTACAGGTTTAAAGTGTTGCCTTTAAATAGATAAATTAAATAAAAATGATAGCAGCAGAAAACTGCAGTGTGCATGAAGATTGTGGTGACTGAAGCATGAGACCTGGCAAAGATTAATATCCCTCTCACGCCAAGGGCGGCAGGGGCCCTAATAAACTTACAGCTGCTTTTCTCCTGAAGCTGTAGAGAGACCATCTTGTATGGGTTTCAGCACAGAACCAAACTGGCGTGATGGGCTGTGTCTGGTCTTATGAAATCATGTTCCTGCATGGCTACCCACTGAGAAGAGAGGCTCACCATGCTGCAGACATTCACTTACCTGCTGAGTTTGGGGTCCCTTTGTCTGTATGCTGCCAGGACTCAGAAAGCTGAGACTATTGGCTTTGCAGGCTCTTCATTCATACTATTTCAATGTTCTTTTTTTTTTTTCCTGACAATTTCTACAGAAAATATATTTTTATTAGAATATGCCGTGACATTTCCAAATGTCTAGTGTTGGATGACATTTGAGTTTGTGTGTGCTTTGCCATTAAAATCTTAAATGGTTCCTAAAAATGAAAAAAAAAAATTGAGAGGGGGTGGATGTTTTCAAAAGAAAAATTAGCTGTTGCTTCTGCAAATTGATTTTCTGGCAGATGATTATATTACAACCATTTTTCATTAAAAAATAATCTGCTGACCAGCTGTAGCACATTCATGTTTCAAGAGAAAGAGGAAGACCTCCACGTGCTGCAGTTTGGCTTGGACTGTCAGAAGGTGGGAGGGAAAACAGTAGTCCAGAGGTTTTTTTTTTGAACACTGCAGAGCATGGTGCAAACAGAGCATGGAGTGGTGGGTAGATCCTGCTGGGCTGACCATGTGTGGTGTCACAATGAGCACCTGCATCTACCTCTGGCACCCCGAGGCAACTCTCCGTACCCCTGGAAGGCTGCAGGGACACATAGTCTGCCAATTAGGACAGTGGTGCCAATCTGTTCTGCCAGGCTGAAGTCAGGATGTCTATCTCTCCGGGGGGAAGTCTCATTAGGAGGTTAAAGAACATTAAGACTTGGAGAGGGAAAGCATAAATGCAGTCCCTGAGCTCTTCAGTGACTCACTGGAAATAACCATGACCATGCAAAGGCTTGAAGTTCTGTCACATCTTGCAAACATATGATGGAAGGTGATGTAGAGGTGACTTTTGAAGCACCACAGCACTGAAATTAACACTGGCTGAGTGTGCAGATGGCGGTGGCCCAGCTGTGAGAGCTGCTAAGAAATTTCTGACACCCAGGTGATACCCAGGCACAAAAAGCATCTTCAATTCCTATGGTGTGCTGCCAGAGCTGAGAACTGCAGAATGTCCCAGGATATGGGCAGGAGGCTCATCAGGGCAGGGTCAAGGCTGCAGCAGTGGGACTACATAATTGACAGATTTCTCTTATCTGAAATTCTCACTTTATATTTGGTTTCTTTTCCTATAGCCCTCTTTCTTTGCCTGTGTGAATGAAAGTGAGCATGTGTAGCTAAGGATTCCAAGTTAAAGCTGCTCTCCTGAGCATCCCGAAGCTCAGTCGTTGCTTTGTCCAACTTTTCCACACTGGAATTTTCCAGCTGGGTTTTAGTCTGCATTCTAAGCATCCTGGTACATTTGGGTTATGATAGAGCACCAGAGTTACAGAAGAAGAAAAATACTCTTTTCTGATCACTTACAAACCAACTACCAGCTATACCTCTATACATTTATAAGCTAACCTGTGTTTGCCCAGAATGTGTTGTAACGAATTGCTGTGTTAATTGTTGCTGTTGTAATTAATTACTGAAGTCACAAAGGCAGTAACTATAGCTAGAGAGAGGACTGAAGAGGCCAGTTTGTAAACTTGCACTTTTTTGCTATCCTTTCTTAAAAGTCTTACTTCCATTGTGGTTTTTGCACAGAAAGGCAACAGATATGTGTGACCCATTCTAACTGTACAGGGGTTTGAGGCAGTCCTGCCCTGGTGAATGTCTGCTAAACCTTGGCAAGCAGCAGGCGTGAGTGTCGGAGTTCAGGGATCTGCACCTTGGGCTTACAACTCACAGCAAACTATGCCAGGGCTTTAGCCCCTGTTCTCATCCAGATGCAGTTTGCAGTGTGTGCAAAGGGGCTGGCATTGAGAGAGCATTGCCTGTGGACAGCCTAGTACAGAACGTACCAAGGAATTGCAGCGTTGCAAGTGAAGAGTACAGTGGTAATGGTACCAACATAATACCAAGCAGTCATGCTGCTGGTTGCATTTTGCAAATGGGAAAATTTCCCACCACTTATTTGTGACCTACTTATCAGGCTGGTGAATCTGTCGAGGAAGAGAAATACTGAAACATGAGTGTGATAAAAGATGGGAAGCCATGCTGATGCTATTCTTCACACTTACTTACTTGCTCTCCACAAATATTCCTGCAAGTAAAACTCAGACCACAAAAATGCATGTAGAAAGCTCAGAGCTTCCTATCAGCACTCCAGGAGTTTGTATCATGGCCAGTTACCTTCTGTGCTGTTTGCTTTGTTGAGAGCAAATGGGCACAATTAAATGGAGTTGAATCCAGCAATGTCATGGTAGGAATCAGTTTGCTTCCCACTTACCATTATGCTCCAGCAATCTTCTCAGTGTTGTTGGTGGAGTGTGCTCAGCCAATATATGCCCTCTGGCTCTGTGCAGCAGTTGAGTATTGGCATTGGACTACCAGCATGAAATCAGGTGTTGATCTGTAGCCCACCTCCCACTATGGAGGCACTCTGCCAGCAATCTTTACTGGGTTACATGAGCTAAGGGCTTGGTGCCAGAAGTTTGCTGTCATGGAGCTAGGAGGTGCTCAGCAGATTTCCCAGGCAGGAACAAAAAGCCTTATGTCCTATTCAGACTTCATTTAGGAGGGGGATAGCTCCTAATGAGGGCTGTTGTCAGGGCTAGCCAGCACTACTGCCCCCTCACTCTCACTGTGTATCACGTGAGCTGAACAAAGTGAGCACCACAGCTGGCTACCTGCTCCAGTTTGCTAACACTTGGTGCACTTCAAATCTGGCCAAACTTGTAAGATGATGGTTTTGCCAATCAATCAGGATAGCTGAAACTCACTTGTGGTCTCTGTACCCTGTACCATCCTGTGTGGGAGGAAACAACACTTCATTCTAGGAGGTGACAGGGTCCCAGAAGACTCCAGTTTCACTTGAGGGAGGCAGTGGATTTTTTTCCCTGTATCTGTACAGCATCAAACACAGAAAGGGGTCTGGCCTGAAGCTGGTGTACCTATGTGGCATCATAGTAGTAGTAAACATAGAAGCATGTGATATTTGTCAGAGAAAAGCACAATAATTGACTCTGATTTTTTTGTATTTGGCTATATACATTGCTGGAAATTTTGCAAAAACCTAGCCAAAGGAATTGTATAAACTGCCTTAAATGTAAACCAGATACAGTCAATTTAGGGCATTTGTAGTGGTGGTGTAAACTGAGCCAGAAATGCTGAGCTATGAGTCCAGGAGACAGCCAAAATGTAGCCAAAAGTCTTTTCTCTGTGTTTAACTTAGTGGAAGTGTGACTGGATTGGTACCAAGCTGAGATCCTGGTCACACTCTGAGTAGGCAAACCTTAGGAGAAAGTGACTGGGGACTTTTGGTGAGAAATCACAGATCTTCAATCAAGTTCTGTGATGAGGTAATGAAAGTGGGTGAGCTGGTACCTGGAAAACCTGTCCTAAGGGTTCCTCTGTTATGTTTATCTAAGGATATGCCTGTGAAGTGATATGCAAATAGAGGAGAGTTCAGTCTGCCCATGCCCAAGCAGTCTGGAAATCATGGGAACAGAAACTGGATGACCTTATGCCTCAGCTGATAAACTTCACCACAATCTTCAGTTTGGTACCTGTAAAGCCCTGAGGACTGAAGCTGCAGAGATGTGTCATGTAAAGGGCCATTCTGCCTCCCTTGAATTTTATATTTGTATTTGAACACCTGCAGATGGCTACTGTCAGAAACTGGATGGGAGTGGTCATCTGCTTTTTTTTCCTGGTTGGCTCAGCATATGTATCTGTGTGGGGATTAAGCCTTTTACAAAAAGAACTTGCAGATGTCATTCAAGCAAAGCTTTAAAGGTGACCAGTTCCAGCGTTACACGAGCTACCAAGGGAGAGAGCTGCATGCTAGAACACTTCTCTTGGAGGTGTGGTCCAAGCAGATCCAGAGGACTGGAAGCCAGACAATTCAGCATGGAAATAAGGAGCAGATTCTTTTACAATGAAGAGAATTAACTACTGAAATAATTTACTAGAGGCTGTACTGGGTTCTCTCTACAAGTAGGTTTAAATCAAGACCAGGTGTCTCTCTAAAATATGTCTTTCCTCAGCAGAAGAATGGGCTCACCCCACCACAGGGGATGGTGTTCTCCAGCCAGTGTGATGCCAAATACCAGCTTGCTTGAATAACATTTCCTGCTGGATTTAAAAACATATGGATCTTGTGGACAGAAGGAACTGTGTACTCTGTAAAGGGAAGGTCTCTTGCATCTGGGAAAGTCTGTCAGATTTATGGAGTTGCCTCTTGCAGTTTATGGTAAAAGAAGGTGTTCCTGCGTGTGAAAGACCAGAGGCTGGATAGTGGCTCAGCAGGGCTGCTGAATACTGGGGAATTGGGTGTTTACAGTCTAAAGGAAGAGCTGAGACATACTGATGTACCCACCTGCCTGCTGCTCCAACAGTGGATGGGATTGAGAGGGCTGGTGGATTTTATGGATGGATTCCTGTACTGGAATTTGTGCCAGGAACTGCTGTGTTGCTGTAAGGCGATGGAGTAGGGAAACATGGCTCCTTCTCACCTGCAGGTCAAGTCTGCAATAAGTATGTGTGAGAGTGAGGGTGGGGAAAGACAAGGGAAAAGGAAACACAGCTCAGAGATGCACTGATAGCAGCACTGAGCTTAGATGTAAGGTTTCACTCTTATCAGTAGCAATTGGAAGCAGCTTGGGAGGTAGACATCCTGGAATGCATGTGTAGCTGGGTTCCTCTTACACTGGGCAACAGCTTGACTGCTGCAGGAACTTGTAAAGTCAGGCTCAATAATTGAAGCTGTTCTAGAGAGAAAATAAAGAAAAGCAAGGAAGAAAATATGGATCCTTCCACACCAGAAAGTGGCTTTTCAGAGCAATCTTATATGAGCTACAAAATCCATGTAGTCAGCAGTTCTGGTTCCAGCTGCCCCAAGGCCTGCTGAGGTGACACTGTGCAAACGGAGCCGTGAACGAGGTGAGAGCTGTGGGGGCACAACAGGTCCTGCACTTGCCAGGCACTGCCAATTCCTTTGCAGAGCATGCTGAGCACTCAGCAGTGTAGCCATGGTGCTCTTGTTATGTTCCTACAAATTGTGCATCTCTTTCAAAGCTGATTGTTTGTCCCTTGGCTGACTGAGGACATACACTTGATTCAGTGAGCAATCTCTCAACTACCTCTCCCAATCACAGCCATCACATTGGCAGGCTTTGCTGACAGATAATGCTCCATTTGGCAGATTCCTGACATTTAGAGCTTCTGCTTCAGTTCCAGTAGAAACAGCCTGCATGGCAACACAATCCGACCCCACTGGGTTCCTGGCTCAGCTCATTATCATTAGCTCTCTTAAAGGCAGCCTCTCAAAATCTCTGTGCTTCCCCTCTCAGCACCTCACAATGTGAATGCTGTAGCTGGTTTACAGATGGAGAAAAGAAGTCACAGGAAAACATAGGCTGGTTCTGGGACGCTTCTTCACAGTCAGCACTCATATTGGGTAGGTGTCTGCGAGCTCTGTCTGAAGAAGGGGTTATGTGTGAACACTCCTGTCATCCCCAAGAATTCCAACTACCCCTATGCATTGAAGTGAAAGAAATTTTTTACCACCTTGCTTGAGCTGGCTCAGGGCCAGTGGGCCGAATTCTGCTGAGCATCTGCAAATCACAAACTGGAAATGCTGTGCTTCCCCTCTCCCAGCAGACAGTGAATGTGCACTGCTCACCACGGTGGGTAGTTAATGTCCCTTCCACAGTCCAGCCCCTCCCCGCCCCTCCCAGGGATCCACTGCTAGGCTCAGACACAGCCCCTGGTGTGAGCAATTCATGGGTGCCCATGGGCTGGCCCCACTCTGCCTTCAGGCCACTGCCCCAGGAATGGTGCAAGTCAAGGAACACTAGCTCTGGCTTTAATGCTTCTGATTTACTTGCTTAATTGCATTCCCTGACTTGGATCACTCTTAAGCCTTAGAGAACTGGATCGGATTTCCTAAGATATTGAAGTGCCTACAAATGTAGGTGGGCTCCTATTGGGATCTTCAAATATTCCAAACCGGCAAGCCAATTACCCACAAAATCTGCTTACTTTTTCTGACTCTGTGGGATGGGGTCAGTCTCAAAGGAACCAGATAGTTCAATATTTGCATGAAATGATGAGCAGCTGGTTGTCTGTCCTGTTCTCTAACTCACCTGTGTGCCTTATAACCATGGCCTTCACAGCGTTGCATACTTGCTTTTAGATGCCTTTATTCAGCACCTTGTTCTGATCAGTGCCTGACATTGAAATCATGAGGTCATGGAAAGCTGTGCACCCAAGAGCACCTTCAGGCTGTGGCTCCAGACCCTGAGCCTTCCAGAACAGACTCCTTTAGCCTCCATGGTTTTTCTTGCCTTTTGTGCCATTAAAATTCTTACTCTATTTTTAAAACCAGATTAAATAAGCATTCCCTGTGTTTTCTGATGGCTGTTTTTGAGCTTTGCTGAAAAGCACAGAAGAATTCACCAGAAGCAGCTTTTTTCCTTGCTTTTGCATCACATTTCAGCCTTGCCCCTGATCACCTGACAGATGAGAGTAGAACTTCTGCTGTACAAATTCTTCCTCTTCTTTCCTCCTCATGTCTTTCCTGGCTGAAGTGCTCATTTGGAAGGCAGGAGACCAGGAGTGCCCAAGTGGAAATGACAAGAATTAGGAACTCCCAGATTCCTTGCCTGCCTTTTCTTCTTCTTCTAATGCCCAGAAATATTGCTGACAACAAAGAAAAATGTTCTCAGTTCAAAACTGAAACTCTTTTGAACCAAAAAGCATTCCTGTAGCTAGAAATCATTCAAATAATTACCAAAAATATCGTACAAATTTCTATTTTTTCAATTAAAAATTGCCACCTGAATGAAGACTTTCATCAGAAGGGAAACTTTAATCTCTGCTGAAAGCATTTGCCACTTCACTGTCTGGTCAGGTCTGACTCTGCCCTGCTATTAGGAGGTGTTTGTTTGATTTGCTTAGGAATCTTCAGAGGAGAGGTTCATGTGCCTTGGGTCCAAATGTACACTTGGTGGCCAGGTGCCTACGTTGTGTCATAGGACAGGGATGCTCTCTGGGCTGTCCCCAGGCTGAGCACTGGCCTCTAACACACCAGTCTGGTGAGCCTTTTTTTTTCTCCTCCCAAGGCTTTGGTATTTGCTTGTTGGTGTTTTTATTATTCCTGGTATATTTCCAGCCCCCTACATGTTGTCTGGCAGAACAGTCCCTGCAAATTCCTGCATTTATAGTTTCTCCTCCATTTTCACCCTCTGAGTGCAGAAAGGTTCTCTGCAGAGGAAATAAAACCTGTGTGCCCTGAAAGCTGCAAAGTCACAGACTAACCAGAGGACAGTGAAGCATATGCATATCCTTGCAAAGTGTTTTGTGCTGCAAATAGGCATAAAATCAATGGACATGAAAATGTTCCTTTTATATGACTTGTCTCAAGAGCAGGACTAAAAACATTTTTACATGGTGGATGGGTTATAGTGTTTTCATTTTGTTTACATGGCCGGGAACATGACCCATCCTACTTTTCATAGCTGCCATCTGTTGGTCAAATTCATTCCAGGGCAATCAACCAGGTCATGGTTTTGGTTTGTTTCTTGTTTTGTTGTTTATTTATTTGTTTTAATTTGTTTTGTTGTGGTTTTCATTATTATTGCCTCTGGGAATTTAATTCTGAGCTTTTGGATCAGTGAGTACAAAAATGTTTTCTCCTATCTTGCAATGGCTCCTTGAAAGAGCTTACTGATAGTAGAAAATATTCTCTCTTTCTGCTTGCTTGCAAGTTTTTCAAAAAAATAAAGCAACCAAAACCAAACCTTTGAACAGGTGAGCACTCAGTCATAGTGGAATGATGGATTTGAAGTCTTCTCACAATGCTTTGTCCAGGTCAACAGAGGACAGTAATTAAAAGATCTGTATCAACATGGCTCAGGTTTCAAGCAAATTAAGAATTCTTCAGGCTGAAGAATGCCAAGAGCCTCTTTCTCTTGAAAGAGAAAGGTCACATATTGTTCCCTAAACTAAAGCTTCTCTCACAAATTCCACTACACTAAGATCACATTCACTCCATTCTTACTAAGTAATGATTTGCTTGGTTTATTTTTATCAACAATCCTTTTCTCTGCCTTGTAATTATGTTTTCATAGAATCGTTAAGGATGGAAAATACCTTTAAGATCATTGAGTGGGGTGGGCACAGTTTGTTAACAGGAAGTTCTTTGGGAAGAGGGTACCAAAATTATTCAAATGCCCAGAGTAACTTTATGGACTTCTGCAGAAAAGAAAATACTGTGAAAAGAAGAGTTTAAGTTTCTATGGCGGCAAAAAATTTAGGAGTGATTCTACTGCAGGCATCAGAGTCATTCAGATACAGGCAAGAAGCAAATCATGCCCTCTCTTTTCTCAATACAGACAAGAGGAATGTGCTTTCTGTCCCATGTGGCATAGAAGAACAGGATGGAGAGAATTGGTCTTTGTTTTGAAAGCACTGGAAATCAGAGACTTTCAAAGCATTTGCAGGGGAAAGCTATAATTTAAGAAGATTGTAGTAGAGATTTTGGTTAATTTAGCTATTCAATTACCTATAGAAAATGGAATTTACCATTTAGGAAAAAAGGTTGAAGGAGAAAGAAAAATACCCTTCTTAAAAGAAGTTGAAGATGTTGGTACATGTTGGTTTCAGACTGACATTATTTTTAACTTCTACTGAGAAATTTGGACTGTATCTGTGTATTTTTACAAAGGCCTTAGGGATTTGCGGCAAATTTTTTTGTACTTTTGGGGAGGGAATGTGATTTTTTTTTTTTTTTAACTAGAAACTGTTCATACAGTGCTTATTAGTTTTTAGGTGCATTTATATTTCTATCAAACAAAGTTCTGTTAATTACTATAATAAGGCCTGTGTTTATTTTGTCAGAAAACCCTGTTCTTGTTATAAAAAAATCTCAGAGGTAAAACATCTGTTTGGAAAAAAAATAGCCAAACCTGCTTGCTTAAAAGTGTTCAACTTTTTTCAACCTTTTTAAGAACAGCCTGGGAAAAAGTAATTGAACATTAAACAAGGTGGCCAACTGAGAATAAAGGTAACAACCTTTTAGACTGACTACACATGTAGGGAGTGGTGATGGTGACTCTTTTCCAGTGTAAGTACAAATTACTTCTGAAATTTCCTATCTTTAAGGTCTTTGTTAAGGTAGACCAGCCCTTTGATAGGAACCTGCCCAAAATACCCAAGCACAACTCTTCCACCTTAAAGTAAATGTTCAGTGAAGTGAAGCTGGATTTCACACAGCCAGGTAAAGACCAGTGGAGAGCTCACACTGCAGAAACTGAGGTCAGGTTAAACAGGGCTCTGTCTCACATTTCACGTAGCTCCCCGGGCTGTAGCTTGGCAGAGGTGGGCACCAGATGAAAGGAGAGGAGGCAAGATGGTGAAAGGGGTGATGACAGACAGACAACACCCACACATTCCCCTTCAGATGCATTTTCACATCTGTTTGGCATTTCAGGGGTTGTTTTCCTATAAGCATTACTCAAGGACATCCAAGCAAGGTGAGATCCTACACTTGAAAGGCAAGGAAGAAGAGTTTATCAAAAAGGTACCTAGGACACGTGTGGTGAAGTATAGCTGTATAAATAAAAAAGTTGAATGAGCCTCCAAATACGAACTATCCAAACTCTACACCAAAATCAGTGGGGTGCCTAGGTTTTTCTTTTCTCTCCCAGGCAGAAGGTATTTTTCCAATGTCCTGAACCCCTGACCCAAACATTTGTAGATCTGCAAGGGGATGTCCTGAGATCGTACTATTTTCAAGGTGTGGATCATCTATGGAAAATAGGACTTAGATGCAGACTTTGTAGGAACTCTGCTTGAGGCAGAAAAGAGTGTGTCTTTTAAAATTTTCTTTCTCCCTGTGGATGTTGCTCACTTGTAGCCTTACAAATAAAGCCATGGCTCTATACATCCTTCCACTGCCTTCTGCCTGCTTCTGTCTAGCCAGCAGTGCACTACGCTTTGGCATGAACCCTCCAGCCCCAGAAACATCAGTGGCTACCAAATGTTGAAAGTTTCTTCCTCTGCAGCCCAGAGTTGAGAAGCACATCCACCCTGTCACTTCCTATGTCTGCTGACATCTGTAATGTGGAAGAAATGAGGGACAGAGGCGTTTGTCCAGAAACCGAGCCTTAAAAGTGCCTTTAAACACCTTATTGAATATCTTTGCTCTCTGACTTACCAGTCCTGTTACAAATGCAAAAAGCAGCAAAGATTTTTTTATTACAGTTTTTAGTGGATTTTAATGAATGGAATAAATATACACATGAAAATTCAGCAAACACAGCTCTGAGACTACTCTATATAACAGCATTAGGACAGTACAATAGGCAAATCAATGGCACAGCTGAATCTGAGTTATCAGTGAGACACCAATGAGCTGAAGCAGAAGGTGTCCATTCAAACATGGGATCCCCACACCAAGGAGAACTTGTGTGGATGCCCAAAGGACATGAATTATTTCAAACAGGTGTCTCAAATATGTTTATGCTCCTCATGGGCACAGGACATAGTGGCCTTTAGTAGTTTTTGTATCTACCCGTGGAGACAGTCCAGCGTGTGAAAACCAGGTCTGGTTAGGGCATGAGAGGAGACAGTGACAGGCTGATCTAGCAAGAGGCAACCTCTGCTTTGGCTCCTCTGCTGATACAGTAGAGCAGGATCTTCTTCTGCATTCTTCTGTCTTGTATTAAAAAGAAACCTGTTGCTTAGCCTTAGAAAGCATCTTGAAGCTTTTGGATCAATTAAGTGTCTTATTGCTTTTGGAAACAGATTTGATCTATTCAAGTCACAGTAGGTAAGTGGGAGACCCAATAAGTCCTGACAGTTTTCTTGAAAAATCTGCTATTGGGCTGTAGAACAATATTTCTCTGTATCAAAAATGCTGCGTGTGACCTTGGTCCATGGAAAAAGAAAAAGCCGTCCATCTTGGACTGCATATAAGGTTTTTGCCTGTTAATGGATTTTCTGTCATTACTTCGTTAACGCTTGAAAAATATTGCCTGGTGGGAGATTAGGGAAGCAGCAAAAGTTTACTTTTCCTCTGATATTTAACACATGGATACCTTTCCATTTTTGTTCAGGATAGGGGCTACTTAGAATAAAGAAATACAGGACTGCTGCACACAAGACACAGGCCATATTTGGGTAACTTTCCTCATGAGAATCAAGTACAAGTTTCAGACAAAATTTTCAAGGCATGCTGTGGCATGGTTGCATTCTATCTAAAAGATTGCCTGTAGCTCTGGAATGAAGACAGTGAAGGGAAATCCTTTCCCAAACCACAGTGAGACTTTCTGGTTCTCAAATAGAACTCCTTTTTCTGGTGATGCCTTTTCAGGGATGGAGATCTATTCACACTGTCCTCCATGGCAGTAGGGCCTCAAACACTGCAATATTGCTGCTGGATACCACCAGGCTTTAAAAATTCCCTGAACTCTTTGGATGGTGAGGTCTAGGGGGACTTTACCAAGAAACCTGGAGTTCTCAGAAGGATTTTAGTTCAGTCAGTTGATGAATAACATAAACTTTGGGCTCAGAAAATAACAGGAATTAAGGTGATCAGGGATTTACAGTCTGCATTCCTAAAACTCTAGAGGGCAAGGTATTAGGTGGAGGCTAGAACCATTTATTTTAGTTATATTAAATGGAAACTCTAGACACTGTCATTCTGCCAGTTCCTGCTGCTAACACCACCTGGCAGAAAGGTTAAAAATATTATTATCTGCACTTTACTTCTCTCCTTTTAAAAATCCTTGAGCCTTCCAATCAGAAATAGGCACAATGCCATGGGCTCCAAGAGACCAGGCTCAGATGAGGAAAACCAATCACATACAGAAAGTGGTTGCAAACATTTTTCATCTGGTTGTCTGGGTAATCCTTGGAAATGCCAAAAGGATCCAGATGAAAACAGTCTGCTAAAAGGAGTGACAAGGAGTATTTTTCACAAAGATACAGAGCAGCTGTATTCATGAGTCTGTCGTTCAGGTAAATGCTGGCTTACCCCCTCCTCCAGCCCAGCCAGCAGCTAACCAGGACCAAGGGAAGGACCATGCCTGGGCAGTGGGCACCAGGACTCCATGGCTCTTCCAACAGGTCTGTGATCTTCTCCAGGGCACTGCATACTCCCCAGACTCTGTCTCTCACCCTGTTCTCTTGTGGTATAGTTTGGGTAGTTGGCTGTTGTGTGGGGCTTTCCCAGCTACATGGCAGTTCCGGCCAGTGAGAGTGGCAAGAGTTCAGTAGGGCTGCATCATCTGGGATTGTACAAAGTAGGTGAGAGCTTAAGGAGCAAAGAGCTGCTCTAAAACATTTCCTGGGGCCTCAAAGCCTCAGCAGTTCCTTGCAGTTCTGTCTCAGAACTGACTGCTGCATCTGAAAAATCTGCCACCCCCAAAATTACAGATGAAAGAGGAAAACAGGAATTTTCCCTTTATTACTGAAAAGCCTTGTGACTGTTCCAGTGTTGGTGTTTTGGGAGGAAAAAAATCCTTGCAGGTGTATGATTCTCTTCATTTACAGTGCAATGGAGTGAAAACATTGTTCCAGGAGGCTCTCTGTTCCCTTTGGGAGGCAGGAGATATGTATGCCTACTTGGAATGGCAGCTTATGCCCCATGTGTCTGTGAGAGGATCTCTGTAATGTTTCCTGTTACTCTGTCTGCACAAGGTCTATCCAAACTCTTGACCTCCACCCCACTTGGTAAACCAGGGAGGCCAGAATTTTCTTCCTGTTTCTTCCTGTAAAGATGACACTGACAACATCTCTTTTAGCCTGCTGAAGCACCACACCCACCAGGAACAATAAATTAATCTTAAAAATAAACAGCTGGCCGTAAAAGTGTCCAGAAAAACCCTGGCCTCTGCTCTTCTGATAGCCTAGGGGTCTCAGTACAAATCACCCTTGCTACCTTCCCCCAGTGAATATTCCCTGCTTGTCAGGTCAGCTAATTGTTTTGGAGTGGATGCAATACATCTCCTGCCAGGAGAGGCTTCTGAGGCACATGATGCTGTGAATGATCTTCTGTTTATCTAATCTCTTCTCTTGCTGCTATCATTGTACATATACACAAACTGCCTTTGCAGCCTCCCTCCAGCCACTGCTCTGGTTACAAGCTTAAACTAGCCCATGGTCATTTTAGAGCTACAGGCTTATTTAAGGAAATGAAAGCAGTAGCAGTAGGTTGTTGTGGTCTTCTAAAGTGTTGTGCTGTCCCTACCCAGCCTGCTTTTCAAGGTGATGATCTTTGCAGAAATTTCTCTCAGTTGGACAGCTGCTCAGCTGGGACACAGGTCTGCTGTTCTTTGTTCATTTCAAATACACAGAGGCAAACCAAGTTTAATTCAACATATGGAAATAAGCCATAAAAATCAGATTAACATTTCAAATTCAGAGGAATGTACAAGGAATATATCACCCAGGAGCTGGCTCCTGATTTCTGTTGCTGAGATGGCAGTGCAGCTCACTAGAAGACACTCAGACAAAGTTGAAGCAAGATGGGACATGAACACACCACCCAACACCCAATGAACATTCCTAAAGCAAGGTCTTAAGCCACAAGTGTGGCTTAGTGTGTCGGCCAGCACTAGAACTGACCTTTTCTCTGTGTTGCCAGGGAGAAATGTGAGACCAAAGAAGGTTTTTTATGACAGTTTATAATCTCCCTATCACTTCTGCAGCAAGTGAGTGGGCAGGCGATTAAGTTTTAATTGAAAAATTGGAGGGAATGGGGGGAAAATCAGAAAAAATAAACATTCAAGTCAGCAAGTCACATTAGTGACAGCAGCTAATGTTTCTAACATGAGCTTTAAATCCTCAAGCCTTCCTCCAAAGCAAACATATTATGCATTGTTCATAATGCTCTTTATTGGAAATATTTAACCATCCAAATAGTAGAAGTATATTCAATTATTTGCTCAGAGCCTGGATCAATATCAGTATTAATAGTTCATTTTAGGGGAGATATATTTAGTTTTCATTTCAGAAATCACCTGCACAAAACAGTTTGAGATTTTAAATTGGGCATCTTGGTTTCCTGAAACCAATCTCTGAAAACAAGGAGCTGTCTGAAGGCATCAAGGTTTGGGATGGCGGGGAAAACGCATCAGGACATTCCTGGCAGAGAAAGCACTGCTTCAGCACAGAGGATCTGTCTGAAGGCACCTGCTGAAGCAATGGGATTATCTCTCCCATGGTGTACAAGTGGTGCAATGGGCTGCAGCCTCTGCTGCAGTTCCATGCTTGGTATCCCAGGCTGTGACTGTGTCCTTTGCTTCTCCAGGCCCCTCACTGCACTGCCCCATGTGTATCCCCAGGAACAGTGCCCAGAGATTCCTGAGTGCTGGGCAACTCTCCATGGCCTTGATCCACCACCTGGTTAACACTCCCCATCTACTACAGACAGCCACTGACTGGGAGGGATTGTAAAAATCGCAGAAATGTACAAGAGGGGCAAGGCTCTCTTTAAAGCATTAGCAAGAATTGCTGACACTGGTGGCAATAGGAAATTACATTTTCAAGGTAGAAGGAAAATTATACATTCAGGCATTCCAGTCCTTGGGAGAAGGGAAGCAGTTAACGAGTCCATGCCAAAATATATCCACTGCCTGAGAAGATACCTTTGAAGAAAATCCAAACACATTGACCAAGCCCCTTTGATTTTTTTCCTTTTGAGGAATCAGCCCAAATCCAGCTCATGCTGGAGATGGTTCACTGTTTGAGAGCAGCCTGTGTGAGATCCCAGCCCGTGTCCCACCACCAGGTGCAGGCAGCACAGAACACCCACCCATTGTCCCTGCACTCACAGCTTCAGACCCCTGAAGGAGAGAGCTCACCTCACTGTGAGAGAGCTCACCTCTCTGCATGGTTTGTGTGTGATGAGGGTGGTAGGGGCACTGGCTATGGACTAAGGAAATACTGAGCTTGTAACAGGCTGTAGCCTCCTGCTAATCAAGAAGTTTACCATGTTTTTCAGGGCTTTTTTGTTAGGTGCCTCTTACATTGTGAAATTACCAAGGATTTAACAGGATGGCTGCTTTTGCACTGAAAGTATAGATGAGAAAACCTATCTTTTAACTTTTGCACTACAAACCGGTTTTTAATTCCAAATGGTCTTTTTCCCCACTCACATATTCAGGAAATATGGTGATTTTTGCTATGATCCTAGGTGAGGGAACAGGAATAAAAAATTATATTTCTGTATTCATAAAGAATAGAATAGGACAAATGCAATTTCAAGCCATTTCACCCTTTGCTTTGAATATTTTCACATGTCTTTCTGGGTATCCCACATACAGATGGGGCTTGCAAACTACTGCTGGGGCTTCTTATCCCGGTCAATACCATCTTCCAGGATTAGGAGATGTATTTACCATCTCAGCAGCTGTAAAGAGGGCAGAGACCATCGTCGGCAGAGAGTGGCTTGTGATTCTCTGCTGATAAATAAACATCTCTGTTTCCCTTTTGCAGTATGCAACTTGATGGTAGGGTTTCAAAGAAAAGTTGAGCTGACATCAAAAAAAAAGACTCTCCAAGACAAATAAAGAAAGATTTATTTTCTTATTCAGGATTCTCAAAGGCTCCTTCTCTGTGCTCATTCTGTACACAATGGTTTTCAGCATTCAGGAATGCTTTCATTTAATGTCTGAAATAGCTTATTGTATCTCCTCGTATCTTTCTTTAACTGTAAAATAAATATCCTTTCTTTAACAGGTCTGAAGATATGGGGTTTGAGGCAGTGTGTAAATAATTAATCCAGAATATAATATTTTTTTACTCATTGTACTTTTAGACACTCTTTTTCATCAAGCTGTTCTCTGTGTCCTGGTCCCCTCATAGAAGTCTGGTCAGTAGAATTCTGTAAAAATGTAATTTTGCGTTAATTACGTCAAGTCAGCTTTAATGTCAAGGATGTGATGTCTTTTGTATTGGTACAACTTATTTCCCTTGCTGTGGAGGAGCACAAAGGGCAGGATGTGCTCTCTTGCACTGGTATTGGGGTAGCTGCAGTGGACAGGGCTGTGTTCGTGCAAGTCTGCTGGGATGGTTAAGGGAGCAGGTAAAGAAATCCTAATTATTGAGTGTGAGCTACTGAGGGACTATCCCACAGCTGCTTCGCCAGGTCCACTGGTTCACCAGGTCTTGCTCTTGGGAACAAGATATTGGGCAAGAAGGATACAGGGCAGGTCTACTCTTGATTGAAATTTTATGACCTTCTCCAAAGTCTGTGTTTTTTTCTGAGGAAAAAGAACAAACCATTCCCAGCCCTCTGACACAAGCAGCTGCCACTAGCATTATTGAATAAGGCAGAGTGCATGAGGTCATGATGCTGCTGATTTTTGAAATTTTGTTTCAAACTAAATTTAAAAAGTGCTGCTACAATGATGCTGGTACTCAGTTGTATTAAGCCGCAGACACTGGTAGGCAGGGATGCCTCTCTGTGAGATGAATTCCTGCACAGTGATAATTGGTTATTGGGATTTCCTGCATGGCTGAGTGAATCAGGGCCATCTGTCAGCAGCTTTCTGCGGTGACAGATCGATGCTGAAAAGACAGATGGAGGGAATCTGAAGTGGGAGACCTTCCCAGCTGTAGGGGAGGCTGAGCTGGATAGATTTACAGTCTGCTTCATTCTCTTTAGGAGTGATGCTTTCCTGAAATGCTTTTCTCTGTACATGTGATATTTTGGCATTAGGTTGTTCCCCAGGTGCTGCATTAGCTGCTGGGAAAGAGAACTGCAGGGTCTCAGCTCCTGGGCAGCTGTATCTCAAAACTTGCCTGAAGGTGGGAGGATGTTGTACCCAAGCTCTAACTTCTGAAGCCTGAGAAGAAGAAAAATCAGGAAGATGCAAAGGAAACTCACCCAATATCTGTAGCCAGACAAAGATTGAAGCTATAGCTTAAAAATAGCTGCGTTGTGCTCTGATAACAGCTTATCAAAATATTTACTGTATTCCCCTTGACTTAATTTAGTTTTTGGTGTTGCTCTGTGTTACCCTACATAACTATTTTACTGCAATCTGAGTACACCATTGCTGGTTTTGAACTCAAACAAATGGTTTTAGTGGTGATTTATGTCTAAGAAATAGGAGCTGCCTAGTACTGGAGAGCTATCCTACAACAACAAACCAACCTGGGCAGTGCAGTCCTCATAATAATGCTGTTTTGTGGCAGTATAGATTAGATGTTCAGCCTTTCTAAGATTTCTGTGCTTTCTTTGCGGCACTGGAATTGCTGAATATGAGGTGGTTTAAGGCTACAAGAAAGGCAGGGATGCTGGAGAAAAGCAATATCTTTTATTAGTCTTCACTAACTGAAGGCTTGTCTAGTTTCTTCAGCTATGTAATTTAGTCTAATAAAAGATATTCCCTCCCCTTCCAAGCCTTTGTTGTGGACTTTTTAAAATGGGGCTTACATTTAAAGAAACTGAAAAATTAGAGAGGTTGCAGTGGAAAGCTGCAACACACTCCAAAAATTTATCTGAGAGGTTCTGATTTCTTTGCACTACAGGAATTGAAGAGCTCAGGCTACTTATCACATTAAGACAGATAGTGCAACTTTGCTAGTAGGTGCTTCGTGGGAAGAACCCAATTGTGAAAGGCTTTTTACTCTTGTGAAGTTGCATCAAGAACCACTGCTGGAGATTATATGTGAACTAGAAATAATGACATTTTTTATGGTACATTGACTTCTATGAGCTTTTCTCTATATTCAGCTTGCAGGCTCAATATGACAAATTGACATTATAGGACCTGTATATCACACAGATGGATCCTTTCCCCTCCTATAAGGAAAAAATTTACAAATTAGTTAAAAGAGCATGGGATTAGCTGCAAGGAGTCTGAAGTTCTGCGGTGTCTTGGAGGCTAAGGAGGACATAGATTCCTGGCTCTGTTTTTCATCCTCCTCCAGTGGTAATGAAATACCATACAGCCAGACACATACTATAAATAATGAATGATCTAAAGAACAAGCTGGAGACCACTAAACATTGGAGGGATTTAATGGCTGGCCTAGGATTTAAGTGACATGCGTCAAAAGATCTGCTCTGTCCAAGGAAGTTTGTAGCTCTTCCCTTCCCTCACATTTCTCTGCAAAGATAAAAGCATTAAGGCTTATAGGAAGCTCATGTGCTGCAAAGCAAAGGCCAGGTGCTTAAGAACTAATCAAAGGATGTAGGCATACAATAAAGAGGTTGGTGGCTGATTGGGAAAGGCTTTTAAGAGGACCCAAAACCTTTCTGCTGCAAAAAGCAGACATTTGTCTTACTGGCTGTTCAAAGAAAAATTGTCCAAGCAGCTCGGGCACAACCATCCAGCTCTGGCACAACCACCCAGTGACGTTCTGCCCTGCCATCTTCTCCTGCTGGTGTTGCAGTGCTCTTACTGAGGCAGCAGTACCAGCCTGGTGAGAGCATAGGGAGAAACACCACAACACTGGCTGGGAATTGAAGAGCACCAGCCCACAGCCTTGCATCCAGTTAGTAAAGCCCCATGTAAAACCACTTCAAAGTGAAGCAAGAACAAGAGTGCGCACTTGCAAGTTTTCCTCTCTTCTGATTTTACCCTGCCTCTTGGTTTCACTCATCCCCAGAATAATTTTGTCTTAAAAATAGTCAAGGTCCTTTGGACCACACACATTAACAGCCTTGTCGAAACAGCAGTTTGACACCCACAGATATTGAAGCAAGGAAGTTGTACCAAATGGTCAGTGGCCCACTTCGGAAGCCCTTTCCATCTGACTGTGAAGTTGGGAAAGTTATATTTCCCAATCCCTTAGAACCAGTAGCGCAATAGATAATGTGTCTGACTACAAGGGTGAAGGCAGGTCTCCTTTCCCTGGATAACCTTTTATCCACCTTGGCTATATGAGGTGAAGCTCCTACTACTCGGAAGATTTGTCTGGATGGGATGGTTGGCAAGAGATCTCATCCAGGGAACGAGAGTTCTGGAGACCTTGGTTGGAATGTTTTAGAGCACAGAGGCACCAAGCAGGAGGCTGGGATTACTGACGGGAGCTACTCAGTCCAGTCAGCAGCACGCAGTCCCCAGCCCCGGGAACAGCCTGTGCTGGTGGCTGCAGCCCAGCTTGAAGGTCTGCCTGGCTGTTATTCCCAGCATATTCAGGCAAGGTCTGATCCACAACCTGCGGAAATCAGCAGGGATTCCCAGCTGAGTGGTGAGATGCAGATCAGGATCCTGCTTACAGGTGCTCTCTCTAGTGGGGCTGCAGCACAGTGGAAGGGAGCTCAGACATACGGGAGCTCATAAAACAGGTCACAAAAACTCACTTCCCAGTGGCCCTCTCCTGCCAGGGAGAGGCCCCTCTGCTGCTGCACTTCTGTAGAGGAGTGTCAGGTGCCGGCTAATTACACCTAATGAGGAATTTAATTGCCCTTCAGCAGCAGGACTAGCTGTGCAGGCAGTGTGTCTGCAGGCAGGTGGCAGCTGGGGGTTGGTCTCCATGCCCTCGGTACATGCCCTCCATGCTCAGCCCACACACATGGTGAAAAGGGGCCCTTCCCCTGCCCTCGGCACAGGGCACTCTGCAGGGAGGGATTGTCCCAGACCTACAGCCCCAAGCACATCCACGTGCCCTTCTAGTCTGCTCCTCTCCATCCAGAGGTCCTCAGACAGGGTAACCCATCCTGCTGGGACCTGCACCCTCCGTTCAACCTGGGGACCTGTGAGGGCTTCCTGGCAAGGTATGGGCTTCTGCAGGGGGCTTGGGTTTGTGCAGCAGCTGTTTCTCCGAGCTGTGTAGGGGAGGCAGGAGGCAAGATCCTGGTGCTCTGAAGTGGTGAGGGGCTGATGAGCCCCTGTGGACAGGCTGGGTCCCTTGCTTTGCCATGTGCTGGGTTTGCTTTGATCCAAATGGTCTCCTTGGTTTGTGTGTTTGGGGCATGGAGCAAGGTAGGAAGGAGCTGCTCACGGAATATGCACAGGAGGGCAGATACTGGCCTGGATATTCTGTTTATGAGCACATTACCCTTTTAATGTACTAGCTGTGTCCCAAACCCATCTGTGTTGTCAGTGTTTCTCCCAAGCTGACCCCCAGCACTGTGCTCTGTCCTGTGTGCCTCCCCTCTCCTCTTACCTATGTATCTGTGTGTAGGCTACGTACCTGCCCTGAGAAAAATGAGTCTGCTCTTCATTTTGTGCAAAAAATAGCAGCTATTTTCAGGTAAATTCTAGGTGGGCAAGGAGCTGTATAACATTGCATGGTTCAGAGAGGCATGTTATATCCTAGAAGAAGCCTAGCTTCTCTTCTAACCTAATTTAATAACTTAAAATTACTCTTTCCCAGTTTACCCATCAGTCACTTTTTGTTTAAAAACAAAGGCAAAACCTGCCTCAAAAAGTGCAAGTCTTGTATTAAAGTTGCCCTTAGACAGTTTACAATTCAAGATGTGGCTGTTTCTTTCCTAGAGGAATCTGATGTCCAACCAGGATTTTGTAAAAGACCATCACTGGGCAGCCTAAAGGGAGAGAAGGCATCTATGTGTGTGTTTGGTTGTGTGACTGAAATAGCTGTGCTGGCTGCAGAGCATGGCTGTGGGTTAGAGCTGGGTGTGATTTCCCCTCAGCAAAACCAACTGACTCCAGCAAAATGTCCTTGTCTGTTTGATTTCATATCAATTGAATGTGTTCACAGAGGCTTGTTGAAAACTGATGAGGTTTGGATTTAGTCTGACAGAACATGGCCAAAAGCATTTTAGCATTTCTAGCAGCTTTTTTTTTTCACTGCNAAGGCAAGTATTAAATGGGAGGAAACAGGGTGATTTCAACAGCTACCAGGTGGTGGGTTACAGAGATCCAAATGCCCCTGTGTTACAGTCTATGTTACAGATGTACAGCAGGCAGCCCAGCTAGTCCTGAGGGAAAGGCTACAGGCCAAATTTTGATTCTGGTCCTGCTTGTGTAAGACTAGAAGAAGCCTTTCAGCCTGGAGAAGTTTAGAGAGATTGTTTTGAGCAAGTCAAATGCAGTCTTTCAAGAGCTCTATTTTGCAAGCAAAATATTGCAAATACTAAACTATAAAGCCTGTATTGAATCTTTGCTTTCCTGTAGAAGTACCTCATTCATGTTTTTAAAGCTCTTTTCAGAGGCTGGCAGGCCAGAGCCATGCTGGGGGCTGTGGAATAGCCCTGCTGTAGTTCACTTCTGATCGGTGCCATGGCTGACACTGTTGTGACACACAGGCACAGAGGGAGGCATGAGCTTTTGTGTGTTCTGAATGTGGGGCTCTGGGATGAGTCTCAGCTGAGTGCACCTGCAAAATGCAGGGGCAGCTGAGCACCACAGCACAGAAAAGAAAGGGACAATCTTCCCCACTGCAAAGATACTCCTTGTTGAAGAGTGGCCCAGTTGGAGACCGATCACCTGCTTCAATCCCTTGTGTTATTCCTCCCTCCAGTAACTCTCTTGAGCTCATTCTGCATACTGGCTTTGTCCCCTTCGTACTCTGGAATGAGTTCATTTTTTGCACTTCCCTTCCACAGGTCACCTGTGGTTTCTGGCTTTGGTATGTGTGGTTGGTGGAGATAGCAGTGGCAACGTACAGGATGGGGGTCTGTAAAGGCAGATAGATTTCTCTGCTCTCTGGAGGACCTAAAAGACATCCCAGAGTTATTTGGTGCCTCAGATTTCCCATCTGTGGGATAGAAATTGAGAAGGCAAGCACATGTATGTCAGAGGTCATGTAATACACAGTTTCCTTAGGCAAATGTAGCTGGTGCAGCTTAAGGTGGTACCAAGACTGTCCTGGATCACTCATGGCTACTGTGAATGTGTCTGCACTTAGGGAGCACTTCCACAATGCCCCTTCCTACAGATGACTCACTGCAAGAAAGCTTAAGTAAAGTTTGAAGCTTGTTTTTGGTTCAGCCTCTTGTTACAGACCTGAAAGTAAAAGCAAGCTCAGACACTGTTGCCAAGGCAGTTCAGGAGGGCACTCAATGTATGCCAGAAAAGGTTGCACCCCAGCACCTCCAGAGGTTGGCACCGAGCTGCCCATGGTTCCAGTGGGAGAGGGATCCCAGCCTTATCTGCAGGATGAGAATTCTGTGGCCACTTCTTTTTCTCACAGAGAGTGTTTGAGCCTTAACCTGTGTGTATCTGCAGGAAAAAGAAAGTCCACAGCCTCTCAGCATAACCATCAGCACTGGCGCTGATCCTTAGCAGCACACCCATTGTGCCTTGTAGGCAGCAGCAAATTTGTTTGTGAGTGGTTGCCACATCCCTTTAAGTCTCACATGCTTCTCCATATACCCAGCTGGTTTTGAGCATCAGGGTGATATGGACACATGTCTTGGAAATGCCTTGTGGCCATCCTGGCTAGTAAAGAAAGAACATTTTATCAAGGTAAAGTCAAAACTCTGCAACAGGCAGAAACCTGACATGTTGTTCTCATGTCACCTAGGTGACAAGTGAGCAGCTGTCTGTGGACACCTGATCTGAGCAGCATGGGCCTCGCTTTCTATTGGTCTGGGGCTTTGTGCCCTGTCACTGACAATTTGTCATGTTACACGTAGATCTAGAAGCTGACCCTGTGTAACACGGCATAAGGCAGTGCAGGGAATATATTGGGATGGGGTGAATCCTAATCAAAAACATATGTGGAATATCCTTGCCCTAGTCAAAACTGTCCTGTCTAGAGACATGACTGTCAAAAGAGAAGGCAGTTCATTAAATGCTGAAGTACCCCTGAGCTGGTGGGTCCTGGAGCCTGAGAAATGTAGGACCTGAATTCCTCTGTTTTACAGCTGTGGATATGGTACAGAACAAAGAGGTAGGACTAGGACAGAGCTGGGATAGAGGAGGAGGCTAGTACTGGGACAAATGACCCTTGCATGACTGCAGCTGCTGTCAGTACTTAGAATGATGGCCGTGGAAAGACCTGCTGTTCCTTTTTTCCAGCCAGAGTGGGGAGAGCTGTGAGACTAAGGAGTGGTCCTGTTACTGCCCTCACCATGCCCACTGTGGACTTGCAGCCCACCCTGGCTAGCATCGAATAGCTGTAGGTCTCTCTTTTAGAAGATAGAGCTTTTAAAACCAGAGGAAGTGCTTATGGTCTCAAAAGATTTATGCCAGCCATGCTTCCCTTATACTCAGGTGATACAGCTCCAGGCCACCCCTGGAGAGTGTATCAGCTGCTCTGCTCAGGCAAGTTTCTTCCTCTATATAACTCCTCTGGCAAAGAAAGCTGTGGCTTCCTGGCTCTCAATTTCAGGGGATTTTCAGCCAACATGGTTCCATTTCAGAAACAGTAATTAGCAGCGAAGGCTTCACACCACTGTCCTGTGAATAGGGAGCTTTTACAGCTGTTTTATTTCAGTGTAACATGTAGAACACAGGGTGTGAAGAGGGATTATATAGTAGAACAACGCCTAAGCCTCCATATCCCATCAGCCCCTGGAGCACTCGGAGGCAGGGCTGAGGCTCAGCATTGCGTTAAGGGAAGAAGATATTTCAGCAGGGGAGATGGGTCTCTCCAGAAGAGTGCCAATGCAGATCCCCACATTTTGGGAACTGCATAGCAAGCTTTCAGCTAAGGTTCTGAAGGTGATTCGTTTCAACCTGGTGGTATCCACGTCACCCTTCATATCTCTCTGCCAGAAGATATGCTGTTATTTGAGCTGTTTTAATGGCCAAAATGATAATTAACCATGACCTCAACTCAGCTCACAAACAATTCTGTGGAAGTTTACTTCTCAGAGAACTCAGGCTTCTCCAGTGCCACTCCTGGACTAAATGCAATGCTCTTACAATGCAGCAAGCCTCAGAAAAGTCAACCCATAGGAGCCAGTGCCATTTTATCTAAAAATTCACAACTCTCAGCTAAAGTGGTAACTTCTTTAATTCACTTTGCATAGTGATTTTTGATATACTTAAAACTTCTGAGATGACAACTTTGAATTATTTATTGCATGGAGAGAAAGAAAGCACTGTTTTAGAAAATACTGCATCTAAAAACTTTCTGGGCCGTAGAATTGGTTGTTTTTTGGGGGGAGGGGTTGTTAATGTTTGGTTCACGGGTGATTTCTTTGAAGAGCATCACAGAACTATTAATATAGTTTTTGTTGATTTAAACAGAATTCAGGGCTTTAAGCTCTTCTCTTTAGCTCAAGAGTTCCACATATGTTCAGTGGAGTTGCTACTGAGTTGATCCACACACTTGTGGAGGACTTCTGGCTGTGTGGGTTGCCCTGTAGGTGTTATTGCTCTTTCATGGAAATGTTTGTCCTGCCAGTATATTAGATGTCTCTCTACTGCACAGCTTGGGCAGTATTTACTCTGATAAAGTATCTCACTGGAAAACAGCTAATTTCCAGGGAAGCCCTGGTGTGTTTTAGTCTTAAATGAAACGGGCAGTACCATTTTCATAGAGCTTTAAATATTTAAATTGGGATATTATTTTATTTCAGAAGTATTTAAAAATTAAACTTTTTCTAAGGAAAGACAGAAGCCACTGTGAATTGGTGTCTAACTGTGTTTATTCAGAAACAAAATGCTTCTCCTATGTTTCAAGGTTTTTCACATTTTCAATTGAAAGCACTTTACAACTTGTCAGTTTTGTTTCTTTAGGCCTAGAAGTCCCTTTTTAATCTTCAGAGTCACTGCTTTATGGTAACCTTGGATTTTTAAGCTCATGAGACTTTTGTTCCCTTCCTTAAGACTATGTTCATGCATTTTCTTATGTGATTAAAACAGAAGAAAAAAATTACAAAACACATGTTACTAATGTACTGCTCGATGTTATGGAATCGGATAAGACTTTTTCAAATGACTGATGTTACATAGGTCTTTCAAGGATGTGAATCATATGTAAACCATATGTTTCATCTATTTCAAAGATTGTTAAAGAGTAAATATTGTAATGAAATTAACTTACAATCATGGTTCTGAAATGTGTATGTAAGTATTGATAACAAAACTTCTCAAATGTTCCTTAGGTGGAACTGACCTTTCAGTTTTGTTTTTAGGGTAGAATTGTGGTTTAACCCGAGCTGGCAACTAAACATCACAGAGCTGTTCTCTGACTCTCTCCTCCATGCCCAATGGGATGGGGAGAAGAATCAGAAAAAAGAAAACTTTTGTGGGTTGATATAAGAGCAGTTTAATAATTGAAATAAATTAATAATAAGAATTGCAATGAACAGGGAGACAACAGGTTGAGACTAAGCCCCAAGAAAGACAAGACATGCACAACACAATTGCTCACCTGCTGACAGTACTTTCTTAATTTCTAATTTTACCTAGAGAACTGCTTAAAGGAACCACCCCTTCAGTTTGCAACCTCCCACTGTCACTTTTCAGACAAAGTTGGGGTGTTTTGTTTTGTTTTGTTTTTTGTCCTTCATGGAAAAAAAAAAACTCTCAAAAATATTTCAAAAGGAAAATGTGCCCTGCTATTATTTCAATGTCATGGAGAAGAAAATTGGGGCAGAATAAGACTAAATTACAGTGAAAATGCTGAAAGCCTCAGTCCCTGACTTCTGCAAGGTTCTCTCACAGAGATCTCGTGTTTTAATATGTTTATATTTCTTTGAGGAAGAACTTGTTTAAAATAGCGGGAATGATAAGGATGTTTTTGCAGATGGAAAGGTGTTGAGCTCAAGGTTTTATGCGTCTGCTCTTTATGCATTTTCTGTAGCTGCTCAATTATTTTTTTGTTCATAAAAAATTTAATATGGAAAATTAATGAGCAGCTGGCTAGTGAGATGATACAGTAACTGTAGCCAGGCTAAAAGTGAGTTGTCAGCTCTGGACCTTCCCAGTCCAACAGGTAATTGCAGAAGTGTGTGAGTGAGGTACAAAGGGAGGCTCTGAAAGGTTCAAAGAGATTTATTGAATGCTTCAGACCACAAAAACGCATAAAACAAAGTCCAAAAAAGTTCCAGAAACAGGACAAGAGGGACCTGTTGTCAGAAGCAGCTTGTCATATAGTTATGATTTACTGTCCTCTCTCAAGTGATCTGTACAATCTCTGTCAGCAGCAAGCCAAACAAATAGCATTTGAGAGGGCTTGAGATGAGGGTGTGGGAGAGAAGGCAGCAGTGATGATGGCCACAGCAAGCTGAGGCAGTGAAGCCTGCAGAGCTCCATCTGAGCAGAAAGCACAGAACGCTCTTTTCACCTCTCCTTTCACTGTGAAAGAATAAACCCAGGTCAACCAAAGGAAGTATCCAAATATAAGAAGAATTTAACTCTGAAGTTATTCCCAGCTTCCTGGGGAATTTAGATAGTTATTAAAATTAATGGGATGGTGCATCTGAACCTTGGTACACTGTAACTTTGAAAATTCCAGTCTAAGATTTTCAAAGCCGTCCCCTTCTCCATTTCCAAGTTTTGTTTGTTTCTCCTTTTGGCCCAATGTGAACTTGTGCTTTAATATGATTTGTACGTGGAGCCAAATTCAGGTCTGTTTAGATTGAGTACTTTGGGCTAAAGCTTCCATCTCTGCAACTTTTAAAACAGGCTTGATAAACTATTTTGCTGATGGTCTCCCCCATGCACCCTGCAGGCTGCATAGAGGATTTCAATTAATGCTAAAAGCATGGAGGTTTGAAATGCGTATGTTTTTCTTGATGTAAAGGAAAGTCATCCCAGTAGTCTGTTACTATGTAAAACAAAAAGCTGACTGGAGTTTCTTTTGGGTTTTGTTTGCTTGTGGTTTTTTGTTTCGGGGTTTTTTGTGTGTGGTGGTAGGTTTTTCTGAGTGGACTGCAGTTCAGAAACTAGTAACTTAACAAAATGATAAATTCTGAAAAAGTCCATTCTGCGCCTACACTGTTGGTGCTATATGCTTGGCAGGAGACCCTAGAAATTTCAAAATCACAGATGTTACTTCAGAACAGATATTAATTATGATAATAAAAATAATTAGCAAATTATCCTCCTTTATTTGTGAGTCAACCACAAGTATGCTTCCACTGGTAAATAGCTTGCCCCAGGCATGAGTGTGTGTCTATGTTTGGGCAGTTTTTGAGAGGCTTTTACATCTGGACATCAGGGTGTGGTTGTCATATTACCAGCAGGGATGCTGTAGTCCATGTGGGCCCCTCAACATCTCTGCCAGCACAGCTTGCCTCCCAGGTTGATGCCAGTGTATCTCCCCACACTGAATTCCTCCTTCCACGTTCCCCACGTCCTTTCTCTGCCCTCCCCACTTCTTCTGTCTTTCTCTTTATGCCTGGTCTTTCCCTTATGTTTTTACAACTTCCTCTTTTCTCAAGCATCCTATTCCTAGTCCTCTTTCATCCAAACCCCTTTTGCTACATTATAGACTTTGTCTTGGCTGTCTCAGTCTCTCATCACTTCCTTCTTCTCAGGAAGCCTTTCTTTTCAAACCAGCTTCCTTCTGCTAGCAGGGAGGTGTGTTCCCATCTGCATCTATGACTAAGTCACATGGAGCCATGGCCAAGGGCAGGACAGGCATGATCAGCTGTAGATTTGGCTGAACAATGGACAGCAGCAGCAATGAGGAAGGAGAGCTTTGAGACAGCCTTATGACTTGCTGTGATCTTTAGAAGCACAGCTACTGATGTTTTCAAGGGAGAAACCTTTCTTCTCCCAGGAAGACTTCAGGAGTGTAGTCTTTCCTATCTAATGGTCCCTTTTCACTCTGTGGAAGAGGACAACTCTCGTTTCTCTCTAGGTTTCCAAGCAGGCACTAATAACCAGCACAGTGATCAGCTCCAGGCAGTGCATTCAGCACTTTAAAGGTGGATGCATCAGTAACACCTCTGCTTTTGCTATGCAGCACATTTTCCTTTTACAGCAGGAAACAAGGCTGAGCAGCCCCTGTCTCCTTGGACTGGCCTGCTGGTGCACAGAGCCTTTGTGGGCAGAAAGCTGGAGCTGATAATCCCTTTTAGAAGTAGGTATGGTAAGTGCAGTCCTGGCATTCCTGTCACCAACTTGATGTGAGGGCAGGAACTGAACAGCCTGAACAGCTGGCTGTGCCCATGACACTTGATTACCAGCACAGCATGCTTCAGATTCCATGGCACAGTGAACTGAGGTTATTGAGAAGCTTGGCTGCATCCCACACTTGCCCCTGGCAGAACTGGCAGATCATGTAGCTAATGTTCCTTTCCAGGACCTGGCCAGGCATAACCCACCTCTCTCCTTCCCTCACCTTGCCTGTACTCAGCTTTAGACTGTATTTGTTCACTGGGTTGGCTGCCTCCCAACGTGTGCATTCACAGCGTTTGATGCAGGGTGAAGTGTGGTATCTCCACAGTAATGTAATTCCATCTTTCCAGAGACATGTGACTTGATATCAGAAACTGTATCTTTATAAGTTGATTTTTGGCCATAGCTTTTATAGGAAATATCTATCACAAGGTTTAGATTCAGTAGAGTTACAACAATCTTAAAGCTGGCAAAATCTATTTTAATTTTTTTAAAATAGAAATTAGGGCTAGAAAAGTTCCAGTGATAATTTAAGTGATCGTGGAATGCTTAGGCCAGAACTGTTGAGAGTGCTACAGCACACTTTTCTCCTCTCTAATGTGCAGCTTCAGCACAGGCTTGGCATTGCCCTTCCAGACTGTGCTGTTGAGAAGAGAAGGTTCTCTCTCATAACAAGCTATCCAGACTCTTCTTCTGAAACTGAACACATTCCATACAAGGGCTTTAAACATGTCCTCTGCACCCACACTGTGCAGCAGCACCATCCTCCTTATCTGTGCAGGCCATGAGTGGCCTCCAGAACTGGCCCTGTCTGAAATGGAAGTGGCTGTTCAAGCATTTGGAGAGTCCCTAAACACTGGGGCTAAGGTTGTGGCTGGCAGTCATCTGTGTTACTGGGGGAAAGCAGAGAGCCAGGGCTAGTTGGTAAATTTCTGGTTCATCAGTGACTTAGAAAACTCCAGAAGGCTCAACCTAGGGCATTTGATTGAAAGCAAGCCTGATTTGATCTCTGTGCCCTGAGTTGGGGGAGTGTCACTAGGCATCACTATTTCTCTTGAGCATCACTGATTCTCCTGTCTCCAGGAGACAGCAGGTCCCTGGGGTTTCCTAAGGGCTAGGTGCAAATCATCCATCTGGATAGCAATTTTTTCACAACAGGGACCCTAAATTTTATCTGAATTCTCCTTGCATTTTTGAGTTTTGGAGGATGCTACCATTGCTAAATAATTAGCAGCAGCAGTTTGCCAGCAACTATCAGTCAAAGCGTAAAAGGTTTGGTTTTAGGATGAAAAGAGGTTGTAATTAGCTACTTACATTTACATTTCAACTACAGAAGTGGAGTAACTCATCCCAGCAGTGATGCCTGTGAACCCTTTGATTCAGGGTCACAGGAGGTATCAGCAGGCCTGTTACAATCTGTCACCAAAGCTGTCTAAAGGGCCACGCTTGGGCAGTCAATATACAGTGCTGTTGTGCATACCACAGCCCCTGGATAAAAGCAGATGGCTGGTGGATTTTTTATCTTTCTCCAAAGTGAGAGACAACTTTCTTTTGAGGAGCAAAATGTTCCTGACTTGGCTCTGCCGTTACTTACTGGACATTTCCTGTATGTTTTCCCTTGAAATGCCTCGCTGTGTGCAGGGACAAGACAGCTGCACTGCTTTGGAGTGCACAGGTTTCACGTAATAAGTTGTATGAGAGTCCTAATTGCAGACAAGGGCTTGTGGAGAAGCCTGTTTCCCTGACCCCTTCATGCTGAGGTAGTCACCAACATCTTACCACAAGCCTCGTAACCACTGCCATTTACACCTAACCGGGCTGCTGAGTATTAAGGTTTTCTCTTAGTGAAGTTATCTTTCCCTTTTCCCCTCATCTACATCCCTGAACATGGTCTTGTTTTGATTCTTGTGGTCCCTTGAGCATCTGGATTTGGCTCATAACTCAGGAGGCTATTTTTCTGTCATGTGCTCAGAGCTGTTTAGCACAATTTTATCCATTTGTGGCTGTAAGCCCAATTGGAAACACGTGGGCTGGTTAAAGACAGGTGGAGGCACTTCTTTTGTTAATTAGGCTTCAAATTCCATTGTGTTCCCTGTAACCAGTGGCCAGGCTCTGATCTCAGTAAAGCCAGACAAACCCCATTAGTGTAGGAATAACCCAGGATTTGAACTGTTTATAAACCTCATAAGTTTGTCCGGGGTTGTGGTGTTTTGGATTTTTTAGGGGTTGTTTTGTTTGTTTGTTTTTGCTTTTGCTTGAGACATTTTTAGAAAAAACACTGCCACATGCAACTAAAAGCCTTTTCTAGCCTGGAGGGGATAAAGAGAAATTTTCTGGGGCTGGCAGGGCTGCAGAGCCAAGGCCAAGGTGCTAGGATCAGACAGGAAAGGCAAGGGCTCCTTTCCCACCAGCATGTTGTCCTCCCTCCCCCACCAGCCCATTTCCCTTCTGCTCTACACCCAATAGCTAATTTAATCTCCGAGTCAAGGGGCTGCCATTTTGCACTAGGCTGGGAGCTGCTGTTCTCCCCCCCGTGGGCTCCACCAGTAATTAGAACAACACCTTGTGCAGTGTTTAAGCAACAAATGCCTATTGCTTCACCCACTCCAGCTATAACTCAGCTTCACTATCACCTTCGAGCTCTGTCGGGAGGTATGGTGGGGTCAGTCTTGTTGCAAGAGGGAGTAACTCTTCTGCAGAGTGTGTATGTGTGTCTTGACAAGAGAGCACAGAAAGAAATAGGCTTTGCAAAAAGTTAAATATAAAGGTTTAGGTTTATTTTCTCCTTGGGAGGCTGGATGAAAGCAACTGTGCAGGTACCTTAGCTGTCTCTTTCCTGTGCATAGAAGGCCTCAGGCTTAACTCCTCAGCCACTGCATGGCCTCTATTCCTGCCACACGGGGAGTTTCACTGAGTTGGCCACCTTGACTATATTTACTGGTTTGGCTGTTGAGTACCTGCTGGGCATTAAAATTGGCACATCTTCCATGAAGAATGTAAATACCTCTGAAGTTTTCTTCCTTTATCTTTTGAGTTTTCACTACAACACTGCCTGCAGGAGTTGTCGGTTTTTTGTGGAAGAGCTGCTGCATCACTAAGCCCCAGGGTTTGGGGAGTTTTCAGGGTTGCTGCCTTTGTCTTTTGGGTTAGGGTGTTGGTGTATGTGCCTCTGTGCTGTAGTACCTCTGCCATGTTCCTGACCTGTTAGACAAGGCTGCTGTTAGCTGCCATCCCTGACCGTGGAGACAGTGGAATCTGGAGTGCCAGTGCACGGAGGAGGAAGGAAAGAAGAGCAGAATGAGACCAAAGCTCTCTGGTTTTGTTTGTTTGTTGTTTTTTTTTTTTGTTGTTGTTGTTTTTTTAATTGGGGTGGTTGTTCCCCCTATCCCCCTAAATTAAAATGAAGACCATTTGAAAATTTTCTTGGGGACTACAGGGGTCCTTGCACTGCACCCAGAGCTGAGTGCCATCTAGGAAGGGTGATGTGACTTGTCAGGGCGGACTCCAGGGCAAGCAGCAGAATCCAAGGGGCAGAGAGAGGTGTGGTCACCATTAACACTGAGATGGAGAGGGGGATACAGCCCTGCTGTTTGAATATCAGACTCCAAAGGCTGAGGCTCTTTGTGGAATTGGACTAGATAAAAAGATAGCTAAAACAGCAAAGTTTTGTGCTAATTCACTGCCAAGTGCCAACCGAGCCACTGAGGTGAGCTTGTTTGACAGGAGAGCAACAGTGCAGTAGTGAAGGATCACACAGGTGCCAGAAATCACAGGAGGCAGGATTTTATTTGCTAGATCAGTGTTTTTACTTAAGAAGCCTAAAGAGCTATATGTTTAACTGCACTGACTCTCAGGGAATTCCTGGGCGCTGAGTCCTGCTCCCAACCTCATGCTCAGGAGAAGAAAGAGGATACTGAAGTCAAAGTCTTGCATCCTGTTTCTCTCTGCTGTGTTACCCACTTCCTTCCTGGGCTATTCTCAAGCTCTAGACCTCTGTCAATAATGTTAAACAAGTAATAACTTTTCACAAATATGTACTCTCTCCAATGTGAAAGGTAACATCTTTTCCTTTCTCTACTTTCTATCTAAACTTTGAAGACTATAGACTTAACAATCCACATTTCTAGTATGCTTACCCAATACAAGGGGGTGGTTGAAAGTTTGCCTCAAAAATACTTTTCTGTGTCAAATTTGTGACTTAAACAAAAAGTTTCCAGCTGGAGAAAAATGGTCTGCTTCCTTTAGAAATTTCTGATTGTATTTGTCAAAATCTAGAATGATTGAAAACTGAGGTATCTTAGCTATAACATCCTTGCTAAAAGGCAGCATTCCATTTTGAAATGCTCTCATAGTGTCTTATGGGAGCTGCTGGCTTCATGTGCCTGTGCAGCTCTGGTGTAGGTGCTGTGCTCACCACGCATGGAATCATAAGTTTCTAGAAATAACAGGAGAAGAAATTTTCATCTAATGGGTCACTTACCCCACCCCACTGCCCTAAAGCAAGATTCATTGCACCCTTCCTCTTCCTTACATGTATTTATCAATCTGATTCTAAGAATCTGCAACGATGAAAGCTTCAAACATTCTTCTGCTTCTCCTGAGCAGACTGGAGTACTTTCTTGCAAAGTCTGTCATAGGGCACTTATTTTTGTGTCAAGTTGGCTTTTCTCACAGCAGGGTGGGAGTGTTGGCCGACTTTCAGATTTTTATCCAGTGCAGTCCCCAGAACATTTGCTGCAGACCTTTTGTGTTCTTGGTCATTCACCATCTCTTGATTTTTTTTTTTATTTTTTTTTCCAGTTGGTTATTTCTGCCTAATTGTAGTATTTGACCTTTGTCAATATAGACTTGCAACCAGGCAAGCCACAAATTTTCTTTCTAATAATCATTTAAATTGGTTGAGGTTTGGTGGTTTGGGGTTTTTTAACTTAATTATGACATCCAACCTTTATTCACTCTGTTCCATTTCACTACTTTGGTATTGTGTAATCCCTATTCCATTGCCAAAATCATTAACAGAAACAAAGAGTAGTGCCGGAGCCAGAACAGACCCTTGAGTAATCCAGTTCCATATATCCTTCTAGGGTGAGTCTAAGCAATTTAAAACTCTAATTTTCACTAATTGATCTCTAAATTTTTTTTTTTTAACATTTTGACATCAAGTCTTGAGAAGCTTCGTTTAGACTGTGTTTTGCTCACTGTTTCTGAAATTGTCACCTGGGACAATGTCATAAGCCTTGCTGAACTCAAGGTATGTCATCCATTGCTTCTGGGGTCAGCCTCAAGGCCTGAGACAAGAGCAAGAGGAGAGATCATGAATCACAGCAGATCTAGCCCAACCCAGGATCATGCCCAGGGGAAAACAGGAGTGTGAAATACATGAAATACAGCTCCCAGAAGGTCCTGCAGGGCCTCCATGACAGAGCTGTTATGGTTTCCAGCCAAGTACTTTCAGGTTTTGAAATTTTAGCATTTAAAAAAAGTGCACCAGTAACATTTTTCTAAATGGCTATAGTGTGTTCCTAGATCCTGTGTTGTTTTTTACCAACATGTCCTGTACTGTGAAGCTGATTAGCACTCTGTTCACAAGGTGCTTGATGTCTGGTAAAACAAAGTACACACAGAAGCCTTTACTGGGACTCAGCTGCACTGCAACAGGAGGCAACAGAGATGAGTCCAGCATTTTCCTCTCCATGAAACTGGTACCATGCAAACACTTACTGATCATTTCTGGCTGTATCTGGGGCCCAGAGATTCCAGTCCTGTGGTAGACTATCTGGTTAAAATTTATCCTTAAGTCCTGCACATCTTCACTTTATGAATCCAGGCGATTCTTGAAGCAAGTTGCCCTGTCATTGGAAAAGAAAGCCTGTGCTGTAGGGAACCAGTTCTGCTGAGCAAGCAGTTAGAGGGGTCTTCAGAAGTATGGCGCACGTTCCGGTCATCAGATGTGCTCCTGTTACTCTTGTTCAGTATCTAGATGCACAGTACCTTTGGGAGCTGTCAGTCACTTGATCCTGAGTTTTAATCTGGAGGAAGCCAAATATACCCTGGAAGATTCAGTTTTTTGCATTCAGGGGAAGGAAAAAAGCCTGCTTCCTGCCCTATCAGCTTGAGTGCTGTATTTCTAATCACAGACAACAGCTGAGGAGCAATGAAGTTGAAAGCTCCCTATCAGTGTTCTAACACAATATTATTCCCATTTTCAGTCTACTTGCATTCGATAAAGTTGATGCAGATATGCAGGCCAGGAAAAGGTAAACATTTTAGCTCCCCATCGATTAATTTATTTTCTCCCTTAGACAGGAGAAACATTGGGTTGAAATAGGGGGAGGATTCATATGAGAGCTTTTGTTTGTTATGTCCTATATTTAACTAGTGGCCTCCCAAGGTGGCTTCTTGTAAGCATGAAGGTGTAGAAAGAAACAGTGCAAAGAAAAGAGCCCTTGACTATTGTCTTTCTGTTTTTACTGTGTGGGGCCAAAAGGACTGTTTGGAGAGGGATGCTGATGCCTGAATCTCCTAAGAACAGGCAATTGCTCTCTGCAGACTGAAGCCTGGCATTTCTTATTTTTTGAATAAACTTACAAGGGAAGTGATATGCACTGAGAGCGTGAATGGAGGGAGATGCTCCCATGTGAGTTTATTTTGCTTAGCGGGTAAGATCAGAAGAGGCCTAAACAAGGCTCTTTATTTTCAGCAACACTCATCATCTGCTTTGAAGTAAGATCCAAAGAAAACATACTCCCGCCTTCACCCCAATTAAAAAGCAAAAAAAATTCTCTTCAAATTTTAAATATTGAAGGTAGGATATCTGCCAAGAAATCCTTTTCCTTTATAGAGGGGCAGATGTCAAATATTGCGAGGCCACTGCATCTTCCTCTGGTGTCATCCAGCATCACTCAATTGAAGACAGTCAGTCAGAGTTGTGCTGCCTTAACGCCTGGCTTCTTGTCTGGCAGTGCCACTCAAATGTACAGCTCTGCAGAGGTCATATGCAAACACAGTTTTTAGAGACAATGGCCCAAATTCATTCCAGCAGTTCCACTCAGCAGATTATATGACTTCCTGCCTTTTGGTGCTCTTCTTAACCTTGATGGCTCCAGCAGCAGAACAGCAGTGCTCTGTGCAGACTAGGAATAGTTTGGGTGATAGGAAGGGGCAGTTGTCCTCAGGCAGGTTACTCTAACCATTTTCTAGTGCCTGGGACATTTGAGAAGACGAAAATCATACCTCCAGCTAAAATAGGGCAGCTCATGGAGGGGAAAAAAGTAAAAGTGCCATTTTCCACACTAACATATCTAAGAGATTGAAACTGGTTCTTTATCTACAGAAATATGATTAGAAATTCAGTTTGTTACCAGCAACTGTTTCTCCTTTCCGTCTTGGAGTGTTTCTGTTCTTGTATCTGGTTTAGTTTCCCTTCCTGCAGCACATATTAGATTCACCAATGAGAATATAAAGGATTTGCCTGAATAAAAGAATGAAGGAGTTAGTGGACATAAGAGAAGGAGTTGGGGAAAGGCAAGAAAGGAATGATAGGAACAGTCTACCCCATTGTCGTGGAAGACAAAAAAAGTAAGAAATGTTTGTCTTCTAGTTTCTGTGACTTCATAATTAACCACAGATGGATATATAGGACAGTCTTTGAGGTAGGACTGGGTCCCAGTGTAAGTGAAGCACTCTGCCAATGTTTCTTTGCACCTCCTGCTTGTTTTTCTGGAGGAAGAAGAAAGCAGTACAGCTGCCCACAGTGGGATAAGTCAGGAGGATGGAGCAGCACAAAGAAGCAGCCAGAACTCCTCATGTTGTTGTTGCAGAAGTGTGCAAATGTAACTCTTATTTTTCCTCAGTTTTATTGTTAGCAAACTCTCTGGATTCAATGAGAGAGCCCTGAGTTAAAGCCAGTCTGGGAGGAAAGGCCAAACAGAAGACCACTACTACAGTTCTAAATTAATTCCTAACAAGAAACAATATCTAGTCTGATCATGTTTTCTGAGCCCCTACAGGGTTTTTTTTCAGAGTTTGGATCATAATTTGCTGCTGCTTCAGGTGTTCTGAACTCAATGAGGAATAAAACGCTACAATAAATCTACTTGGTCTTGTATTATGTGTTGGACACAGATATTGGCAAATCAGTGTATACATCAAGCTCCCCAATTTCCAGTCCAAACCAAGCCTTGTTCTTCTGTTTAGAGCTGTCTTGACTACAAGTTCCTTCAGCAATGAGGAGATGCAATTGGTTCCTTCCATGTCCAGCCTTCTCTTCCCCACGTCAGAAAAACTCAGTTCCTTCAGCCTGTCATATTTCACATGCTCTAGACTCCCAACTGTCTTATCAGCTTTTCTTGAACTCTCTACGGTTTTCAGTATCTCTCATACAGGGTAGCACACAAGGGAACTTCAACATATTGCAGCTGTTGATCCAGACCAAATGACATCTGAATTTTGCAAAGTTTGCCCATCACTTGCTGCATGAGGAAGTCTGCCACACTATTGTCTTCCTTGTCTTGTTTTACCTTATGTCCTCCTGATAATAAAATATTGAGGAAACCTAAAAAAGATAGATCTATGTGATTTTTTTTCAAGCTATCACTGGCCTCTGCACTGATAGTGTCAGTATCTTGCATATCTCTACTTCCTATGGAAGGGGATGAACCCTGGTGTTGCCCTGAGATAAGCAAGAAGATTATCAGACCCATAAACTGCATGGGGGACCAGGAAGCTGTTTGGTCCAGGCATTCCTCTTTCCCCCAGGCTACTTCTTTCTGGAGGAAGCCATTGATCTTTGGCAGGCAGACACGATTGGGCATCCAGTCAATCTATCAGTGACAGACTAACATAAAACAGTGGCAAACAGCCTCCAGTGGTTTTGGGGAAGGGCTCCTTGGCTGGAGAAGCACAGATTCAGCATTCATTCAAACTAACTTTTAAGGAATTTTTTTTATTACAGGAAACAACAATGATAATAATCTGGGGAATCTCTGTCAAGAAAGAGCCTTTGGATAATCTCAAGAAAAAGATATCTAGGCAGGAAGTCCCACATGGTTTTGTTAATTTAACAAGATCTTACAGGTCTCCAGAAGTATCTTTTCATTTTATTCTGAATGGAATTTGTGGTGGAATACACAGTAGTAGCTCAATGTTATTTAATTCAACTTTGCAAATTTGAATGAGCGCTCCCAGGAGAGCCCGAAATTTCAGAGAAACTTGGAGATGATAGACAGCAAAGTCTTCCTGAGATTTTTCTCTTTCCACCCTTAGAAGCTGAGTCCAGATTGCTTTTTCTACTGTGTATTTTTTTTTAATTTTTTTTTTTTAGTATTTTATCTGGTTTAGTTTTATGTGTTTGAAGCAGAGAGATTATTCCTCTGAGTAATATCAGCAAATTCCTCCTGACAGCCTTGATGTCTTGTTAATTTCCTTTCTTTATCCCTTCTTATTCATTTTTCTGGCACCTCAGTGAATTTGCCTGTCCTCCATGGTACTTGCATGAAGGCATTCAATATCTGCAAATGACTGTGGTGTCTCCACACCTTCCCTAGATCACTTTGTCAAGCTAAGCAGCTCCAGCCTCAATCAATCTTGCAGCTCCACCACAACCACCCCTGAAGGATTACAAGATGAGTGGCTTTACTAGTTAACAGCTTCTACTTCCTACACTCTGGATTGCTTTTGCTGAAGTTTCGGTCCATCCTTCAGAGGAAAGCGTTGGTCACGTGTACTGAGCTGTGTGTGGCCACGCATTGTCTGTGCTCCCACAGCTTTGGACAGGCTGCACACACAGAGACTTTAGGGACCTGTGTTTAGGTCTGACTGACAGAGTGAGGTTACGTGATGTGTCTCCAGGTGACACAGCACATGACTCCCATCCCTGGGAAGAGTTGCAGTACAGTGACTTTAAACCACATTTGTGCCTTCCCAGCCTCAGACTACTCCAGGGGTTGAAGAAAACTGTGCTACAGCCCAGGCCAAAGTTGAGGCAGCCTGGCTGAACACATCTTCCAGACTAGCATGTAGCTCAGAATCATCTCAGCATTGTACACAGAATTTGAACACCAGAATTTATCCATCAACCCCAGCCTAAAACCCTCTGTGGCAGATCCTGGGAGGCAGCAGGTGTCCTGGGACCACAGGCCTCCACCACTGGGCTGGATTTTGGCCCAGTCATACTGCTGTGGTCCTCTGTAGGATGTAGAGGTTAGCACGGGAAGAAAGATCTCAGAGTTATTCCTGATTTGGGGAGATACTGTAAAATATCAGTGTAGAATTCACCACACTGTGGCCTAGCTAAAACTGGTATTAATTAACATGATCTTTCCTGATCTTCCCTCTCCCCCAACAGCAGGTTTGCTGCTTTATTCCCCTGAACTCCCCTTGGATATTTTGATTAGGACAAAAGGCTACAAACATTGTAAAGCCATGGCTGGCCAAGGACATGTAAGGAGATATTGCTGCCCAGCACACATTTCTAATATCACCAACCTCATCTGAGAAGTCTGTTGCAGGAGCAAGGAGTTTTGGGGCTTCATCTGATTGTATAAGCAAGAACACAGTAGAAGTGTGTGTCTGGTTGGACTTTCTGGCCTAGAAAGAGGCTGTGTTCTTGTCACCAGCTGAGGGGACAGTAATGCAGCCCATGTGGCAGAGGATGAGGGAAGCTGTAAGAATTTGAGCATTTTTTATGCAATGCATTAACCTTTCCCTCAGCAAGCAAGGGCAGGGGATCAGGAGGATGAAGGCTGAGGAGTTCCCTCAGCTGTTAATTTGTGAACAGAATGAAGACATTTGCTGGCAATTTGATAGGTAGAAGTACCGTCCTATTTTTAGTGGGTTTGAGGAATGGACTATTCAGGAAAGAAATTCCTAATAGCAAGCAAAATCCTGCATGCATGGGCAGTTTCAGCTGGTGATACTGGTAAACAGTAACTTTATGTCTTGGCATGTTTTTCAGCTTTTGACTGAGGCAGGCACAGCCTGCTCTGTGAACACAGACACACATTTACACATGGGTTAGTGCTCTCTGCCTATGGACTGAGTGCCTGGTGGCTCTTCCCCATCAGTTCAGAGGCCAGTAAGCTGCCTGTGCCTGTGATCTAACATCAGAAATAAAATGGTATCACATTCTCACTGCACATTTGCAGGAAAGCAACTCGTTACATTACACGGACCTATGGGATCAGGCTCCTTGGAATATGAGATGTGTGTGGGTGAACTTGGGCAGTGAGGCAGCCAAGAAGACAATTTACTAGCCCACCCCTGAAGAACGTGATGGGACTCCAGAGGATGGAATCAGAGGCCCATACAAATACTTAGAGAAGTTATTAACTTTCTGGGGGCATTTTGGTGCTAGAATTTTAAGCCTCATATCAATTATCCTTCAGCAAAGAGCATTTTACTATGGAAAAACAATTACATGCATAGTGGGAGCTCTCCTGACTCTAAACTGAGGCAACAAGGGTGTTAAAATTTTAATGAAGACCTTTGTTTCATGCAGAGTTTCTCAGGTGTTGAGTTAAACCTCTGCTAATAAAAAGCAAACAAAACCAAACACAAAGTAAAACTGTATGCCAAACCCTAAGTCCACTCTAATTTCAGAGAGAGACTGACAGGGCCAAGAGACAATCTAAGTGACTTTGAGTCTGTTTGTTTTCAGTGGAGTTTAGGAAGTTTTGACTGTCCACATTACCTCAGTACCACTCAGGATCTAGGACTGTAGCACTCACAAAAGTGTGTATTAGGCCTTACAGTGTCTACTGGAGACTTTAAACCTCTGGGCTGGTGTGCTCTGCTTGCCTGATCTTGTAATTCTTGTCCAAAATTCATGTTTCTGGTGTACCATCCCGGTCATCTTGAAGAAAAGAGGCATTTTCCCTTTGGCTCCAGTGAGGTGTATATTACATTCCTTACACAGAAACAAAGTGGAGAAATAACTCTAAGTCAAAAATATTTCAAGTCTAATGTATCTGTAATAAGGAATAAAAAAGAACCAAACCAAACCAAAAGAATAGCAATTATATGATTTATTTGTTTGTTTGTTTTTCCTCAGTTATTTGTAAGCAATAGACTTCACTAACATGCTTTAAAAACATTAGCTGCTTCTGATAAGAGTCATAAGAAAAGATTCAGGACTCTGAAAGCTGGGGCACTTTTGTGATATAATCTGGGTCATTGGCTCATTGAAGTGCCAAGGGAAAGAGCAGTGATTTTAAAAGGGTAATGCAGAAATAACTAATGGAAATAAGTGCTGAACTCACTTCACTGGGATTCAGACAGAGACATTTCCATTTCCGTTTCCTCCCTAATCCTAGATGATGATTCATGTAAAAGTGAGGCTAGGGCTGATGGTGGTATTTGTCAAACAAATCTCTGCAGTTTCTCCAGCCACTGTGTGCTCAATATTTTAAAGTTTTGCCATATCCAAAGAGGATTGGGCAATTAAATTAATTACGCACCTCTGGGAAGTAATCTATACCTTGAGGCTTTTGAGGAAGGGAAAATTCCACAGTTGCACCTGGTCAAATGGTTACACGTGAAGGAAATGACCCCTTGACCCTTTTAGGTGCTCTGAACATAAAACTTGTTTAACCCTCTCTTACCTGCAGAGCTATAAACAGTTTTACTGCTCACAAATCTATGCAGCCCCAGCCCCCTCGAAATTTGACTGGCCTTAAGCAGCAGGGATTCTTCTGGGTGGCATGAGAAAGAGCTGCAGAAATTAAAATTGACCTGATCTTGACTGTACTATACAGTTAGAAACTGCTTACTCTACCCTGTTTGTGGGTGCAGGATTCAGCAGGACCATTTGGGAAGTCTTTGGGGTGAATACAATGCAAACAGTGCAGAATCAGCAATGCTACAGCCATGCTCTTTGCCATGAGGAGGGGGCTCTCTTACTAATTTTTTACTGTGTGATGTTGCCTTATTGTCAGGATTTCTTGTCTTTATGTCACTGAAGGCAGCAAACCAACTGGTTGTTCCATTCTGAATAATTTCATCAATAGCTTATGGTAGCACCACTGGTTGTGACTACTGCAAAGCCTTTTCATGAAAAAGCATTTTCATGCTTTGTTTATTGAGAAAATTTGCATTGGTAAAGAAAGGTCCCAGAGGGAGCTCAGATTTGTGTGTGTCACACCTTCCTTCTGGTTCCTGATCGTGAATCACATGGGAGAGGATTGCTCTGGACTCTTCCATTATTACTTCCACTTTGATTCCTTTGTATTACCTCTGAATTTGACCTGAATTACTGTCTTGTATATCAGTCTTTGAATTTGGCCTACAGGAGGAATAGAAACTCTAATTACTGATTACTAAAAAGAAAGAAAAAGAGTAAAGAAAAAGCCCATGTTCTCCCACCAAGCCCAAACGTATACCTCAGAATAAATATGAATAATGAGGTATGAAAGGGCAGCAGTCAGGAGAGTGGCTGTGAAGCTGTGTCAGCCCCTCAGAGCCCATTTGCAAGGCTGGGCACTCGCACATCAGGGTTACAGGTCTGTGGTTTCCCATGGGGTGTGCCATGCTCTCAGGCTCAGGGGAAGAGCTCACCACTCTGGCAGCACCAGTCCTGCCTGCTAGATGAAGGCCCTGTCACTATGCCATTATTGCTATTTCAGGGCACATTCTGTCTGCTGAGATGACTTGTCCAGGCGTAGGGGATCTTGAGCCAAAGGCGAAACTTCCTGTCCAGGGGAATCTTTCATAGAACAGTTTTTTTGAAAATCAGCATCCATTCCCACTGCAAGGCTTTCCCCCTACAACCTGCAGTGACACCGGCTGCAGCACCTGAGAAGAGCACAGGATTATAGGAAGCACAGCAAAACTGAGGGGGAACAAAGTGGCCTTTTTTGTACATGGCAAGGCTTGCAGAGCAGCTGGCACCTGCTGGGAGCTTCAGGCTTTAGCAGATAATTACCAAATCTCCCTGGTGCTCTCTTCAAGCTGGGTATGAGATTACTGACTGAATTTGGAGTGGCCACTGTGTAATGGCCATGATGAGCAAAGCTGCAGCTGAGCACCAGGGCAGTGTGACTGGGCTGGTCCTTACCAAGTACAGGCTTTTCAATGCAAAGATGCACAGACACTTCTTCCCTGGGTGGCCTGTTCCAATGCTTGACAACCCCTTTGGTTTAGAAATTGTCTCATATCCAATCTAAACCTCCTTGGCGTAACTGGAAGACATATCTGTCTGATACTGATACATCTTGATCAAAATCAAAGAGCATCATGTCATAAAGCATTATAAAATTACAGCTTATTTCATACATACCTTTCAATTGCATCAGGATAGTTCAAAGAGAATGTGAGGGAAGATATGAAGATTGTGAATGTGGTAGAGATTGTTGCATCTCAGGTGAGAACTAGCAGTTTAAACTGTCTTAGGGCTGAACAGTATCAAATCATTTTAGGAATCCTTCTGTGCCTTAGCACATTGTATAAGACAGACAACAAATACAACCAATTAGCCAGAGAGATAAAGAGCTATGCAAAGAAGTGAGCACCTTTATGGAATGGCAACATCTTGGGTGCCTGCATGGGTCTCCAGTTAGGCAAACATCCCTCCTTCATTGCTAGGGTCAGCTGGGGTCACTGCCAGTCCTGCTTCAGCTGATGTGCACTGTCAGGCAGCTGAGAAACGGTGTGAAATAAATGGCTTGTCATGCAGTAACAAAGTGGAGAACACGGGCTTTGCACAGCCCTCATTTGTTCAGCATTTTTATAGTCCAATATTGCAGACTTGGAGGGGTTTGGAAGATTTGGAAGGGTTTGAGAGGTGCTTTCCCAGAATTAATTCCTCACTCAGTGGGAGGGAGGAAGATTAAACTCTGTCTTGTGTTTGCTATTATTAAACATCTTTTCCCTTTGATATACAGTTTCAGTTCAAAGGTGAGGGGGTATCTTTCGTGTGATAACAAAAAAGAACCCCAAAAGAGAGAAAAAGAGAAGTCTGAAGACTGGCATTTTCTGTTTAAGTGAGTCCAAAGCATCTCAGCTTTCATAACCCTCTCTCTTAATGCAAGGGGAAAAAAAATAGCAGCAGAATATTACATACCTGAAACCCATACCGGGTTCTGCTGTCATAAAAGCAAAATTTAAAAGCGAACACTCCAATTTCCACCAGGAGACACTAGCTGTAGCAGTGACAGGAGCCAGGCTTCTTCACAGCCCCAGTTCCAGTATCATCTTATTTTGCTGACCAGGGATCTTTCCCAGCTTGGAACACAGACACGCCAGCTGGCTGGGCTACCACTGTGAGTGAATACATTTGGAAATGACTGTGCTATCTCAACGCCTTATGAATACATCAAAGTGTGCTACAAGCACAGCTGGGGTTTGTCTCCCTGCCTGCTGCCAGGAGAAGTTCCAGCTTCTCCTCCTCACTCTCTTTATCCATATATTCTCAGTCCTTCCTCCACCCTTCAAAAACAAGCTAAATGGTGTATTATTAATGACTTTTGGTTTAATAGCCATGCTATTACGGAAAATCTGAAAAGAGATAATTTCACATGCCAATAATCTGTCCACTGATTCTTCTCTTTTAGTGTCAGATGAGCATGCAAACTATTACTATTCTGGTTAAATTCAGTTCTCAGGCAAATAAGAGGCCCTGAATAGAGCTGAGGGATAGTGCTGGCAAGCAAAATGAAAAAGGACGAGGCATTTCAATCCCAAACTTCATACTTAGCAAGTGATATCACCTTGGGCTGCTGGCTGCGTTAGGATTGGTTCAGCAGGCAGGCCTGGGGAGGAACAGGATAGCTGAGCATTGGGGGATTCTGTTCTGGACCAGGCATGGAAATGTTGAGGTCTCCTGTAAAATCTGTTAGCACTACATTGCAGAAGATTTCCTGTCATCTTTGTGACACAGTTTGTGCTCCAGGCTCGGGAGAATCTTTTTGTCCAAAATGCCTCCCTTGGAGGATTTCCAGTGATGCAGCTGGGAGGCAAACCTGGTCCATCTCACTGGTAACAAAGACTATTGCAGTCTCTGTTAATTCATGTTTCCTGTGTTAATGATTTCTTTCCGACAAAGTGCTCTGAGAATTTTTTCTTGCAGCATAAAGAGAAAAAAACCAAAACCCCCCACTGCCTTGGATCTGTTGCCAGTTTCTGCTGAGACAGAGTGAAGATGGAAGCAGAAGGTTTTTGTCATTCTGAATTTCTTGGACTGTGTTTTTTTTTTAGTTTTGTTTTGTTTTGCTATTCTCTATATTGCTGTAGGATACCTTTTACCCATTTGGAATTCAAGTATCCCTGTTTCCTATGCTGGTGATCCTGCTGCCTCCAGCTGGGATTCTGCAACACAAACTATTTACAGAATTAAGTACTGGAACCAGGAGTCTTTAATTGCCTGCAGATGCATCTTCACCCTCTCAGCAGCATTAGACAAATGCCTGAACTATGTAAGCTGGTGCAAACTCTAAATTGATCTTCAGTGCCTACATAGACCTCCCTGACACTAATTTTTGTCTGGTTCAAAAGTAGTGAGATTGGTTCTCTGCCCTCAGACATCCTCTGTCTGACCAGTCATGGAAAACAGTGCAGACAAACCCTGGAATGTGTTTTAGGAATTGGAGGGCGAAGATCTCCAATCTCCAGCATACACAGCTGTTATGCCACCCGTGAGGAGCCTTTGCCATCCATGACCATGGGCTATTCTGGCCCAAATCAGCATGTCAGTTTGATTATAGTCACAGCCGTTAAGGGAAGCGTTCATAAATTTCCTATTCTGGTAACCAAGGCTGGCACTGATGTACAAGCCCCAGAGCTTTGATGTCAGGGCTGCCTTCAGAGCACTCTGAGAGTAGATAAAGTGATGTCAGTACTGGATATGCTGTAGTAACATTGCTGTGGGCTGCTCAGAAACATCGTAAAGTTCATATTTCACAATCATTAGCCTCAGCAGTGCCCATCTGTTAAGCACTGGTAACAACTGAAGTGTTTCATAGCAGATGTTCTCCCTGAACAAGTGCCTGCACAGAATTTGCTGATTTCCTGGATCACAACTGTTTATCCCAAATAATTCTGCAAATAATTGTCAGAGGTCAGTTCAGAGTGAATGTCCTGTTTTCTGGGTTTACACTGGTAAGAGTAATGCACCCATGGCACTTTAGCCCTGCTCTCAAACACTGGTACAAATCAAGAAGGGAGTCAGTGGAGTGTAGAACAGATGGAAGTGAGATCAAAATAAATCCTTCCACTTTTACCTCATAACACTTCAGATCACAGATGAGAGCACTGGGATGCAGACAAAATATGACAGGAGGTTACTTGAACATCTGGAGTCTAAACAAATGCTTCTTTATATAAAATAACATTTAGCAAAAAAATGCCTAGAAAATGTGAAAACTGGACCCAATCCTGGTCCCATGGAAGTCACTGCCAACACTCTTGTTCATGTCAGCAGTTCTGCTCTGATGACATTACAAATGTCATGTCTGAGTTACATCCAATGGCAAATGGAATTTTAAAAGCTTTCCCCGAATCTTTCTGGTAGAATTTTCTTTGCCAAAAAAAACGTTGCAAGGATATTTAAGGCAGGAGCCAAATGTCCAGTATTTGGATTCTTTCTTCAAAACCACATATATCTATGTGGTGTTCAACTTACCATGAGAGCCACTTAGAAACAGGCACTTAATTCTGCTTTGTACCTCTGGAAATGTCCCATCTGATTTAGATTTTGACATAATTGTAAAAAGGCCATGGCAGTTTAAGGTAACACTGTTGTCCAACCGTTTGTCATTGGATCTCCCTCAGTGAGAAGAGATTCTCTCACCATTATGCAGCTGGGAAACAGAGCTACATGAGCACTCACCATGATCGAGCTGCAACACCAAGCTGCTGCTCAGGGATGGCATAAGCTGATCTAGTTGGCTTTGCACTGGAGTTCATGAATAGCATTGGATCAGCTGTTTGAGACTAAAATAAGAGAGAATGCCACAGAATCAAGGCTGCTGAATGTTAGAATCTCTGCAAGCGATGCTTCTGTACTTACCCAGATACGAACATCTACACGGAAAACCAGCTTCTTTGGGAACCTGGCCTTTTCAGTTCAGCTTGGAAAAGATGAGAATAGAATGAGAACAGAAGTTAGTTTGTATAAATTTTTAGGAAAGAATGTTATAATAAAAAAATAAAATCTTTGGATAACACAAGAGGAATCTGGAATTTTTGATAGATGATTAGAGTGGACAAGTTCTGTGTGTACCAGTGTGTGTTTATGGTTTATATAATGAAGGACAAATAGGCAGCCCTGCCTCTCTCCAACTGGAAATCTGTGTGTGATTAAGGAAGGGAGATATGCTCCCTTCACTACCATTAAGTAGAGTTCTCCTTTATATCACTGTCATGGGCTGGGATCTGATTTAAACCACGTGCTGTAGCAAGTAACCTCAAATAAATCAGCACTTTGTGTCTTTCTAAGGTATTGTCTGCCATTGCAAGGACATTTAACAAACTGCCTGTGTGGGAATTGCTTGTTTAATCTAAAGCAGAAATGCAGGCATCTTGGGGTGGTAAGGAAGGAGTGAGACCAACAGGACTCACAATAAATACGTGAAAAATATTAAAGTAGCCAAGACCTTCCACTGCAGGTGGTGGTCTGCATGCACATGGAGGGGAGAAGTCCTCTGCATGGAATATCTGATACACAGTGCAGGTGTACACGGCCAGACCAGATCAGCTGGGCTCAGTGCTTTCTGCAGGGTGAGGGGCATGCTGACAGAGCTTCCTACAGCTTTACACACCATGTGGCACCTTGCTGACCCAGCTGGAAACTGGAGCCTAACCAGAGCTCTGGTGATGGTCACACTGCTCTTTTGGGTACTCCTGGTATTTTAGCAAGACTGTGATCATCTTGTAGATCTTTCAGGCTTGGGTGGTGGTTCGATCTTCGGTAGGATTGGCTGGGGGATTAGATACTTAAAGTTTGTTTATGTCTTTTTCGTTTTGCTGCTGATTTGGATAAAGAAATTTTATGAAATACAGATTTTAGGCAACTTTAGATGAACAGTATTCCAAACTGGGATCTCAGTCAACTCCTGAGAAGAGCAGGGATGGGGCATCATAGGATGTTAGAATAATTTGGTTTGGAAGGGACCTTTAAAGGTCCTAGTCCAAACTCCCTGAAATAAGCAGACACCTTCCATTAGATCAGGTTGCTCAGAATTCTATCCAACCTGACCCTGAATGTTTCCATCAAGGGAAGGGTCATCTACCACTTCTCAGTACAGTGAGAGTGTAGCTATGTATGTATAGAAAATTAGTGTGGACAGTTGGGATTTTTTTGTCTATTGCCTCTTCAAATGTAAAATCCTCAGCTGTGATCCAATGAGAGTAGCTGCTTTGCATTCAGGTGCAGCACAGGAGAGACACATGCCTGCTCCTTAGATACCTCTTTGATTTTCATTCAGATGCAACTGCATCTGTATTTGCATTTCAGCTGCTGACTATTTTAAGTAACCAAACTTAAGTGTGCCAAAGCCAGAGAGGGTGTCACTAGAATAGACATGTTATGTGCAGTGTGTGTCTGTTGTTAAATGCTGTTAATTGCATTGGCTGGGCAGCCTGCTGTTCCGTGGTAGGTCTCTGCTGGGATCCCAGACTTTGCTCCTCTTCTGCAATGGAAACATTTCTCCCGTATTTATTTTTGCGTGAGAAAACATGTTTCCATTCTGAGCCTCTAGATACCACTTGAGTGCCCCCCTGACCTCTCCTCGTGGGCCCAGCCCGTGTAAATGACCAGACGAAGGAATGTGGATGAAGGAAGTACTATAAAGTAGAAATATTGCTGGCTCGTAAATTCCCTCCACCGCAGCAAGTTTTCAAAATAAACAGAGCTACAGTCACATAGGACAGCATAACTCAGCGGTGCAAAATTCATCACTGGCTTTTGCAGAGGGCAGCCTGACACCAAAATTAAACTCCTCCAAGAGTGCTGTCTGCCCTGGCAACAACCTGCATTACATTTCCATACAGACTTCACCCGGCTTTGTTCTCCAGGTTATTCCCCTCTTCAAAACTTGTACCAGGCTGGATCCAGGGTGGGAAGCTGAGCTACAGTTCTTACTGGGATTTGGTGGCCTTCGTAATCTCTCGATGGCTTTTAAAAAAATTCACAAGTTTTGATATCCCTGTGCTCCTCCAGCCTGCAGCAGGAATGTGTCCATATCTCTTGTAGCTGGGAGCCCAGCCATGAGTGCTGCCTGCTGCTGGATGCCAGGATTGCTGAGGTGTGCTTGGTGCCTTCCCGCTGCTGGACCTGCTCAGCTGCAGATCACTCTTGCTGCTGCTCCAGTGACACTCCTGTGTCTGTTTATAAGGGCTCAAGACCCTTTACTTCTGAAAACAATTGTCCAGGTGCCAGGTGATTTCCAGGTGTTTGAAGAAGAAGCTTATGCACTGCACAGATTGCTTCTAAGTGCAGTATTCTGGTGTTTGCCATGCCACGAAAAGGAAAGTTTCTCCTTGAATTGGAAGCTTTTTTAAGAGAAAGGAGCTTTCTCCTAACCCATTCTGATAAGTAGTGCACAAATGTCCATCTGACAGCTTCCCAAAACCTATACCATGTCAAGAAATGGGGTCCTTGACCTGAGCTTCCTTGAAATAAAATTTTAATTTTGGAACGTAAGTACAAGCACATATCTGAACTTCAGACACCGATCCACTCAGAAGCCTGTCCTAGGGTTCAAAGCAATGGAGTCAACATGACCAGAAAGCAGAGGCAGACATACTTTTCAACAATTTTTTGGCTTGACATTGGAGATTTTCAGAAGTTGAATGTAAGGAACTTTTGATGAGGTTGTACTGCTTGTTAAAATATATTCCATTTTGACACAAAACATACTGCCTTTCCACTGAGACCCAGTATCCTCCTGCTCTTCTCCCCTGACTCTGCTCTTCTTATCTAAAAAGAATTTGGTTTGTTTATTTAGTGAAAAATTGAATGTTTCCAAGGGCACTGAGACTTTTTTCTCTTCACCGAGAGCTCAAATATCTACTGAAAAAGCTTTGATGGGAAATTTTCAATCAGATTCAATGAAAAAAGAGATGGAGGAGGAAATGATGACTTTTTTTTCCTCTTAAAGAGCACAAGAGAGTTCCTTAAGATCAGTTGTGGGAATAAAGAAGAAAGTGACTGCCTTTGATCTGAAGAGAATCCTATAGTTTTCCTGAATTTTGCCAGCTGCTCCAATTCTGCACTTCCACTCAGACAAAACCCTACATTATGATTGAGCTTGAAACCAATGTAAACAATTGTCTGCCCTTTTACCCCTGCTGTTAGAAGATGGAGTATCAGTGGAGCTGAGAATTTACTCAATACATCTAAATGAAGCGTAACCTTCCAGAGTTAGATGGCATCAGCTAGATAACCCTGTTCAAGTGGAAATAGATGAAGGATGACTGAAGATTTCATGATCTAGGGGCTGTAGCTGACAGTCCTGCTTGTGACTTCTGTGCTAACTGCGCTGGACATGTGAACACCAAAAGGTTTGTCATTACCAGATCTGGAAAAACTCCCAAAAAGGCTAGCTAAAAGTTCTGTCTGTAAGTGAGGGAGAAAAGATTCATCATGCCATAGACTCTATCATCCAAGAACAAGTTATCAATAAATGGATGAAAAATAAATTGAGGCTGCAATTAAGAGAAAGTCCTTAACATTTCAAGCGGGCTTTGAAAGACTCTGTCAGCAGACTGGATTAAAGAGGTGTGGAATAAGAGGGTTATTTGTGTGATGGGATCTGGACTCAGACCAGAAGATCTTTCCTTATATTGTATAACCTTGGAGTCCACAAACTTTGGTGGACTTTTTAGCCTACACAGTTTTATAGCTTTTAGAAATTAAATGTTTTCTATGAAAGGAGAGAGAGGACCTAGTACTGGCCACACAGAAATGCTGAAAGAACATCCCACAGAGTAAAGAACACAGACAGCAGATATTTCTAAGCCCTCCTTCCTGAGGATGAGATGTTTTGGGCAGTATCTCCTAAAGGTGCAGGTTCCACACGCCCAAGGACATTGCTAGTGCTTACACATCTCTAACGGCTGTGTGGAACCCAGTCTTCTAGCAGGTGCTTCCAAGGAAGTGGAGCATGTGGGAAGAGCAGGATGAGAAAAAGAAGAGGCAGAACAGAGGCAAAGCAGGACAATGAGGAGGGAAAAGGAAGAAAGAAGTAGGGAGCTGGAAGAACAAAAACTAAAAAATAGGGAAATGAACTAAGAGTAAATGTGTAAGGTGAGAAAAGGGAAGGATGAGAGGGTGGCAGAAATAAAAAAAAAGGGAGATTTGATGGGCTGTCTGCAGAGCAAGCTGCATAAGCAACCTCTGCGCTTGCAGACAGTGGAAATTATGGAAGCTGACTTCTCTGAGTCAGGTCCTCATGCAAGTACCAGGTAGCTCTTGCTCATCTGTCTGTGCCACTGCCTCAGCAGTGTTCTATCTTGGTGCTCTGGGCTGTTTTCCTGATGGGCATGATCCTCTCCCTCTCTCTTCCAGCCTCACAGCCCTAGCAGAGTAAATGTTTGGGAAATTCCTATTGCTCTTGTTTTGTAGCATCTGGAGTTAGGGCTGCATAAAGCTCTTCAGGCTGGGAGGTTTTGGAAGGAAGCCCCGCACTCACTGGGCCCTTTGCCAGTGAATTAATCCTTTCTGTATTGACCTTTCTGGAAGCAGCAGTCCCAGGCCACCAAGGATCTGATAGCCTTGAACTGATCTGATGCCTGGAACTGTGCTTGCTGCTTTTTCGTGCTGATCTCTTCCCAGCAACTTTCCCCCAAGGACCCAGGCCACAAAGCAGGGGCAGTACAGATCAGCCACATCAGTCCTCATTCTCTCAATCAGGGCTGTGGTGCAGCTGCCATTGTGCCAGTCAGGACAGAAGATGCTGTGCCATGTGCTTTCAGCCACTTTTGTTTCTGTTGCCACTGCCTTGCCTTGTGTACATGCCACACTTCCCTACGGATACACCAGGTTCTCTTGGAGTAGGTAAGTGGAAGACAGGGAATATTAGTTGTCTCTGGCAACATCTGAAAATCTCTCAGTTTTCACAAGGAGCCATTGTAGCTGAGGATCAGTGCAGCTATGGCAGTAATTTGTACCAATTGAGAGCCAGGGCTTAGCCTTGCCTTTAGTACAGACTTCTGAGTAATCCCAAATTCCATAAATAGCTCTTAGTGCCATAGTGCTCCTTGAGCAGCTGTTTTCCAAAGGCTGGAATACTCACACCAGCCAGCTGGACCTGGCAGCATTCATCTGCAGCAAGCAAGATTTGGCCTTCCAGACACTGTTTCACTCCAAATGAAAGGACACTCTTTCAGCCATTACTCAGAATATCACTCTGTCTTGCTTCTTCCATCCTTAATATAGGAATAAAACATCAGGATAAAATCCTCTGTGTGGGATTTGGATGCCTAGATGTAGGCTGTTTGGAGCAGCTCACACGTGCAGCATGCCTGTCAGATGATAAGAATCTTGTAGACCCAAGTGTTTCTGAGATGGCAGCTGGAGGCCAGGCAGGTACCCCCCAGACCTACAATGAACATTTCACAGCAGTGTCCACATAGAGATATATTTCATACAGCTGCTTTCTTCTTCACCTGTATTGTAGACAGCTCTCAGGCAGATTCACTCCCCTGGCACATGTTAGGAGGAGTGCCGAGAAGCATCTGCCACCTGGGTTTTTCTTCCACAAATAAAAGCTAAGCCCAAGGGGTTTTATGACCTTTAAACAACTTACTTGTGCTCCTGCATCGCAGCTGCAGGCAGTCCACCTGGTCAGGGTGTTTGCTTGGGAGGAAAAAGCTACCTTATGTGGGAGATCTGAAAAGCTTTTGTTTCCACATCAGATCTCCTGTTTGAGAGCGCGTGCAACACCTCCAAGAAATGTAAAAGGGAAAACTACAGCCCCCACGGAACCAATGAGGCTGTAAATCCAGAGAAAATCTTCTTGTGTCGTTTACAAGCCAGCACATCAGATACTGGCCTCTTGTGCAGAGTGGCTTGGTCCAGGCACATTCCTTCTCCTCATTTCCTCAGTTACAGGAGAAGAGGATATTTGCTCTGGTGTTATTCTGGGAAAAGGGATTGCAAAAAACCAGGATTTATGTCCTTAGATGGGCACAGTACAGAATTTAATTTTGCTCTTCTTCACAAGAGAAGCTAGTTGGCTATAATTCGCTAACTGGACATAGGGAGAAACACCATTGTAACCTCACAGATGTAGCATTCTATGACTGATCTTTCAAGCCTAAAGTTTCTCTTTGCTCTGAATTCTCTTTCTAGTGCCTGCTGTCTTAGGAGCTCTACCATTTGGGCTTTTCCAATGAGGTTATTGATAGGTACTTTATTGCACAGGGATATTGCCATGAGCTCCTGCTGGGCAAGGAAGGGACGGTATTATTCTTGTTTCCAGGTGCTCTTGATTTTATCTTCAGGGCAGACATTTATTATTCTATAAATTCCAACTACAGTTTTTCAGATATTGCAGAAGCTAAAAAAGGCTGTTTATAATCAGGGTGGGGTAGGGAAGGAAGCTAGATTTTTTTTCGGGAGCACAGTGCAAGATTTTTCAAAAACCAGAGTCTATATCCACAGTTCTTTCTTTCTACTGAAGTTTCTGATTCCCTGCTAAAATCAAATGATGCGAGACCTGCTTGAAACTGCTGAAATCAGTGGGATGTTAGGAGCTTCATATCCTTCTTGGAGCTGAGCCCAGACTCTGGGCCATGTGCCGACAGGGCTTGCTGCAGGGATCTTCAGCCATGCTTGCCCTCCACTCTTGAGCATCTGCTCTTGAGCTTGGCTGGAGAGGGGATTCTGAGCTACACAGACCTTTGATCTGAAATAATGTGGCCTTTGTACTGCTCTCATGCATCTTCCTCTGCATCCTTTGCATCTGCAGATGTGACAGTGGCTGTCAGCTGGTTGTGCTCTGTCAGTGAAGTCTCCCTGCTCTGTAACATTCGGAGCTCAGGTCCCACACCAGGCCTGCCCCGAGACATCACTGAGGGAGCTGCACCAGGGCAGGATGAGAGCCCCAGGCAGGCTTGCTTTGGGCACTTCACTGCATGTGGGGAATGTCCAGCTGTGGAGCTCTAACAGATGTTGACACCTCTGTGCTGTGTTTGCTCTACAAAATGGGAGCGGGGCCAAGGATCAGTCCCTCCACCTGGGATACACTTTCAGAGCTTTGTGTACATGCTAAATTAACAGCCACCAAAAAAAGTTGTAGTAAACTGTGCTGCAGATGCTGGGGAATTGATTGTATGCATGTGTGAAGGGGGTGGCTATGCCAAATTTAAATACCTACTTTATTCTCTTGTGGGAGACTGACGTTCTTAAAGCTTAGCTTAATGTATATGTCATGTTCTTAGGGCTTAGCTTAATGGACATGTCACAAAACAAGAAGGTGGTGCAGGGGTTTAAATACATATACACGCATTTTGAGCCAGTTTTTTTTCCTGAAAATGTGAGCAGTCATGTAGATTAGAAGAAATGCAAAACTGTCTGTCAAATTTTCTTCTAAACTGCCTTGTTTAGATCTCAGTGTTTATTTACTGAATGAAGAAAATTCTAAGGAAACAATTCCTGTAGCCATATAGTTATGAATATACTGATTTTTCTGAGGTTAGTAATTTTGAGCAACTCTTAAAAATGAGATTACAAACCCTTAGACAGATGCTTTTTTCAAATGTTTGCTATTTGCACATTGGTGTTCTGGTCTGGCCAATCAAAATCATGGCTAAACTTATTGACATGAAATTCAGTCTGTATGAATCCCTTACCTGTATGCCAGGTGGAAAATGGTATGCAAAGTGCTTTTAGTGAGCTAACAAAGCCGCAAAAGCTTAAAAGTATAAAACCACCTACACAGCAGCAAATCTCAGTGCCTTTTTGTGAACTGAGATACAACAAGAGCAACTTTTTTAGGGCTCATGATATAGGACAATGAAATAACATGGACATTTATCATTTGATTGTGTGGGTCAAAGAGGAAACAGAAACCATCTCCAGAGAGGAATGTTGTAAAGTAGTAAAATAGCATCAATAGATTTTTTACACTCCAGAAGGGAGGATTTAAAAGGAGAGACATTAGGAAGGAAAGACTTCTGATGGTAAGTCATATTGGACTATAGAAAGACCTCCTGAGGGAAGAAATAGAAGCTGAATCTCTAAAAACTTTTAAGCACCAATTGAACACAATGGCAATAAACTTTCAGTCAGAAACAACCCTGCACTGTGAGAAAAAAGGCTAGATGGCTTTACTGTAGTTCTCCATGTCTTGTAACTGAATGACTCTGATGCTCTTTGTGGATGGTTGGTTGAAGTATTATATGCAGCTGGGGATCTTTTAGTTTGAATGATACTGTAGGAGTACCAACTGGTCTTACTCCCTCTGTGTTTTTCTATGAATGGTGATAATCTCCTGAAACATGTATTCAGCCCCAAAATACTGAAGCAGAAGAGAGGAAGAGTAGCTACAACCACAGGACCAGAGCTAGTCAAAGGAGGGGAAATGGCTAGCTGATATTTCTGCTAACATGCTGGGGGAGTGGCAGGTCACGGGTGTGTCCTTCAGGGACTCATTGCTGGCCTAGCGTTTCCCTCCAAGTGAGCAAAGGTTTAGGAGCTGGCTTTGAAAACCTCAGTTATGCTGTCAGCTATTGGTTGTAAGAACCAGGAAAGCTCTGAGTGAAACACCATGCCAGCAAGTGAGCAAATCATTGCATTTGGTGTGTCCACACCCCCGTTAGGCCTGGACCTGTAGGACACATGTTCTTGTCGTGTGAGTGACATGTATCTTAAGTGATGTTAATGATTGTTTATTGCAAACTAAACATTTTTGCCATCTGGCAACTTTACACAATGAATGTCAGAACAGTTCCAGCAAATGAAATGTTTCCATCACCACAAACAATCCGTTTGCTGGATCTTGCTTCTATGTGAGAATAATTCAGCTGCCCTTAGCCCAGAGAAGAGATCTCTAAACTGGATTTAATTTTTCTGCCTCATCAGCAGGCAGATATTTCCTGAATATGCTGCCCAGGCTCTAATTCCTGGCTCTGGGCACATAGCACACTAGCCTTTCCCTCATACATCCTTTTTTTTCCCCTTGTTCATTTTTTATCTTACCTATTACTCTAGACTTTTATGTGATATGTCACCGTGGTTATTCTTGTCTTTTATGTGATGTAACTCTGTGGTTCCTCTTGCCCAAAATGAATATAATAATGGTTTTAATTTGCTCTAGGACTTTTTCAAAGCAACGCTAAAACAATGGATTTTTCTTTTAAATTATAAAAAGGCATTTATAAAAATTCCAATTTTCAGATTTTTCCTGAGTATTTGCGGGAGGGCGGAGGTTAAGAGAAAAAAGAGGAAAAAGAGGAGGAAAAAAAAGGGGTAAAGAAAAATAAG
>VXBQ01017097.1:865243-995814 GCA_013400175.1 Phainopepla nitens | reverse complement strand
AAAAAAAAAAAAAAAAAGAGGGAAAATATAAAGAGAGAGAAAAGGAAAAAGAAGAAGCCTTTAAAAGCCGGGAGCGAAGCGGGGCTGGAGGGTGGGGAGAGGCTTTCCGCGGGGTTTCTCCCCGCCGGAGCGCGCTCTGCAGGCACTAGAGGGCCCCCCAGGACACGCAACCCGGGGCACGGACCCGGCTGCGCGGGCCGGGCTCGCACCTGCCCTTCGGTTTTAGTCGGCGTCCGGGATCTGCTTTTGGCGTGGACTTTTTGGAGCCCCATCCCTGTTTGCTTTGCATCGCCGAGCTGTCTCTGAATGTGTGAAGGAGACTGTTTTAGGATTTTAGAAAGTCATAAAGTTTATTCCAGAAGTTCACATAGCCCTTCTTGCTAAATAGTCATTCAGTTCTTAGGACAAGACTACAGCTAGACTAAAAAAAAAAAAAAGCCTAAAAATGGAATGGAGAAACTGCTTTGCTCTGTAGATCTTATTGCACCTCGCAAGTTGTTCATATAGACAAAACCCTGGTCTTTGTTGAGGAAGAATGCAGCTGGGAAGTTTGTTTCAGAGTCTGTAAATCCCCAAAGTCTATAGATATTTGGGTTATGGTGTTTTGTTCATGCCTATCTTAAATTAAAAGCAAAAAATAACAGAAAAAAAAAATCCCAAGAGGCATGTGACTCACATTTCATTAATCAAAAGAAAGCCTGAAAGAAATGAGATGGGTGTTGTAAGGACCCCTGACCATTCTGACCTGAACACTGGGCTAAATCTTTTCCTTGCAGACTCTTAAACCATTTCAGTTCTAATGCTCTGGGTTTGTCTGTGCATCACTTTCCCATGGAGAGAGTGTAAAGGCAGAGCTGAGCTCGGCCCTGGCCAGACCTCCCAGGTACCTCCTCTTGCTGGGAATAGAGAACCTTTACTGCTGAGATCCAGGTTCCTTGCAGTGGCCTGCAAGCTCAGTGAACCTGAACAGTCCAAGCGAAACCCAAGCAAAGCCACACAGTTTGAAGCACTCTTGGAAAAAATCCCCTCTGTGGTGTCAGCTTGGTGCTCAGAGGGAGAGGCAGAGCACGGCAAACTTGGCTCCATTTTACCCCAAGCTTTCAGGAAACTCCTCGCAGCGAGGCCAAGAGCTCTGTCCATAACAAAACTTAAACCCAGGCAAAATTTATCACGTTTTGAGTTTCTTCATGAAAGGTTAGACCAAGTTGGGGTGTACTCTGCTGGGATAAAAGAAGAGATGTATTCTGCCCTTAAGGGCCATTTTCATATCCACTGAAATCACATGGAAAACTCCCAGGGAAGCAAGCCTAAACTTTTAAATACTGCTACAAAAGCAGCTACCACAGTTCTCTGTCATTCTAGTTAACCATCTATAAACAGTTACTCACTTGACCTCTATTTGATCTCTCCCTCTGCCCTCCAAGGAATCTTTCAGGGCCAACATACATTATGGATATCTCTGTGTACATGAATGTTGGAGGCTATTTTACTACTATGAGAACAGATCTCTTGCAATTCTATCTGAAATCTGGTTGTTTGGGGAAATTGCTTTTTCTTTCTACAGACAAATCCAACAAGTGACTTAGCTTATACTGGTCTGCTGAAAATACTTAATTACTGTAAGTCCTATTTGCCACAGGACCTTTGTAAAGGATGATTTTGGAACCCTGCCATGGCAATAAGGAGGTAAAATACTCTTAGCACTTGAAACAAGAAGGTTAAAGACAGGAGTCGAGAAAGATCATCAAGCCACACTACAGTTGTCCTTTTCTAGCTGCTGCTTGAATGTGCAGCAAGATGACAAAGTCTTCAAGCTTTCACCTGATTAATAGTCTTGAGGGAAAAACATTCTGTAGGAATTTTGGAAGAGTAAGACTGCTATTTGAAAAAAAGAATTCTTAAGCAAAACAAAAATGACAGTAAGATGGAAGTAAATTAAGGTCATATAGTAACTAAGGAAGAATTTTATATGGATGCCTTGGTTTGGTTGGGTTGTGTTTTTCTTGTTTTGGTTTTGGGTTTTTTTTAAAACAATAAAGAATTTCAGAGTTAAGTTATGAAATAATACAAATATATAAAAATATTCAAGCACTTAAAATCCCCAAGTACTCTTAACTCTGCACACTGAGGATGGAATGCAGTAGCTAATATCAATTTTAACATTTTAGTTTCTTTCATTTCCTTCCTGTCACAGTATCATACTATAAGGAAATAAGCTGTATGAACATGCTTTAAAAAACATAATCTTAAAAAAAAAAAAAAGAGCTGCATCTAGGGATGATATTAAACTGCTGTAGTCATTATTGTGTGGGCTAGTAGATGCCCAGACAGAGAGATAAGGTCGATTTCATATCTTCACTGTGCAGTCCAACAACCTAATAAATACAGATTTCTAAATATAATTTTCCTTAACTCTAGAATCTAAGGTAATATATTGTAATGTATTTTACTTTAAATTGTTGAAATGCACTGCTTATCTTAACTTCACTTAAATATAGATTCTCTGTGAACACTATGGTCATCCAAAAAAGTGGAACATTTAGTTACAGATAAGTCCAGGAAACTTTAAGGAAGATCTCAGTGAAACAGCATTAGTGAGAACAAGGTGAAAACAAGGCTACTATTTTCCAGTCTGAGGACATTCAATTTAATTCTTGACTCACACAAAATTTTCTTAATAATTTGTGCTGGCCAGAAAGGGCTTGTTTTAGACATAATCCATGGGAATTTAAAACAGCTTCAGATAATAATGATTTCATTGCTGTGTTATGCCAGTCTAAAATTCTAAGTAACAGAAATGTTGCCATCTCCCCATTTAAGAGGAAATGTAATTTGATACAAACACACTAAAAATTTGGAATATTTTATTATTAAAAAAGGCTGTCTCAAGCTGTGTTGAAGTCAACAGTGAGTCTATTTAAGGTTTCTGAATTCATCCTTTCTTTGTTAGCATTCAGATAAAAGATTGAATTTACTGGCTATTAAGGAGTTCTGGCTGCAGCTGGTTGGGGGGAGAAGGGGGAGAGGGAGATATTCAGCCGCCCAGATCATCAAGGGGTGTAGGCTGAATTTTTTGAGCATTCAGATAAACACTGGTCAATTTTGTGGGAGTTAACATTAAGTTGAAACGAACTTTTGAAGGAATTTAACACTTGGCGAGTCATTTGACTTTTAAGTGTTCAATTCGCTCAGATCTCCCTGAGTTCCTAGTTCTAGTTTGGGGCGGGGGCACAAACCAGAGGCTCCCACTGAGAGGGATTTTCATGTTTTGTTTTGTTACTTTACGCTGCCTAAACCTTAAGCTCATAGTTGTTACATCGTAGGCAGCAGTCTGTGCTCTACGGGAAGAAAAACCAAAAATCGTCGTTCACGAAGATCGCTCGGAGTTCATTCAGACGAGCTCGGTTGTTGCCTGGAGACCTTTTCTTGGCCCAGGAGCAGGCTGACAGCCGCGCAGCGGCGGAGGCAGCCCCGCTGCAGGGCTGCGGGGCGGCGCGGGCTCCCGTCCCTCGCCGTCCCCGCGCCCCGCTCTGCGGGCTCGGCTGCGCTCCGACCCAGCGCCTCCCGTCCGCTCGGGGATCCCGGCGGGGCCGTGCCGAGCGGCTGCGGGAAATGGCCCTGCCGCGAGAGCCGCGCAGCCNTCCCGGGGCTTTACCGAGTACCTGCACCCCCCTTCCCTGCCCCGCGGGATCCCCTCCCGGGCTGGCTGGGGGCCGTCGGGGAGGCTGTGGAGGGACGGTGCCGGGTGCGGTGTCCCGGTCCTCCCGTCCCCTTCTCCTTGGTCTCCCATGCAAAGGCGGCTGTGGCGGAGGGGGAGGACAGACGAGGTGCAGGAGGACCGAGACGTCCTCCTGCCTTGTTCTCTCAGCTGTCCCGAGGTGTAGAGGGAGCCCTTTCATCTGCGTGCTGTGACTCTTCGACTCGGCTCCGAAGGTCTGTCCAGACATTCCCTAGAACCCAACTAGTTTTCACCTTCACCTTTTCACCTTCGCCTGCTCGTCTCGGGATGCCGACAAAGATTTCATTTCACCTTTATCCAGTCTCTTTGGTTAGATCCTTGAGATGTTTCTCTCTGTGGCAATAGCAACAGCAAGACACACTGTTGCTTTAAGTGTTATTACTCTAATTGTGTCTCTAAGTGTGGTGTGGACATAACAGTGTCTCTGCTAGGTGCAGCATGGGTGTCCTCGTGTGCCAGTGGGAGCACTGGGGGGACAGCCGCACTCCTAGCAGTGTTTGCAATTATGGTGAGCTTCTCCCATTCCTGCAGTGTCACAGCTGTCACGGCAGCAGTAGCCAGACTCACGTCACTGGTGACAATTATTGGTCCTTTCAGTGCATCAGGTTCGGGCACTACTGTGCTACCTCACCTAAAAGGAAGGAGGGGATCTGGGAGCAAGATCAGCCTAAACAAATTCAGTACTCTTTGGTAAGAAGGGGCTAAGAAATACAAATAACCAGGGTGTTGGATGTGTGTCTTTGTCAGGTAGGGATCCTGTTCATCACCAAACATCACTGCAAGCATTTCTCCTGGCCTTTCAAAACAATTTTTTCTTAGTGAAACAGCCACACCTTAACAAGGTGCAATGTTTGGACTCCTTGTCCAACCTCGTGGGCTGTGCCTGAGAGAATGAGCAGTTACCCAGGGTAGAAAACAAACATGCTGGTGCTTTTGGTGGCATCATGAGCCTGTCCTTTACACATCTCCACACAAGGATTAGCTGTACCCACTCGACCCTGCACTGGCCCAGCCGAAGGTGCCTGTTTTAAAAGCAGATGAGGAGTCCAAATTCAATCAAAGCTTCGATGTTTATTTTAAGTTTTTAGTGGCAACACACAGGGTCCTGTGGGCTTGGGCTGCAGACAGCGAGGACATGCTTAAGTCAATTGCACTTGACAATACTGTAATAGCTGAGGGCAGGTGACACCCCTGGGCCTCTGGGCTTTGCAGGGCTACCAGAGCTTTCAGCCGAGGTGCCAGAGAGCCCAGTGGCATCTGCAATACAAAGGCAGTGGAATGTTGGCAGTAAATGTACTACTGGGTACAGCAGTAATAATATAGGGATTTAATATAGGGAAGAGGTGGTGTTTAGGGCCAAACACGAAGAGGCAAAAAACGAAAGCTTCTCTCTCCCTTTGCCATTTCTCCCCTCTAACGCCCACATAAATTTCTGGGAAGATGCTTCATATGAAGCTGTACGCGATGCCCAGGGCGCCCCTGTAAGTCTAGATTCACGCCCACTAAAGTGAAGGGGAAGTTTTCTTCTCTCCCCGGTGTGAACACTTTAGGGATGCGTCCCCCACCGCTGTCCTGGTTCCAGCAGCTCTTGTTCAGGAGCCATCGCACTGGGGTGGCACAGTTTGGTGAGGAAACAACTTTCTTCCCCCGGCTGGGGCTGGATAGGGTGGCAGTGATGCCGGTCACCGGGGACTCGGAGCGCGGAGCTGGGGGGACAGGCGCTGTGCCTGGGGGGAGGCTGCCGGGCTGACGGAGCGAAGCGAGGAGCCCTCGCTCTTTTGGTTTCTTTCCAACCATTTTTAGCAGAGGAAGGATGTAATAACATGCCACGGGCAATAAATCACATTCTAGCTACTCCCCCTGGCTCTCCTCCCCCCGCCCCCGGCCCCTCTATAGCGGGAGGGGCGGAGGGGCCGCCAGCAGAGCGCCGCGGCCGCCGGGACGAGCAGAGCAGCGCCCGCCCGCGTCCTCCAGCCGCCCCAGCATGGACCTCCGCGCCCTGGCGCTGCTCGCCTTCGCCCTGGCCGTCATCTCCCTCTCGGAGGGTAAGTGAGCTGCGGGGCCGCGCCGCTCGCACCGCTGCTGCCGGGAGCGGTGGTCCCGCGGAAATCCCGCTCTTCCCCTCTCCTGGCAGCTACACCGCTCTCCNTGTGTCTGGCGAGCCAGAGCGATGGCTGTGCTGAGCTGGAAGCAGGCGGGCTCCCATTCCTCCCTCTCCTCTATCCCTCCCTGGCTTTTTTCAAAAAGCTGGCCAAAGCGGTCCTCTCTGCCAAACTCGCCCCAGATTGAAGTCGTCTGGGGGAAGACTTTCAGCAGAGCTCGGTCTGCAGGGAGGTGGCTTGGCTGCAAAATATGCATATCAACTTTCCCTCTAACAAAAAAAACCCAACCCTAAAAGTTACAAGAGATTAGAAACAGGCGGTTGTTCGGTTGCTCTTCTGATCCCTGTCGTGATGTATCTTTCCTCAATCAGGGCAGAGCCGAGCCAAAGCGGTCAGGGAAGGAGTTTACCGCACCCCCACCAAAGCGGTGCACGGGCAGGTTTCGGGGCGCAGGGAGCTGCCGTGATGGGAGGTCGGTCCGGGGGACCGCGGGCTGGCCTTGGTCGCGCAGCCACCTTCTCGCTGCAGCGCCGTCCCGCAGCCCGCCCGCGCCACGCCGCTCCCCGCGGCCCCTGTGTCGCGCCCGCAGCCTGCTCGCAGCGACAGCTGCCCAGCTTGCTTTGCCAGCTGTGCTCTGTGGAAGCCTCCGCGTTCGGGCAGCCCCGGGGACAGCGGCAACCCGCGCTTCTTGTCCCGCATCCCGCCGGGAGCCCTGTGCCCCGGGGCTCGGGAGAGCGGGGACACCACGCGTGGCGGGGCGAGGGTTCTGCCCGCAACCTCTGGGCATCCTCCGGACGCTCCTCGTGCGGCTGGCTTCTCACCTGGCTGAGACTTACCATCTCTTGTCCCCTCGTCGAAAGCACTCTGGCTGGGTAAAGGAGCGCCTTTTCAAACCTCCGCTCCCGTCCTATTCTCCCATTCTGACGAACGAAACCTGAGTGTTCCCCACCCAGCAAGGCAGAAGATGCCCTCCGGTGCCCTCCTTGTTTAGCCTGAGAGAGTTCATTTTCCCTGAAAATTTCCCCGATGCCTTTCCGCACAAGAGCCCCGTCCCGCTGGGACACGGAGCCGGCACTGCCTCGGGGAGGCTCCAGCGCCCCGGGCAGGTGGGCTCCGACCCCCGCCGCGTTCCCCGTATCCACCGCCCCGGGGCTGCGAGCTGGGAAGCGAGAGCGGCAGGTAGCGAAGGCAGAGCGGGGGGACCACGGGCGGCGGTGCCAGCTCCAGCCCCGGGCTGCCGCCGGCTCCCGTGTGGCTGAGCCGCCGATGCCTGGGTACCTAAGCGGGCTTCCCTCGTCTCTGCAGGCGAATGCAGGTCTGGAGGCACGGGAGGAAGGGACCGGGATCCAGAGGCTCTCATCCCGCACTTTGCTCAGGGCTGGGAGGCCGGCAGAGCTGCCCAGCTGCTGCTCGGTTCGCCCCCGAAGCAGCTCGGTGGCTGCTCTCCTTTGCAGGCAGCGGGTGTCTTACGTCGGGATAAGCGTGCGGGGACCTGGCTACCTGAGGAAGGAAATGGTTCACAAGGGCTGGAAAGAAACTAGTGTGAGGAAAGTGACCCCACCGTCCTGCGGTAATAAGAGTGGAGGTTTCTGCCTACTTTGAATTTCATGTAGCGCTCTCAGCCCTGATCCAGATGAGGGCTCGCAGGGCTGCCTTGTGCTGGGGGACAGGTGAGCTCTGAATTCTTCTTAGTTACCTGGTAAAGCTGTGTCTGTCTATCCCAGTCTCACTTTCCAGGGAAATGGAACTGTTCTACACTTAAAAAATTATCGACCATCTCCTGATAATGACAAACACATCCTAGGCTGAACAGAAGTAAAATGATGCTTCCATCAAATGTTTTGTCAGTTCATGTCCAGCCTGCTTGCCTGGATATAGTTTCTCTCTCTATTCGAGCATCCAGAACTTCCTAGTCTGCGCAGCAAGTTGCTGATAACTTTGCAGCAGAACTGGCAACTCACTTCTTCCCTTGCTGTTCAGTTTCACTGTGGGTAAGGAGAAGTGGATCCCTGTGGGATGAAATAGGTATTGTTCAGCACCGAGAAGTGGCCACTCTATGAGAGCATTTTCTGTGTGCTTTGTCTCTTGAGAGAATTTGTCAGCAAAAGTAGGTATTTGGAGCCAACAAAACTCAACTTGAGTTAGAAAACAATAAAACTATTTATTATTTTAAAAAGTCCAAACCACAAAACCCCTAGACCTCTTCAAACTCTTCTAGTCGAGGCCAAAAGAGGTGTTCTCTGTTTGTCTAAGTAAAATTAGGCTGAAGGAATGACATTGAGGTGTCAAACTAGCATCTGGCTGTTCTGTATCTTTTGACTCTATTCATCCATTTTAACCAAATGTACCAGACAGATAAAGGTCTCAAAAGCTTTGTGGGCCATCAGTTACATGTTTTCATGTAATGAGGCAATTAACAGATTATACTAGTTTGCTGTACTGAGAAAATGGCTTCAGCTTGTGCTCAGAGTCTGATAGACATCAGAGAACTCACACTACGAATTGGTAGATTAATTAATCAGCTCTAATGTACATGCAACCAAGCTTCAGATTTTGAAAGGAGATAAGGAATGTGTTAGCCTCAGAGTAAAACCAGAAATGTTCTCTTCCGAAGTTATGGCCTCCAAACAGCCCCCTCCCTCTCCTACTTTTGGAAGATAAGGGTTCATGTGTTGGAAGATGCCACATGCGCCAGTTTCTCCTGGTTTTGAGCCTTGTTGATAGCACAGCGAGACAAGGGGCAGCGGCAGGAGTTACTGATTCCCTGTTGGTGAAACAGAGAGCAAAGAGTTGGTGATACAGAGAGCATGGGTGCCTGTGCTGCTGCTCCCTGGTGCTCAGTGCCTGCTCTTGATCGCCAAGAAAGGCACGCAGAAATACCAAAGGGATTCTTGTGTTGGGAGAGGATTTGTCTGCTTTTCACTTTGGGGTGACAGAACACTTGAATGCTGGCTTCCCCTCTTCCTTGCCATGCTAGATGCCTTTTCTTGGGCAGGAAACAACTTTGGGACTTATAGACATGTTTAGTCATGGTTAAACATTCTCTACTCTTGATTTCAAATGGTATGGAATTGAAAATTCCACCTTGAGTCTGAGAAAGGACAGGATTGCATTATCAAATCACGTATCTGAACAGTTCATCTCTTGCACGTTGTTTAAGTTAAAGCTGGCTTAGACTTGGTTGGGACAAACTTGCAGAGACACTATCACTGCAGCTGTGCTGAGTGTTGTATGAATGTATTCAATTTCAGCCTCCCTTTCCAATACAAACTCACAGATTTGTAGCTATCAGGCACAGATTTGCAGTGGGAAATCCTAATGCCTTCTTCACTCCTTTCCACATTAGCACTAGCCAGTCTAATCCATGTTCTTGAGGCTCTCTCACCCTGTAGCTCTCCTTCCTCCTCCCTCTGCAGATTATTAACTCATAGGTGGAACCACTGTTAGGACTGCCAGAAAACTGATAGAAAAGCCCTTCCATTTTTTCAATTTTTAGTCCAGTTTCTGGTGTGAATCAGGAGAAGCTCTACTACTCCCACTGACTAAATCCTCTCCTGTGGGATCTGATTCTGGCTTATCTCTCGGTAGAGACACTGGGAAAAAGGGGGCTTTCCTTCTCCGGACAGGACAATTTCACCCTGTTTTCTGTGGTTATGTGTGCTAGAGACAGGCATCGATAAATGTGTAATATATGTAGATCTGTTGCACTTGAAAACCTGTCTCTTTTCTCACCTTCCTAGACAGCTGTTTAGGAATTCCAAGCCCTTCCCTACTCTTTTATCTCCCAATTTGCCTTTAAAGGGAACTGGGTTTGGATGCTGCAAGTATTCCTGTGTGGCTAAACAAACAGGGTGGCAGATTGCCATATGGGATCTCAAGCCCTGCCAGATATAGATCTGACAATCTACAGCATGAGCCAGATTTTAAGGGTTAGGTGTATGAATTTAATTCCTCCCAGAGACTGAAAACTGCTCCACTGGGAAATTCTTTAAAATCTTAGGCATTTCTTAGACTTCCAGGCAAGGCTTCTGTGCTTGTATTTTATTGTGCGTGTAGCTTTCAAACTTACACTCCGAGTGAAGATCTTACTTAGGTGCACTTGATTGCCAGTAATTAAGTTGTCCTATAGAGAAGTCAGGTCGCACAGGCTGTGGTGGGCGCCAGGCTGCTTTTCTCAGTCCTGCATGCATATACATGGAAGATTTTTATCCTAGAGGGTTAAACTAAATTCTGTCCCTAGTGAAGCCAGTGACAGAACACTCACCCAGTCTGGTGGCCCCTGAATAGTGTATTGAGGACGCCCTGGCTGATAACTGTCTCCTCGATTGCCTTACTTAGCCGCAGGCTAGAGATTCAAAAGGCTCCAAGTGTCCTTTGTGAAACCGCTGGGATCTCGCATCTCTGAGCCGCACCTTCTTGTGCGGCTACCTCTGTTGGGAGCCAGGGCTGGCTGCGGTGGGGAAAGGTCAGCTGGGCCCTGGGAACGCCTGCAAAACTAGAGCTTTTCTGTAGCCACTAAGTCCCCCGTGAAAAGCCTGCACCTGAGCCGAGCCGTTTTGATCTGAGCTCCCTGGAATTCATCGCTTTCTTCTGGCTACCTTCTAATTTGGCCTCGGGTCAAAATCGCTTGAGTAGAACAACACCGAGGACAAGTGCCTCCTCTTTTGGCCTTTATCTTGTCTAATTACCAGGAGCATCCCTGTACAATGGAGCGGATCCTTATTCTAATCTCTTCGATTTTACTTATCTCCATTTTCTCTCCCTCTTCTTTTGTCTTCCAAAATCCCACGCACCCTTATTGAAAGGCTGGGCACTGAGCTGAAGGGATTGTGCTCTGAGCTGTGGGCAAATGCTCTCCCAAAGCTACAGCTTTTTTTTTTTTGCTTTTTTTTTTTTTCTCCACCTGCATATTTGGAGGGCGTTTCTTTCTGTGGGCCCTGATCCCGTGCGCCCTGATCGGTGTGTCTCTGCTGCTGGCCGGCAAGAGGTAACGTGTCCTTTCCCTCCCTTTGTCCCGCAGAGAAACCCGTCAGCCTGACTTACCGATGTCCCTGTCGATTCTACGAGAGCAACGTGGCACGAGCCAATATTAAGCACCTCAAAATCCTCTCCACACCCAACTGCTCACTTCAGATTGTGTAAGTCTCTTGCTCTTTTCAGCTGGGTGCAAATCTCGGGTGTCAAAAAGAAGGGTCATAGCGCTGGTGCCTGCTCTGGTGGTTGAATTTCAGTCTGCCTCATGCCAGACCCCAAATTCATCTCTTCACCCCCTGTGTCAGAGGCAGCTAGACCCTGCTTTAGCCCACATAAAGGAGCCCAGCTGGGTGTTTCCCAGCAGGGTTCTCTGTGCTCTCGTTATTGCTGTGTAATCCCATGTCCTGCTCCCCCGTGGGTATGTGAGCAGGAATGTCAGACAGGCTGTCCATTGCCCTGGATGTGGAGGTGCACCCCTTGGGGTAAAATTTCATAATGGTCTGAGTCTTCTGATGGGTCACTTCTCCATAGAGCAGAGCTAAACGAGCAAAAGGAATTCTGCACTTCATGTATCCTCCACAGGAGGTACACACCCTAGAAATGTGATGGCCTAATTTAGGGACAGCTGCCAGGCAGGGACTGACTCAATAAATTGCAGCAGAACAGAAAGATGGGTTCCCAATGGAAAATAACATCTTGATTTTTGCTGGGAAAGCAACCCTCAGGAAACATTGGGATTTTGTTTGTTTGTTTGTCTTTGTAGATTTATGTGTGTATGTTTTAGGAAGGTCTTTTTTGTTCACTTCTTCATGGGTGATGCCCTCCCAAAATTCAAAACCTTATGAAGAAAAAAAAAAAGCAGCATTCATCTTTTCATTGAAAGTGAACCTTACTACTCTCCACTCCTGTTAATCTCTATTAGAGAGTGTCAGGGACTAGATTTGGCTTCTGTGCAGAGATCCCATTACTGATTCTGTCTTTGACCCATATGTTGAGCCCTTCTTCTTGCAACGCAGATGCTGTAAAAATCAATTTTTGTCATCCAAAACATTTTTGCACTCAGAAAATGGATGTGGTTTCATGAGATTGCTCAGGAATGTATCCATTCATGAACCAGTTTTTATTAGTACGAGTTCTTTTCTGTTTTAAACCACTCTGTGTATAACATACACATTTTTTCATGTGCTTCTGCCTTAGGATTTGGTGGAGGTCAGTGAGAAAAACATAAATCTCAGCCAAGAAATAATTTCTTTTCAGAAAAATGGCAAAACCAGCTGTGACTAACTCTCTACATGCAAACAATTTTGGTGGCAAGCATGCAATAGTGCATGGATTTGTGCTCTGGGACTGTCAGTGATATCATAAGAATCCCAGTACTAAGGCTTTTGAGAGGATTTGGAATTTTCTGGAGTAGTTTCAAGAAAATTACAGCATTTAAGACAGGATAGAGTTTATATTTCTCTCTTAATTAACATAAGATTATAGTAATTAGATATAAATAAGAGCACGAAATGCAAAACCAGAAACATCTCACATTCTTGCCCGTTCCTGACCCAAATGTGTTTGTCTGTGGTAGACAGAATGTATGAGCCTATAGTTCACCCTCTTTTTGTTAGTTTTACAAGTAAGATACTTAAAATATTCCTCCAAATACCCTTGAAACATGAATTCAAACTAGGTCTTCATCAATACAAGAGATGAAATCAGTCAGAACTAACACATGAATTACTCATCTTGATTCATTTTAAGCATTAAACAATGAAGGTGGAAATAAAGTAAAAGCTGCCATTTTCAGGAATAGAGAATCTAAGTGAAACATACATATATTTTGTGGATTTTGTTTGTTTGGAGGTTTTTTGTTTTGTTTTGCACAAGTATATTTTCCTTTTTGGTTAAGGGGAATTGTACCTGAACAAAAAGCCTAAGAGCAGGCTTTTGTCTTTCATTCTATTGGAAATCATCTCTCCAAATCCAGTGAGTTCCTCTGTTAATGTCTACTTCTACAAAGTACACACTAAATTCCTTTTCGGTAGAAGGAAATCAGCATTTTTAGCACATAGATATCTAAACCAGTCCAGGTTAAACACTCCATACAATTTCCTATGTCTCTTCCTTGCTCAAGGAACAGGGGCTGACAGGCTCAGAAATGAATGTCTGAAGAAATCAGTGTCTCAGTATTAGGTGAGAGGTAATATTAGGTGAGAGGAATTGTGTTGAATGTGACTGGAGACTGGTTACGTGTGCTTTTGCTTCTGTACCCTGTGAGGTCAGCTCAAGAATTCCCAGGCATTGCTAACATCAGCAAATCCATTCTTACACTCTGTTGGTATCACTTAACTGGAAATGCTCCAGCTTGGCACTGCTGCAAGGGAAATATGAATTGGGCCCATTCATCTCTTTACTGGCGCAGGGGTTGCAAGACGGATCCTTGATGTGTTTATATTACAGCTGTGCTGTTGCATAACTCCAGACCAAGGAGCCTTCTTGACCTGTTATTTCTTACGCCATCGTTTTATATTCTGCAGATTTCATTTTAGTAAGGGAGGAACATTATGGCTTCCATCCAGCAAATGTTTAAACAAGTACTGAACTTATTCATTTGGGCACTTCCATAAAATTGCTGTTCTCTGCTCTTTCCCAAGGTAGGCAGGCTGTTAAGGGGGAATTTTGGAGCAGCTGGGACAGAGGCAGGGTGCTGCAGGGAATGTGGGAGATAACAAGTCTTGAGAGGTCCTGAGATCCCTGGAGGGTGAGACCTGTTGATGAAAAGCTTTGTCCTGTTTCTGAATAAAAGATTCAGAATGCCCAAATGTCAAATTCACAGGGAATTCAAATTAGCTAAAACGTTTGCTGTGGGAAGTGCAGCTTGGACATCCAGGAGAAACCCCTCAGGAGGTTTCTGCCTTTGTTTCCAATTCTGAGTGAATACATGAGGGGAAACTTGCCTCTGGCACTGTGGCACTTTCAGTTGTCTTCCTCCCTGCAACCTGTTAACTCAGTCTTGTATAAAACAAAAAGCTAAAAATGACCACACCTTTTCTTTCAGGACATCCAAGAGGTGTCTGTCCTCAAATCATGTGAAACTTCAGTTTTGGGTTGAATCTAAAAGCTGTTCTTAATCAACTCTTTGCAAATATGACCTATATTTACTATGTCAATATTTCCAAATGAAATATTTCTGTTGTTGGCACTGACCTCATTAACAGTCCAGGTATGAACTGGAAGTCTTAGATTCAAATTCTGTGTCTGTTGCACTCTCACATGATTCCAAGTACAGACCGCAAGAACCTTTCAAAGGAGCCTGATGATTTCCAAACCAGGGATATTTGTACTAGGTGACTCAAGGATGGGAGAAATATCCATCCTCTTCATGAATTAAGCAAGAGCAGCACTGGCACACAAGGAAAATGAGGCACCGGCTGGGGGGGGTGGGTGTGAGCTGAGGAGCTTTGCACACCAGACTCACTCTGACTTTTCTCCTTTGGCAGTGCAAGGCTCAAGAGCAACAGCAAGCAAGTGTGCATTGATCCCAAGTTAAAGTGGATCCAAGAATATCTGGAGAAAGCTTTAAACAAGTAAGGCAAGAGACAAATGGACTTAACAGCTAACATCATGAGTTATTAAAGGGTAGAACATTAAGGGCTGGCTTTTACCATGTGGACAAAGTACTTGTGGAATCAGATATTGTTTCAAAGAAGGGTTTGGAGTTGACCTAATTTGTATTAAAACAACAGTTTCTAATATATCCTAGATGTTGAACTAAGAATTTTGCCAGGGTTTGAGGCAAAAATTATGCTAATGAGTATGTACTGGGGTCCTGAACTCATCCTCTTTTGAAAAAAAACCTGTTCTCCCAAGGAAAATTGTTCCTTTATGCCCTTTCTTCCCCAGCCAAACTACAGTTATTTCAGAATCTATATTGTTCCGGTGTCTTTGGAGCCCCTTCTCCATGTTACACTGGGTGTCTGCTTGCACAGGCAGCTGAGGCCTAGGGATTCTTGGTGCTAAAAATTGTTTCTCTGCTGCCCAGTATGGAGTGCTCTTAATGTTACCCAAGGCATGATGAACTACCATGAGCAAGCCTTTCCCACAATACCAGGGGAAAACCAAATTTGGCAAATTGGACTTGGCATATCTGGACTTTTTGAATCTATTTTTATTCCCCTTGAAAATGTTTGATCATGTCTGCTTTGAGGTGGACTCAGCCCATCTCTGTTGAATTTTATGCTGAAAAGAGCAGCACTGAGCACGTTTTTGTGCTGAACTGCAGGGGAGGGCTCCGGCCTTCCAGCACTGAAATATGGTACATACCAAATGATGGTACAAAGCATTCCTGTGCTTGCCCAGAGCCCTGGGCTGTGGCTGTTTCAGCAGCAACATTTTGGCCAGCTAGCCTACCTGTGCACTCAGTATCCCTGCCACCCTTGCCATCACATTCCCACCCCACAGTAACTGCGCTGTAACCCTGCTGAACCTTGTTCCCCTTGCATCTGTAGGGTGAAGGCAGGGCTGGAATCCAATCATTTGCAAAAACTATCTGTTATTGGGGAAGGTATGGCCTCAGGGCAGATGTGACGCACTGGTACCTGAATGCTTTCCACTGTTGGCTTTGTAAATGCATTTGCCAAACAAGGGGTAGAGTTAAAAAAAAAATTATTTGTACCCCTGTGTTTTTACAATAAGCAAGAGGGAAAGTGCCACCAGAAGTAGAGAGATTCCTCTATGTGTCCCTTTTGGGGTCTGCACTGGGGCCAAGAGTGAGGAGGAAGAAGGAAGGAAGCCAGCTAACAAAGTCAATGTGATTCCAGCCCTGACAGCTTCTCCCATCTCATCTGATGCTCAGTGCCTTCTTTGCTGCCAGCACTCAGCCCTTTTGTCCTTAGGAAGAATTCTCTGCAGAGGTAATCCAGGTTAATGCTGCCAGAATTGCTTTGGGCTTAGGCAGGACTGAACCTAAGAGCAGGATGTGGCCCATGCTGAATATCCTAGTGACCTGAGCTACTTGGTTTTACAAACTGGGAAAATCCACAAGATCCTGCTTAAGTTTCTGTTTGCTATCATCCCCAGCCTGAGACTTAGGAGGCATTTTAGACATCTGCAAGGTTGGGCAAATATGATTATGTGCCTGTCTGACTTAGGGGAGCAACTCAGCTGGAACATGTTCTGCTCTCACTACCACTAGTGAAGATCTGAGACCAGCTCTACTGAAACCAGTGAGTCTGCCTGATCTCCAGCCAGATTCTGGGTTTTGTTTACCAAATGCTAATACAGAAGCAGTTCTGCTAATTTGGTAGATTAATCCTGGTTTACATTGAGAAACAAGGGAGAATTTGGTCCCAGCTCTATGAAATAAAATGACAGAAAGCATATATCTCCATCATCTAATCCTGTAATCATAGCACTGTGTTCATTTTCCAACTAGTAATGCTAGCACCAGTGGCATTTTCATGCTCCACAGATAGTCAGGGCTTTGTCTGTAGCATTTTCACAAGGCATGTTTTTGATATATTTTAGTGCACAGCTTTGACTTCAATGAAATGTACTTTGGAATATATTTATAGCGCATCAAACAATTCATATATTTGAATTGGAGCCATATGAATGTTGGTAGTTTAAAACACTGATATCCCTCTAAACTACTAACAGCTTGTAAAATGAATCTATATAGATCTATAAATGTTAATGTAGCTATCAGTTTCAATCAGCCATATATTATATTTTTTCACTTGTACCTAAATTGTATGAAATGTGACATTACCCTATATGCACTAGCAATAAAATGGCTAATTGTTTCATGTTATGAAAACCCAATTGTACATGGGAATTTATTTTTCTGGAATAAAATCAATACGTTTTGTAGAAAGGGCTCTTGTAATTGCTTAAGTAGAATCCAAACTGTGAAGACATCTTAATCTATGCCAGTACTTCAATATGAGTTAATCTTCAGTGTTATAATCTAAGGGCAAGGAAAAGTTCTTAAAATTGTCGTCCAATACAGTTAAATATGAAACCAGAAATTGTTTTTACTAGGGAATTATTTTGCTCACTAATTCTGCTTAGCATTTATTATTGCTTTATATTCATCACATCTCCATGTAATATACACATGAGACATCAGTAAAACACGTTCAGGCTGTCAGGAATCCAAATTCCTTAACTGGCTTCAAAAATCATTGTGCAGCTGCTGTGGCCAACATCATTCAACATCCATCCATTTTATAGACATGGGGCAAATCAGTCCTTTCTTGAAATAGCTAACAAATCCTTGATCACTTTCACAATCCCAGTCATCATTTACGGTACATTGGCTCCCTTTTCCTCCTTCCTTTCTACAAGGATATGCAAAATCAGACCTTTACAGCATTAACAGAGCTCATCTTGGTCACTGTCATGTTAATATAGTCCCACTTCAGAGCCCCTTGCTTCAAGATGCCGGGAGTCCATTAAGCTCAGAGGCTACTGCTGACACACAGGAGAGAGTTGATGGATTTGGAGAAGATGACAAAAGTCACATGGGGAAAATCTTTCCATTAAGCCAGCTGGGCGAAAGGAAAAGAAACTCTGAATGTGTAGGGGTTGGCTGTGTTGACAGCCAAACCCTGCTGCTGCCTTCCAGTCCCGGTGTGGCAGCTCTTCCTAATTTCTAACCTAATTTGTAAGTAACAATTGAAATACAAGATGCCAGAACAACAACCTCCCAGTATTCCACCATGCGTGTGCTGGGTCAAGGCCCCACATGAAGGGGACAATGTGGGTGATTACCTTTACAGCCTTGTTTCAAGGCACCAAATGCCCACAAAGCCCCTCAGAGTAGCCACTGGCTCTTTCTGATGTCAGCAGGGATATACTGGGTGGGAAGCCAGAAATCCAGCTCCCCTTCTGCTTCCACTGTACCTCAGGGGTAACTTTTTGGATGGTGAGGCTCCTGGCTGAGACGTTCTGGAGGGCACTTGGGGCGGCTTTTGCATTTTGGGTAAAAGGGTTGCTCTGGCCCCAGAGTTTGCAAATGTTCTTCCACCAGGACACTTTTGCTTGTCTGGCATTTCTCACAGACAGGGGTTGTATGAAAGGGGATGTTATATTTGCACCCTGCCAGCAAATGAAAGGACCATGGGTTAAATATGAATGAGGCCTTCATATATGGATAATTTATGGCAGTCTTTTTTTGTATCTTTCTTTTAATTTAGACCACGTCATCGCACTCATAAAAAAAAGCAACAGAAGAAACGGGGCCCACTCTGCCCTTCCCGTGCAACACCACTAAAGTCTCCAGGGAGAAAGAATGGTAGGAGGCATTAGTTTCTGAGCTGGGACACCTCAGGTTGAAGTCCCTGCTCTTCCACTGACCATCTTATGGGATCTTGGGCAAATATATTAGCCTATGCAGACCTCCATTTCCCCCCATATTTGTTGAGGATAACATCTCTCCTCCTCCAGGAAAGGAGTATTATGTAGATAAAACTCTCAAAACAGGGGGAAAGCTTAGCTACAACAGATGTGGCATGATTTTCCCATTTTAAAAATGGGAAAATGGACACACAAAGAGATCAAAACAATCCTGAAGCAAAGACAAAGTCAAAAACGGGAAAGGTTTGCAAGCCCTATTTATTTTAGCTCCAGTGTCAAACCGACAGAGTTAAACTATAACAGCTGTGAATTTGCCACTGGTGTTTTTTAATGAGAAATGCAGCACTGCGTGGTGACAACATGATGTGGTGCATGGGTGACTGGTTGATGCCTTTCCTATGGGAGATGCTAGGCAAGTCCCAGAGAATGGTGTTATATTTGCCAATGCTCTGGATGTCCTAGGCTTTTGTTTTCCTCACAAGGGTGGTTTGTCCTGCCTTCCTGCACCAAAAAGAAATAGGGTTACTGCTGTGGGATATTGGAAAAGATATCTCCAGAGGAAAAAATTTCCTTATGGTTTAGTCATTGTCTTTGTACCTAGATGAGTTTTCTGAGACTACCTTTACTGAGAGTCACAGTCTCTAGCTGTGGTCACAGAGGCTCAGTTGTCCACCAGGCATTGGAAAGGGTGTTTGGCAAGATGAGACACCACTTTTTGAATACCTTGTGTTTACCCTCTGCCACTGTAACTCAGGTCTTAGTGACCTCATCTAGAGTGCAAAAGACCAATCAGCCTGGAGCAGGAATAGGGGTCACTTCAGACAAAACCTGTAGGCCACCAGCACAAACTGGCTCCTTGTTCTGAGTGAACCATACACACAAGACACTTGCACTTTGCTGTGGTGCCTAACCCACACTTTCCTGAGTACCACGCTCACACTGAGCATGGGAGATTCATTTTGTCTGCACCCTACCTGAGCTCCCTACCTCAGCCCTCCCGGCCTCACACATTTACTGTGCAGTGCCTGCCTGCCCTGCCTGTCACCTCACCTTCACTGGGCAGCTGGTCACCACAAGCTCTGATGTGGTCCCCAGCTGCCCACACCGGGGAGGTCCCAGGACAGGGAGGCTCAGGGTGGCTCCTGGCTGGCAGAATGCTGGCTGCCTCTACTCCCCAGCCAGCCCAGGGTGGAAGCCAAACAAGAGCAGAGCATGGGCTGCCCTCTACATTCTTCCATCCTCGCAGAGACCTGGCTCTCTCTGGAGCTGCAGTCCGTGACCTCCATCAGAGTTGTGGGATAGGAGCGGGTAGAGGAGGCATTGCCAGTGCCACTTGCTCTGCTACTGGGGCTGCTCACAAATGATTACTCTCTCCTTTCCCTGCTGTATTTTTGCAGAGTTTCTTTGCCCACCGATAATTCTCTGCTCTGGCTTTCAAGTCCAGAATAAGCTTTCTAGCCAGCCTTCCTTCTGTATTAGTTGTGAACACCTTACTAACTGTGATGAGCACAACCTGCCCAAAATAACACCCATTGCTGGGTTTGCCCTGCTGGGTCCCAGTAGCTCCTTGTGGAGAACTTCTCCCAAAATGTTCAGCAATTACTGGTTGGAGGGGCTGCCTTTGGGTTAGTCCAGACACAGATTTGCTGTTTGACTAGGCCTGATAGCAAAGCTTTTGCAACTGAAATAAACCTTAATAGTGTTTCACTTTCTTCTTCATCAACAGGAGGTTCAAGATGTAAGAGGCAAGCATTGTAAGCCGTCTACAGGATTTCTTACTGTAGGACCCAGAGAGCAGATAACCAGTATTAGGGAATGAATACATTTCACTGCTAACATGCAGCACAAAAGCAACGCTTCACGCATTTCCAAAGGTTTTTTTCGTGGTTATATTTGGTGGGGTTTTTTTTTGGTTGTTTTTTTTTTCCCCTTGCACAATTGGCTTGCTTTCACAGTGCTATTTTTATATAGTAAGATGTAACTATTTGAGAAAAATATGAATTTATACAGGATGGTTTATTACCTAGCACTGGGGGCAGATACCAATTTAAACTAACTCTGTTATTATATAATATTTTATTTCCTTTGTTGTGTAGAGGTCCTGCTTTATTTAACTTTCTTTTGGTTCACGCAAGTCTCCTGGAGTTTTAAACCTAGAAGGACATGAACTGTACAGTGCAATGATATTGTGTAAGTAGTGGTGGAACTCCTTGCCTCCAGAAGTCATAGAGGCCAAGAACATAGGAAGGCTCAAAAGCATCAGACTGATAGCAGTGGACAGCATTACCCTGAGTGGTATTTGCAGATATTTTGGGTGTGATTAAACTCAGGGCTACAGGGCTAAAGCTCTTCTCTGAAGATCAGAAACCTTGCTGACAGCTGTGAGCAGCTGGATCAATGCACATCTGGTATTGCAAGGTGCAAATACTTGGTTTGTAGTAGTTGTGTGTGTTAGGAGCCACAACAAAGTTCTGATGTCATCTGGCATTTCCTATGTTCCTGTGTTTCTGATGATAAATTTAGCAAAAAAAGGAGTGGGTTATTAAAGCTCTAACCACACGATCATGTTGCAAGTCGCTGGAGGAGTCAGATAAGCTGCCATGCACCAGGGATCTCCTCCCACCCATCCACAGGAGGTAACTTCAGCTTGCCTGTCTGGCTTTGCACTGAAGTAAGCTGAGATTCATTCACCCTTCACCAAGGATGCTGTTGCTTGGCTACTGAACAGTCATGACTGTCTGAGAGCAGCCACACCCCTGATTGCTCTGGAGATACCCAGAAGAGGATGTCTGGCCATATCCTGGAGAAAAGAGATGCCTGGGGCAAGAGAGGGTCTGTGCAGTTCCTGGAAGGAGGGAGAAGTGGAAGGAGGGAGAGGTGTTTCTCGGGTGTGGAGATGAAGGCCAACACTCACAGTTCACCAGCTGTCTTGGGTTTGCTGGTGAACAGGATAGCCTCTGGAATTCCCTTCGCAAAGCACAGCCTGGGGCAGGCACCAGGCACCACTCCTTGCACCAATCCCCTCCCTAAGCCAGAAGTTTCTTTTTCCTTATTCCTTCCTGTATACACAATATCTGCTATATGGTATGGAATGACATCTGCAGCACTGCAATTATCATGTCATGCTGTGCACTGAGATCTGGGGGAAGCACATTTGTGCAGCACAATGCTTGTGTTTGTATGTATCTGTGTTTGTATTGTAAACAAAAAAGTGTTGTAAGGTTGTCTTTTTTGAGCTGGTTGATTCAGAGGCAATCTTCCCTGTTCCCTGCAGCCTGTGTCAGGAACACTGAGACGGGTGTTTCACACTCCTTTTTGTGGTAGGCGTCTTTAGTGCCAAAGAGACAGTTTGGCTATCCAGGGACTACATTATTTCCATGTGGATTCAGGTAAAAATCTTGTATTTTCCTTTCTGCAAAACAGGGCTATTGCAGAGAGGCCTTCAGCTGGGAACACCTCACCTCATTTGCTTTAAAGCAGAAACAAACTGCTGTGCCTAAAATATTTGTGTTAGTGATTTTGACATTCCTTCTCTTGTTATCATTACCAGCCTGGTGCTTTAAGTATATTGTGTGTCTGTTTTGAAAGGTCTGGTACCACTGTACTTGATGAGAATTGGAGTTTCGATTTGATATTAGTAGGATCAGATCCTCTCCTGGAAGGGAAAAGAAAGAAAGTAAGAAATTTTATGAGAAAACCAGAGTTTCTTCTATGTTCCCTGGACTGTATTTGATATCCCACACTCCATTCCCTGTCCCACACATGCACCTGCATTTGCTGGTGGTTTGCCAGAGGTGGACATGTGAGTGTCCAAGGCAAGAATGACTGCAGAAAAAGTCACGCAGGAAAGTGCCTCCTTCACACAAACTCCTATCAAAGGACAGCCTGAGGTCTGATGGATTCCCATGGCAGTAAATGGAGAATTAAATAATCCTCTGGTTTTGATTCAGCAGCATGCCTTGTTTATGATGATAAAGGCCATGACTGTTTTGTTTCCAAGGGAAATGTTGGCATTCTGGTGAGAAGGTGGGGTGGGTAGATGTGACTGCATAGCCTTGCCAGTGCTCTGCTGCAGTCCTCATTAACAAGAGTGCATCTGGGGTCAGTGTCAGCACCAGCAGGGACAGGTTCCTGGGAACATGCCAACCCCACACTGCAGCCTGGGCAGACCCAGCTTTGACAGGAGCTCTGAGGGCAGTGCTGAAACATCCCAGCCAAATGCAGGGACCCAGCTCTGGACATGTAGCCAGGTAGTGGAGGCACTGCAGGAAAGGGAGGATCCTGACAGCCTTCTCCTCCGGGGGCTGCAGGGGTAGACTGTGCTAAAGCAAGGACATTTGTTCCTGGGAGAAATGCATGAGTAGTAGCAGCAGCAGCAGGAGGAAAGGCACTCCATCCGAGGCAGGGGACCATTTACAGCCAGGTGTTTGTCTGGGTGCTTTGCAACCCGCACAGAGATTGAGCCCTGACCCCTCTGTGCTGGTGATGCTTCACTTCTCAGGTATCTGAGACCACCTAGGGCATGGGGCTGCTCTAAGGGGCCAGCACCGTGACCCTCCCTCACCTGGGTAAGATTGAGCACAGTGTGAATGCAGAGGTGACACAGACCTGGCCAGAGACTTAAGTGAGAACCTTTTAAAAGCTTTCTCTTGCTTTGGACCAAAATTCAACCTTGAGTGGGAAGCTTTGCTGTTAGTCTGACATTGTTTGCATGATGCACTGGGGAGAGCAGCTATGCCCTTTGCAGCAGAGAGGCCAATCACTGGGCTGCCCTCGTGCACCACAGGTTTGTCCTGTTCATGCCATCACCAGAGCAAGCTGAGAAGCAGCACTGGCAGCATCTCACTTGGGGAGAGCACTTGGTTTTCCCTTCTGCCTTCAGCTCTTGACCAAAGACAGAGAGAATCAGGGAAAGCAAGTGTGAGGAGATGGGAGTGGGGTAGGGACCACATGTGAAGAGGAGAGAAAAGAGATAACACTGAACCATGCTGAAAAAGCAGCTTCCATGAATGTGAAATCATCATGTGGGTATTTTCAATGTGCAGCTGTCAAATCCCAGTTTTGAGAGTAGATGGTATTTATTGCTATGTCAATTTTTTATTTATACTAGCTTTATACTTATATGTATGAATATGTTATCTGAATTCTGCCTGAGGAAGAATGAAATGAAGGATGACTTTGATGTGTTTTTGATTTAGGTGTTTGAGCAAAGGTGACTGTTTATTTTGCAATGAAAGCTTTTTCAAAGTTAAATGTACACATTTTGTTGAAAAATGCAGTTCCTATATAAGTTTTTGTTGCCATTTTCCCTTTATTAGCCTCTAGAAGGTCCTTTTCTCTGGCAACTTGTTTTGAGTGATGTGATTGATAGCAGTCAAGGTTTTTTGTGAACTCATCACCTAAAATTTGATTTTTTTTTCTTTATAAACATCCCACCAAGATAATTCTTGTCTAAAAACGTGAAACTTTGGTTGCCACAGAGAAGAAAACATGTATCATGATAAAAGGGCTGCATGAACCTCCTATCTTCCATTCCTTAAGAATTCTGTGTTGTCAGGATGTGGTAAATACTGTACTTTATATTTTTATTAAGTAAAAAGAGTATCTTCCCAAATAATGTGAAAAGGTTTTTGCATTTGTGTTCCTGTAAGGCAGCTTTTATGGAGGAGTTATATTATGCTTTTGAAATTACTCCTTTCGTAGAAAATTCTGAAAACAAACACTTTTATATTGTTGTAATTTCTCACATAAATGTATATGCACTTAAAATTTTCTTAATAAAAATGTATGTCTGAATAAAGTTTTTGCTTGATTCTATTTGTTTTTTCTTCTGACAAATATACAGCTACAATCTCCACTCAGAAAAAACATTCAGATGTAGTTTGTGTCCAGTTTCAAGGATGCATCCATATAGCCCCAATGCCCAGACTCTCTGCAGGGAACCTGAGGTAAAGGGCGCATGGGTCTGGCAGGGAGCAGCAGCTTAGCAGATTGAAATGTGCCATCTTCAAAAGGAAACCCTTAACCATTTGCTCCCAAAACAGAAACCCGAACTTCTTTCTTTCTTTCTTTCTTTTTTTTTTTTTTTTTTACATTTTTCTTCCCCCAACTTGTCTCCTACAGCAGTTTGACTTTAATGGAACTGAGAGCTGTGAGCTGGTTTTGTTCCACTAAAGAGATGCCATCATCATCTGTGCTGAGGAGGGGGATGAAGGTTTCTCTGAAAAGCATGAGGGCTAACAAGGGATGCATTTGACAAAAGAGTATGATGTGAACAACGCTGTCCTTGGGGCTGCTTTTCCCAAGGCACAGCCAGGTCAATCTTCAGTTTGGAGATGAAAAAAGAGTTTTAGAGGCTTGTAGAACTGACATGTGGACCTGCAGGTATGATCCTAACTTGGATGATGTAGGGAAAGTGCTGTGTGTTTCAAAACCACGAGTTAAAACTGGTCTTTGGTCAGCACATCTCCCCATCAACAAGTTCTCATGGCAAGGGGAAACTGTTTCCTGAGGTCACCCTGCCCCTCCACACTGCCCTGCTCAACATGCCAGTCCTGCTCTGTACACCACTGCAACACAGGTGAATCCCAGCACAATGTACAGCTCTGGCTGGAGCAAAGTTCAGGGATAGGTTGATGTAACAGTGAAACAGGGCTTGAGCTTTTTCGAGCTTCTTGCTTAATAAATATTTCTTGGCCAAATTGATGCAAGGCAAAAGGCATGCAAAAAAGGGAAAAAGGAAACTCAGATGACTGATGACCTCTTTGCAAATTCATCAATCATTTACTAAGAGATTTATGAAAAACTAGCAGGTAATTGTGAGTGCAGATGGTTGGTGAGACATTCCCAGGCCACTGTGAAGTTCATTGGAAGTAATTAGCTACAAAATTACACATTAATATTAAGCATAGGCCCCATATTCTGTGGAGCACTTTGCAGCACCTTTCATCAGGTCTTTTCTCTTGAATGTGAAAGTTTTGGTTCTTACTTCCTCAGCAAAGCATCAGGGCAATGTGTCTGCGAACTGCCTAGGAATTGGAGGTGAGCCCACCTTATTAGCACATCTGGCTCTCTTCACAGGCAGCTTGCCAATATTAGCAAGCTGAAAGAAATCAGCTGCATTCATGGCCTCATCCATCCTGACACTGATTATGGGCTAGATTGATTAGGTCCTGGTTTGATATAGGTCAGAGGACAGAATGGTAAATGCCTCTGCTTCCTAGGACTACTGAGGATGTTACCACTGAGGATGGTACCTTGGATGCTACATGATAAGAATCACTTCTAGTGAGCATTTTCCTGTCTTATAAAGCTACTTACTCTCAAGTTGTCCCAAGAGTCTTTCAGACAAAACAAATATGTAGCAGCATTGAGACTAGCAAAGGCGAACTGAAAAAAAAACCCAAAAAAACAAAACCAAAACCCCCAAGGTCTAGAAGCTGAAGCCAGGGAAATTCAAACTGAAAACAGATTTTTAAGTGTGGAATTGATTAGCCTTTGGAATACATTCCCCAAGAGAGGGGGAAGGAAAGCCCTGATCCTTCCTATGACTTCCTAGCAGGGCTGAAGGCCGTTGTGGTGTTAGCCATACATACCTTGCTGAGCTCTCTGGGGACACGGGGTGAAGATCTCTTGCCTCTCTTACCAGTAGGGTCAGACATGATGAGCTGAAGATCCCTCTGGCCTTAGAAATTTGTATGCAGAAAGCCCCAGTTACAGGGAAGCATTCCTCAGCCTGTGTTATTAATAACACCTGCATATCATCAGCCATCCCAGCTTCTTGGACCAAGGCTGAGGATGACTCCAGCTGTTACACACGAAGCAGATTTGGGGTAAGAGGCTTCTATTTCTGGTCTTGAAGGTTGCCTTCCAGCTGCAGGGGCAGAGGTGTGGCAGTGAGAAAAGTCTGCAACCCTGTCCTGGGTCCATGCACGTCCCAACTTTGAGAAGAGAGGTTTGCTCACATAGGTGCCCTCTGGATCACATTGTTCATACTGGTGACCTTCCTTGTAGGAATTCCCTGAGTTTCTGTCTTTGTCCTTTCTGCCTCTTACCCTTATTTGTCCTTCATTCTCTCCTCTGGCTCTTTTGGGGACCTTCTCTTTCCTCTCAAACCCAGCTTTCCCAACTGAAGGGAAAAACCTCGGTGATTTAAAGCCATACTCAGCACCTTTCTCCTGCTTTCTCATCATTGTTGGTGCTCCCTAGCTAGGGCCAACTGTCCATTTCTAGTCTCAGAAAAAGGTAGAAGGATATTTCTGTTCTGTCCTTTGCAGTCACTGTATCAGAGCAGGATCCAGGGTTCTTTTGGAGAGGAGCTACATGACTGCTGCTGTGGAGCTGTTAGTCTTTTACACTCTTGGGCTTATTCCCAACTGTGAAGTCCAATCTGTCTTCCCTGCCTGCACCAGCAACACCCTTTGACTCATCAGCACATCCTCGGCTCAGATGGCTCCTCCTTCTACAGACAGCCATTCCTCACAGTAGCTGCCAAGGAAAATGGTGACCTGTGACTGCTGCCTTCCTGCTGCCAGCACACAGAGATCCAAACTCGGATCCAAGCTCCATCTCTATGAGTTGGCAGAACCAACGTGCTGCTTCAGGCTGTCAGCAGACCCAAGTCAGACCACCATGGTTGGAACAGAAGGTGAATTCTAGCCCAGTGTGATGAGAGGTGGAAGAGCACAACCTAAGAACAGAAGGACAGAGATTTAAAATGCTGCTGTAGCTGACTGAAATCTCCAAAATGTGTGTGATTCTTCCACCCCGAAGATCCGCAATCAATTCCAGCTGCCTAGCATGCTGCGTGATTTATTACTGTGCCTGCAAGATTTTGGCTGTGGTGAAACATGTTTGTATGTTGCCTGTCAAACAGCAAATCTGAAGAAAGGACTTTCTGGATGTGGCTCACAGTGTGTAACAAAACCCAGATTGCCAAGTCCTTCCACGCAGTACCACAGCAACACGAACAGCCAATACAAGTTTAATATCTCACACACTCTATCTGTTTTGCCTCTGAGCACCAGAGAGAGAGACTTAAAACACTGCAGCCTATACTATTCCTACACAAAGGGTAGACTACTTAAGGAAGCAAATGCCAAGCCCCATTACATAATCTAGTGCATCTTTTCTAAATTAAAGCCTTTCCACAAGGCAGAGCACTAGCAAAATAGTTCTGCACTATATATACTGCACTAAATAGTTCTGCACTAAAATATGTGGAAAAGGAGAAAAATAAGGAAATACTTCTTTCTTTCAAAATATAAATACTATGAATGCAAATAGGAATCCAACTGTCTGTGCCAGATCTACAGCCACAAAAGAAGATGGATGACTAGCATTCATGGTAAGTGTCCATACCCAAAACAAAGTATTATTTTTTAGTAACTTTCAGTGCTTTCTGCAGCCTGGTTGTTCCAACGATTCTCCTACTGGTGTTATCGCCTGTTAAACAGTCTACCCCAACCCGATTACTGAGGGATTGGTACCATCCTCCCCACCCCTTGGGACCTCCAGAGCAGACACCTGGTCTTGCTAAGAATGGAGGAGACATATTCCAAGGGCATTTCCAGAATATAGGTGTTGTATAAGCCTGCAAACTCCTACCCTTGCATGTCATCTCCCAGTCTGATTTTCTTTCAGTCCATTATTATTTTAATTCAGACAAGGTCCTATTATGAAGGAGTTGCACAAATACAGAAGGATGAAGACAATCCCTACCTGATCGATTTCATGGTCGAAGATCTGCTCTGCCAGGCTCTTAATCAAGCATACATGTTGCAAGGAATGCAAGGCTCTATCTCTTCGTTGGGTGTTGGAGAAGCATCACACCAGAAGTGGGATGGCTTGTCAAGCAAGTAAAGAGCTACAGATCATCTAATTTCACATTCCCCTCTTTCAACATATGCAAGATTTGGTTAACAGAAAGTTTTTCAGTTCCTTGGAGGGGTGGAGTTTTGTAAAAAGATAATGGAGAAGTGACAAGGAGAAACAAAGCTTCCCAGTCATTCAGTTACTCAAGATAAAGCCCAGAGAGGGATGCTCTGCAGGCAGGAGATGAGGAGGTCTGAGCTGTGCAGCTCACTCCACACAGTCCCCATGTGCCTTGTTCCCATGTGTGTCTTAGCAGCACTCACCCCGTGTATCACTGCTTTGGGCACCCAGCCATCCTGGCTCCTCCCCTCCTCTCAATTCTCTTGCCCTCCCTCTTTCCTCATTTCTAACTACTTTAAGATTTCTCTTTCCTGCTGCCATGTTATTTGTTGCTGACTTTGGACATTCTTTATGGCCTTTCATCAGGCTTCCCATCGCTCACACACTCTGCATTGGTTTGGCCTGCTCTGCCTTTTGTCTGTGCAAAAACAAAAGCTTTATCTGTTGCCCAGAGACCATGGTGACTTCAGGGCTTTCCCAGTGCCAGCACCTAATTGCAAACAAATGGAAGTCCCCAGCTACATTGCCAGCAATACTGGGTCTTGGGTGGGAGGGCCTGATTCTGCTCACTCTGCACTGTGGGACTGGTGAAAGGCTCATAATTTACAGCAGGGTATCTCACATTGCCATCTGGCCTTCAGCAATCTGGCTGGCTTGGGAGAGAAGGCATAAAAGCCACACCATGCTTGTGACATGAATATCTCTCATGTCTGGTTTTCCTTAATGTCAGTGTATAAAGGGGAGTTGACTGCAATGAACAACCTGTATACTCCTCAGGAAATCCTCATAGAGCACAGAAGTAAATGGCTCACAATTTCCACTCCATTTCTGCCTCTCTTTGAAACCCTCAAAGGGATCATCCCTCCATGGTGACGACCAGAGAGAGGCATATGGAGCAGGGCACCAGGCTGGAAGCCTGTGGCTCCCAGGCTGTGCACAGGCATGTGCTGTCCAGGGCCCAGAGCTGCTTCAGAACTCAATTTTCATCCAGAAGAAAGAGGGAGAGATTGCCAATACTCTCACATTTGTTAGTATTCCAAAGCAGGACAGAAAAACTCTGAATATCATGTTTGCTAGTGGAATGGATAGTTTGGAAAGGATTCTCTCAGGAAATGACAAAGTAATTTGTTCTGCTCAAATTGACAGAGAGTTGGCTTTGCCTACATGTCACGGTGACTGATAGGAGTTGGAGTTCCAGCAATCCACCCAGCCTGGGCTTCCCCAGGCTAGCCTACATCTCCTACACTGCACTTCTTCATGGCCCATCTATGACTTATTGGAACATGTCAGCCAAAGGTGTTTCAAGGGGTTTATAGTTTCTCCACAGCACCAAGCTCATAAAAGATACTGAGAGCATGAAGCAGAGTCTAGGAGTAGGTCAATTTAATCTGGTATCTTTCTATTATGATTTGACACCCAGCAGATAGCATAAAAATTTCTTCAATCTTTCCCTGAAAATCTTCAATTTAATGAAAATTATTTTTAATTGCATGAATATTCCAGCAGAAAATTCTCAATTGCTTCTAAATTTTCTGAAAAGTTATCAGTTATCTGCTGTTTATTGTTTTGTTCATACTCTTCAGCATCTTTGACTTAGCTGGGGAATCATTCTCTGGTATTGATCATCAGATAAACAATGCCAAATCTTGCCAGCATTATTTCTTCCTCTTGCTCTCAAATGCATCCTTTCCCTTGGAGGGCTTCCCAACTTTCATGGGAAGTACATATTTCACATGAACAAACCCCTCCTGGGGCCTGTCCCACTCCTCCACCTGTGCCCCACAGCACCTGCATGGGCTTATTCTGGGGGTCTGCACAGGCTCATCCCAAGCAGCAATCCCACCACTCTGTGGGAGAGCAGGTAGCAGAGAGAGAGAAGAGAAAGGATTATTCTTGCCTGCTGTCTCACAAACAGATCTGGATACAATTTTTTTTTTGTCAGGCTGATTTTCTTGGAATCCAAACATTCAATGGGAACGTGGCCATGTTGGTTAAACTTCAGTGGGAAAGTCCATGTGCTCTGAGGTAACTTTTTCATTTTCTCTCAATAGTTCTCAATTGTTTCATTTTCATAATATTGAAACCTGTAGTTCTGATGAGGTAGAATGACTTGTTTTGACTTAACTATTTCAAATATGATCTAATAATATAACAGAGCAATGCAACATCAAAAGTAGATGTTTTTATCTTTTAGAAATTAAATCTATTTCCAAATAAAATAATTTTTGTGGAAATAGACTTCCTGCAAGAAGTTATGATGACTGACTTCCCCTGGGTCAATTAGTAATGGAAACAAATGGCAAAACATCAGCAGTACTCAGGAAAAATTATTTATTTTTTTGATCACTTCTACCAACCATGGCTTGGGAGAGAGAAACTTTAGAGGAACAGAAGACAAGTTTTTCCCTGCAGCCATAGAAAAGCTCTGAGGGATCCCTGCAGGGCTGCTGGAATCTGTCCCTAGCAGCAGGGAGCCTTAGTGGTTAGAAGGTGAAGGTATGAGAGTGCCCCAAAACGATGCTCTGGCAACCTCAGTGCCTGAAAACCATGGAAAGCAGTATGTGCAGCAGCCAGCCTGGATGAGTCTTTCATGTACATTTCCCTTCAGGGGCTGTTCTATGATGGGTTTGAATTAGGCTCAAGTTATGAATCTATAAATGAGGTATTTTTTGTCATTATGCCTGTTTTGTATTAAACTTCTGCAGCTTTTTTTTCCCTTTGCCTACCCCTCCCCATCCAGACCCCCCCTTTCTCTCTGTGTGTCTCTCTCTCACCATTTTGGCAGCTGTGCACTGGCTTGACAGCATAAGAAAAAAAGGTAGGAGAGAAGGAAGAATAGGGGAAAGATGAGATGTTCTTCTTCCATCACAATATTTGGGGTCTCAGTGGTGAGTGAACTGAAAGAGCGGAGGGATATTAATCAGAGGAAAAAGGCAAAACCTAAGATTACAAGTCTTGTCCATCTTAGAGATAAGGAAGAACATCTACAGGCAAAAAGTTGTGGAGATGTCTTCTGATTTCCTGTGGGGAGGGAGCCCCTGTTCAGATGTGCACAGTACATCCGTGACTTCTACTCCTTACTGGTCTGTAAAGTCAGGACCCAGACACCACATGTGCACGTTCTGTGCAGGGTGGACATGTGGGTCACCTGTGGCTGGGGGTTTTTCCCATTTCATTACGAGCTGAAGAAATCGTTTTTAATGCAATTTTATTCCAAACTGAGAAAAGTATATTCCTTTATTTTACCTGTCTCCTGAATTTGCTGTATCTGTGAAACTACTTTGAAAGCACTATATCTGTATAAGAAATGGATCAAATTATTGGGGTTTTCTAACACAGAGCATTCTCTCTAGCACAACCATATGTGTTTTCTCATCTTACACACCAGGCTCTATAAAACAAAAATCAGATCCAAGTCCCTGCTAGTCTTTGTGTCCATCTAGAAAAAAAAAGGCTTAAAAAAAAAAGGCCTAAATAGTTTCAGGTATGTGGATTTAATGATATGGAGAACAAAGCCTGTGGACTTAATTTTGGATTATACTCTATAACCAAGACTAGAACTTTGCCGAGTATCCTCCTCGTGGACTTTTCATCACTTTGTTTTACTTGTTACTTAGGATCCGTGGATCCTAACTCTTTGAACACTTGCCTTCAGAGGAATTAAATTAGGTTGTTAGTACCTTTCATCCTGCAATCCCAGTTGTTCAGACTTTGGCAAATGTCCTTCCACAGAGGCGCAATCTTTGTGACCTGCAGGGTAAAATGCAGAGAAAGCTGATGAGACAAAGGCCACGCTAATTCACCACGATTAGTAACTAACCAAACAATTACAAATGAAAGGTTTGCTGTTTCTCAAGCAGAAATGTGCCTGATCTCCAGGGTGGATGGGTGTCATCACCCTTCTCCACAGCACTGGGAACAGTGCTCGGCACTGAATCATTCTCAGCAGATAGTACAGCAAAATATCCCAGAGCATGGATGATTCTGAGGGAGGAGGTTGTGTGGCTTTGGTGTTTGTTTTTCCTGCTGTTTTGTTTGTTTGTTTTGGTTCTTTATTTATTTACAGGGAGGAGTTTTGCGATAGAAAAGAGGCATTTCTAGGTAGGTGCTGGTAGGTTGCAGTTAGGGAAGAGTTTCACTTCAGAGAGGATGGGATTTGCTCAGGTGGATGCCACAAACCAACTGGGATGTGTAAGAACAGTTTGCTCTCACTTTGCATCTTTCAAAGGCTGCATCTTCAGCAGACTGTCAGATCAGGTCCTAAATATCTCTCTGCATTGTTTAATCACTTCTAATTAACCTTAGTTGCTCTGCTCACATGAGTTTTTAGGGAAGATGGCATCTGCTTTTCTAATACATTGTCCAAACATGCATAAGCAAATCACTTTAAAGAATTGTTTGAGGAAGTAATTTAGGAAAACTCCTACAGAAATGAAGTGCTGGGTGACTCCTTCAATGACTAGCACTCCACAGTGCTTCAGGGCAGTGGAAGCCTGTGCTCCTTCAGAGATTTCTTCTCCTGGAAGCTGTCCCAGAAGCAGGTAGGAGCATCCAGGGGTGTCTGGTGAAGGTTTCCCCCACTTTTTCACAGTTCTGCAGGCATAAATCACCAAAGGGCCCTTTGGTAGAGTCCAAACCCCTCTGCTTCAGACAGGTCAGTTTGCAGACAGTTTGTTTGATCTGAGTGACATCTCCCATGGCAGAATTACCCATCAGCTCATGTTATAAAGAGGCTGTTAAGTATGCTATGAGACAGGAACTAACATAGCCCAAACCATCAGCTGGGGACAGCCCACTTCCTATTCACTGAAATCCAGGGGATATTTACTATGGCTTCTCTTTTTTTTTCTCGCTCCCAAAAAGAAGAAAAAGAAAAACATTGCACCTGGTTGTTCTTAAATTTATTTGTAATGTCACCTGCCTGCAAGTGTTGTCATGCCAGAGAGGGTGCAGACACAAACCAGTGGGCAAATGAAAGGCAGAGGATTGGGTCCTGGGAACAAAAATGGAGATCCTCCTTCTCTTTGTTTTCACAAGTGCAAGCGTCCCTTCAGAGTGCCTGAACTAAACTCTGAAGAGAAAAGGACACAGCAGCCCAAGGAGAGCAGCATTGTAGATATGGAAAAAATACTTGCATCCAACCTCCAGGTGCTCGTGGTTGTCCCTGGTCACGCTCAGGTCTCTGTTCTCATTTCTAGCACAGACCCAGGTGTCGTGGTTTCTTGCAACAAGCACCTCCCCCCAAACACCCAAGCTGGGATGAAGAGACACCCAGAACTCTCCTTCTGTCTCTCCTTCTGCACAGCCACAGCCCATGCAGCAGAGAGAGCATGACAGCCCTGGCAAATGCAGAGCAAGGGCAGCAGTCAGCAGGTGCTGCACCACGAGTGGGAGATGATGAGACGGGCGGGGAGAGCAAGGAGCTGAGCAGGCTGCAAGTAGCACAGGACCTGATTCTTCATTTGGCACCTTGGTTTTCAAGTCACCCTGTGGCTTCAGTTCAGTTTGTTCTTGACTCAGGCAACTACAATGAACATTAAGAAAATGAACCAAATAAAGAAGCAATTCTGAGTTTATTGCTCTGAAATTTGCATACATATATATAAATTTTAGCAGGACCACTGCACAGTTCAACACTTGCTGCCCACTCAGTTGTAAAGAAACAGGAAGCTATAATTATGCTGAACACTTTTCTAAGTGATAGGTGTGTATAAAAGTCATATATGTATTGATATATACATAAACGTGCTTGTATATGTACATTTGTATGTATATATGACATATAATCCATTTTACATGTGTTTAAAAGATGTGTGTAAAAGGCAGCCAGCAACCTAACAGGCCAATAAAATCACACCCCGGGTGTTCCAGCTAGAAAGCATAGGAAATTTTATTAAATCTGTTATTGAGCTTGGCATGTAAATCACCCTTTACCCAGTGCTACCCATAATATTAATCAAGAAACAGCACTGCAAAGAATTTGAGATAGTTTAGTCCTTGTAAGGGACACATGAGAAGTAGATGAGCCCTTCCAGTGGGAGCATAGAGGACACTGCAAACACCCAGGCAGAGTTATGCTAGAGGTCTGCTAGAAATTAAAGGGTTTTCTTGTTGGAAAATTGAAACTGTGTGAAGATCAAAGCCTTTTGAGGAAACAGATTGACTCTGGCAGTATCTTCCCTTTGGGAAAAGTGAAATGGTTTGCTTGGACTCGTCAGTCGTGTCTCATTCATGCCAATCATTCTGTGCCTCACATAGTTTTCTTTCTTGAGAGACATTGCATCAAGGCTTGGCCAGAAATTACACTGCAGACTGGGCTGGGGAGACTACCTGCAATGGAATTCAGTACAGCAGGACTGGGGAACTGCAAAAAAAACCCAGTTTTTTTCTGCAGAACAGGCAGAGAGCATCATGTCAGCCAACAGCAAATAGCCCCCCATTGCTGAAGAGGGCTCCTTAATTGATTTCTCACTTTCCATCACTGTTTTTCCTCACAGTGATGCATGAAACTGTAGAAAATACCAGTGTTGCCTAAAGGAGACTGCATTTCTCAGTTAAGCTCTAGCTGATAAGGCATTTGAAGAATTGTGTTATCCACATTTTCTTTTAAAATCTCACTTAGCTTACAAGTAAACAGATGCTGTAGGAGGCCATTATTTTACAAACCCATATGCACAACTGCTAAAAGTGGACAACTTCTGCTCTGAGATAGTTTACATGTGTATATGGAGCAAGCCACATACTAGCAGAACCCTGTGTGGGCAGAGAACTTCTGAGTTATTGCAATATTGTGGCTAAGCTTCACTCAGCTGTTGTTTCTCAGGTTAATCTAATCATCCTCATGAAGTTCACACAGAAGAATTAGATTCAGGCACAACCTAGTACAGTCAGGCCAAAGAGATGTTCTCAGACTATATTTTATTTCCAGTTCTGGTCTGTCCTGCACATGTGCTAAACAGCAATCCTTCTCAGCTTCTTCTACCATTCCTTTATCCTTCCTCCATTACAGGTTTGACAAAATTGCTGTAAAGGCCCTTCATGTCCCCAGCACTGCCCTTCCATTTTGGACTGTCGACTGGCATGCAGAGAAAGGAAGAGAGGAGCTGTAGAGAGACTTACAGCATGTGACATGCACTTGCAAACATGCTCTTGTATAGATGCTGCCAGTTGGGCTGGGGCGTGATGTGTGAACTGCCAGGGCTCTGCTGTGTCACTCCCAGCCACTGTCTGTGATTTCTTCTCCTCTGGGGTGAGTATGTGTTGGCAACAGCCACTCCACATCTGTCCCTCAGTGCTGCAGGGTGTCAGTTGTCCTTTTTTCAATGAACACTACTAAAGCACAGGGGATTGAAATTATTTACATGCTTGGCTGAATCCAAGTTCCAGATAAAAAACACAAAGCAAATTCGAAAGTACTTCAGCACTTCAGGTTGCCATTTTAAAATTAAAATACTTTCCTTTTTCCTTTTAAAGGAGGCTTGTCTAAAAGGTAATTGAAACAGTAAGATAATTTGAGAAAAAAACAAATGGTTCTGGGATGATTATCTCTTTTTTTTACTGTACTATTACAGTTCAGTTCAGTCCAAATCAATTATCTCATCCCTTCCCTAAGTTTCCTAAATCAACTGCCAAAACCTCAGTCTCTTTCCAGTTGCTTTCCATCCATACTCTCAGTCAATATCCTCTTCCTGTTCTCACCACTTACTATTTACTGAGACTGGATCACCTTGCTCCTCCTGTGATCTATATGTCCCCTCACCACCACCTCCTCAGTTTCCTCAAATGATTGTTTCTGAGGCTGAAGTCTTTTTAGTATCCCTGCTCTAATCTGAATATCAAGCTAGGGCAGAGTGTGTCTTCAGGAATGGCCATTCACAGGAGATCCTTTCACTTGTGAGTCAGATAATGGCCAGGTCCTCAGCTGCTGTAACCTGGAACAGCCCCAATACCTTCACATGGGTCTGAGGTGTTTTACATGCCTCTGAAGAGGTGGTTCATCCAGAAAGAACACAAGATACTCTGCAGGGGGAGAGGTGAGCCTTGTCTTGCCTGTGGCTGATGTGTAGCCAGCTTTGTTCTGTCTATCACTTTTATTAGACTTGCTTTCCTCACAGGCAAACCTCTTACAAGCCTTCTATTTGGGTAATCTGCTCTTCATCACCCTGTGTATTTCAATCCACATATTTACACGTCTGAGGCTATGTGAGAAATTAGATCCACATCACCCCACATCTGTACTCCCACTCTGGAAAGTATTTTGCTGCTGGGCTGTCAGGAATCATTACAAACCTGAGGAGCAAATACCCTCATATGAATGCCTTCAACTCGCCTCCAGGACCAGAGATGATGTATGAGCTGTGATAGGCTCTCTGCTTCCCCTGATGCTCAGAAACACAACTCCTCTCTGGAAGGAGGATGCTTATTGCTTAAACACATCTGTGCTCAAGGATCAGAGAGTGATAAAGCCCTGAGCCTCCCATTGCTGTGAGGAGCTCCATGGCCTGTGCAACCCAAAGCACTCCAAGAGAGGTATAACCAGTGCTCCCGGCTGGGGAGGAGCAGAGGCTTGGGAGATACTGCAGCAGGAATTCCTGGCACTGGCCTGGCCTGATGGATGGCATCCTGCTTGCACAGACACCCCGTGGGCTGGGGGACTGTGCTCACCTGCCAGCTGCTGCTCTGGCTCTGGGTTTATAGGGCGTGGTGTGATGGTGTCACCTGGCAGTGCCAGCTAGTGTCCAGCGCACACTCACTCCACAGCTACTGCTGCCCATCAGGATGCCTCCTGCAGGCCTTCTCCTTACCTCCAGGGTAAAACATGGATGACAGCATGTCCTCACCTCACAAAGGTACTGGGAGGATTAATGCCTTAATGTAAGAATGCTAAAGCATCTGAATGTTTCAAATGCCATCTCTGCTGAGACCCAGCTAAGCAAGAATGAAAATGATGTGTGTGTGTTTTAAACACATAAAACCAGTCCTTAATTTTTTACTTTTGTTCTTCCATTTAATTTTTGATGGGTAAAATATATCTCAATAATTTTTTTCTGATAATTGTGTTTAAAAAATAAGCCAGTGGAAAAGGGTAAAGAGCAGCGAGAGGAGACCCTGCTTGATTAGTCCTCAGTGTCCAGTTCTTGTCATACAAAGAAACTGTGGAAAGGAATTTTCAAAGCAAGTAGTATTTTTAATAGAATTTGAATAATTACTTTCTTGGGAGAAGGGCAAAAATCCATAAAAGACAGAAATAAACATCCATCAAAGTGCTTCATCAGAAGGTGAGTGCTAGTCACAAGAACTCCTCAGGGATCCCAGGGCTGCAGTGGCTGCATGGTCTCCCTCAGCCTTGGTGTTCGGGGTGGTTGCCTGGCAGGCCCTGAGGGTGGGACACTCTGGCTGGGTGGCTGCACAGGCATCCAAGCAAGAGCTCTTCCCTCTCCTGAGCCCCACAGTCCAGCACACCTGTGCCCTGATCCCTCCCTCCTCCTCACCTGACTCTGAAAGGAAAGGAAAAGGGGGCTCAGGAATGACCCTGCAGGGTTCATGCACAGTGACTCTTGGTTTCCCACCAGCACGTGAAATCCAAGCCCTCTTTTTCTGTCACTGCCCTTTGAAGAATTTCCTTGGTTTATGTCAGCTCATGGGTGCCACAATGTCACATTCAGGATTAATGAGGCCAGTGAGGCCAGGAGAATGTCATTAGACTAAATGCAAATGCAGTGCTCAGAGCCAACCCAGACCTTTGCCCCAACACCAAATGAATTCAAGGCTAAAACCTGGAGCAAATAGCCTAGGGCATGACCCAGTTATGGTTCACACTAAATCCAGACCTTGAACTTGGGAAAACCTTGTTATTTTTTACTTTTAATTTTCATGCACTACTTATTTTCTGTCTGAATGCCAGATATGAAAGAAGAAATGCAGAAATCCTGCAAAGGAGGTCATTATTCAGCTCCCACCAGTCAGATCAGAAGGGAAAGCAGCTAAAAAGTCTAGATGTATTTGAAAAATTTCCAACATTCATTTGCAGAGTCTCCAAATCTGGATCAATTCCCAGTGATCATCCAATCTGCTAGGTTTTTCATGCAAATTGGTCTCAGCAAGGTCTACTCCATCACAGAAAAAGACACTCAGTCTCCTAGGGCTGAAACAAAAGAGAATGGAAATAAATATTCACAGAGAACATGTGCACATGGTCTTTGTGTAGCTTATTGCCTCTGAAACGAATTCAGAGCAGCCATAGCCTCCAGCCAGTCCCCAGGTTCTCGTATTGGGTAGGTGGGCAGAAGGCACATTTAACCTTTATTCTGAAATGGAGCAAAAGCCAAAATAAATAAGCCAAAGAGAAGAAATACTGAAAAACAAAGATGAAAGGGGAAAATAGTTCAATGCAGTTTTTCTAGACATGAAAGTTCCTGGTGACAAACTTTGGCCAAAGGCTTCACTTTCAAAATGTCCATTAAAAAAAAAAAAAATTGCCATACCTTCTGTGACTTTTTATTTGCTATAAAAGCACCAGAGTTAAGCTTACTTTTCATTTCTGGTTGGTGACGTAATTTGATTTCTTTCTTTTTCCCTTCTTAGTCAGTCTGAATACTTTCTATTATGAAATCCTTGTCTTTTCCTTCCCGGTATAATTTCTTTCCTTCTCCACTTAGAGAGGTCCATTGCTGACCCAGAGATAAGCACGTGTTCCTAGAGCATCCACAACTCTTACTGACTTCAGCACCCTCACTGAAGCTAAACCACAAAATTCAGAATTAAAATGAGGTTCAGATTTCAGCTCTGCTATTTGGAAGCTGGGCTGACTTTTAGAAGTGTGCAAAATGAAGACTGGGCCATAGTGCTCCCAGCTGGTAGATACCAGGCTGTAATAGCTTTGCCAAGCACTGCCCTCCATAAAGAAATCCTGCGTCCAGAGGCCTGTTAAGTGAATAACTCACTGCACAAGGAAGCAGGTTCTCTCTCTAAGCCCTGCATAAAGCTTGCATCTGCACATATCTTTCTTTTTCTTGGGTCGGTTTTATTCCTGATGGCTTATTGCCAGTGCAGGGTTTGCAAGTGCAATTCACATGGGAGTAGTTTTGAAAGCCTAAAAATCAATCATGAATTTAAGCTTCCCCCATGGCCCCACTCTTTCTGCAGGAATAACACCCCTTCACCACCCTCCCTTCTCCTCAGTTTGCATAGCTCTGGTAAGTTATTTATCAATAAAAATTCCACAGCCAACACATAATTGGATTTCTATAAGAGCTTTCAAAACCGAGCTGCATGGAGTTGCAAGAGGCAGACAATTAACTTGACAGAGGAGTTAGCACTTCAGCCTTGCATCTGTTTTCACTGCCTGCTTCTTTCAGAGCAATCATTTACTCATTTTATTTTGGTTGTGGAAGAAGCAGGTGAAAACAAGCCAGTTTCTTTAGCAGCCAGCTCTGGTGGTTGGCAGATGCTCATTGGAGGACCAGTTGAGTAAAATGTTGGAAACCTCTTCTGGCAATGGGTTTCAAACTGGTGATTAATGGGAAGGGGTTCAGGTAAGATTAAATCCATATAAGAGGCTGCAGACTTTTTTAAGGGTACACCTCATTTGGAAAATCCAGTGCCACAGGTGAGATGGGAAGCATAAATAGTTTGGGGTTTACCCCCAGCAATAACACTTATCTGCACCAGAGCAGCTTCCTTCTGATGAATGGTGTGAAACACAAATTCAGAGCACTACATCCTGCATCTGCCACCACAGACTTTCCCACAGCACAGGACAGACATCCAAACTGTTCAAACCAACTAGGCAGTGAAACCAGCTCAGTAAAGCAGCAAATATGAGTCCTTTCCAGGTTGCTTTCTACTCCTTTCCTTTGCTTCATTTTTTCAAGCCTTTGTATTAGAGGGGCAGAGGAGGCTACACTCTTCCCTGAGGCAGGAAAGTGATGCAGATGGAGATGCAGATACTGAGGCAGATATAGATACCGATGCAGATAGATGGCACCAGGAGTCTGACTGCTCTCCCCTCCCTCAGTCCCTCTCACAATGTTTTTGTGCCTCCCACAGGGCCATGCATAGCTCAAGGGCAGAGGCTACTGAGCAGATGGATTTTTAGCTGTAAGGAACACAGGCAATCCAGACTGGTGCATGGCTGCTGAAGGGCAAGGTGTCACCAGTGTCACTGGCAGCACTTCTCATCAGCATTGCAGCTGGCAGTGTAACCAGACATGAATGTCACCATTGCACAGTGTCCAGCAAAAGACCAAGGTCCTGCACTGCTAAGCTGTGCAATGAACTTCCTGACTTCATTTTATGTTTGCCAGACAGCAGAAGCAAAGCTGGGAGTTACTTTGTGCCACTGGGTAAAGCCCTGTGGGCTCACAGGGTGATCTCCCCCTTTACCCACAAGTGCAGTTCTCTCACCCAAGGCAGTTCCTGCCCTGCTAGGGCTGGGCTGGGCTCCATTCCAGAGAAGCCCCAGAAATATCTCCGTTCTCTTGCAATTTGTTTCACCTCTGCCCCAAAGTGGCTGTCAGCTGCTCCCCTCTCCAACACCTTTTCCAATTTTTGTCCTTTAAATCAGTCCCAGAATGAAGGTAACAGAAGTCCTCCTTTACTAAGGGCCCTTCCTATATCCTCCAGGCACTTAGTTCCCTCTGCCTGTCAGATGCCCTGCTCCCAGATCTCTTTTCCATCTTGCACATAGCAAGCCCATTCAGGAAGCCCTGACAAGGGCTGGGTCCGAGTTTGATTTCCTAGCTGGCACTACAAAGGCATGGACTGCCTTGGGGCTGTGGGGACCTGCAGGCAGCTCTGACGAGGCAGGTGAGGTTACAAATAAGTTTCGGGTCTAAACCAAACTTTCAACACCAAACAATTCTGAAATGAGGCTCAGGACTGAATTGGGCTTAAAGCTTGGTTTGGTTCCTACTGTGAAAAGGAGCCAGACTGAAGCACCATGAGCACCTTTGGAGCTGGGCTGTCTTGAACCCTTTAAATGAAACACAGGCTGTATTTTTCAGCTTTCCTGTCTCAGGTCTTAGAGCTGCACTCCAGCAGAGCTTGAGGTGGAGGGTCTGCAAGCCACTGTCTTGGCCTGGGCCACCCACCTCTGTGTCCTTCTGCTAGCAGTGACCAAAGGGAAGGCCAGTTCTGCTGCAGGAAACATAATCGCTTTACAGTTTGCTTCCTGTTTGAACAAAACCAGCAGACCAAATTACTAAACCATTTTAAAGAGAAAGAATTGAATTAGGGATATGGAAGCAGCATTTTTGAGGCATTCTCAACAAAGATTAAAAAAAAAAAAAGGCAAAACTGATGAGAGCAGCTTTTTCCATCCCAAATGAATGTTTTGAAACAAAATAACTTTATTTTGTTCCAAAACTCAAGTGGAGGCAAGTTTTCTTTTTGCTTCATTTCATCTCCCTGGAATATTGAAAAACATCTGTCACGATGGGAAGGTCCCTTTTTCCTCCCCACAAATACTACTTTCTCTTGAAAGCACATTTTCTGATAGAAAAACTTCTCAGGCAAAAAAGCAGTCATTGTGAGAGTGGACACGGAGCTGTCTGAAACTGAGCTGTAACTCAGTGCAACGGCTCCATTCATGGAGAGCTTCTCCAGCCATTTGAGTTCCCCTCAGTTCACAGGCTTGTAAAGAGAACATAAAGGCCTCCTGCTCCCAACAGCCCCAGCAGATGGAAATAATCTGTGCTGTTTACATATCGTTTTACAACCTGGGGTAATCGAGCAGGTGGTGACACAGTTACCTTTACCCAGACTTTAAAGCAATTGTGGTCCCCGCGGTGCCCAAGGGCAGCTTTCCCCTCCAGCAGAGCCAGACAAAGGTAACAGTGAATGGGTGAGTGATAGAAGCATTTTCTGCAGCCCCCTCCTCTCGTGTGTCCATGCAGGGACCTTGGCTGCCTGCAGCAGGGAAACCCTTCCCTCAGCCTGTGCCCTGCCCTCCCTCAGGCTCTGGAACAGCCTCCTCTGGTTTTTCACCATCCACAGGAAAACTTGGAGCCAAGGCTCGAACACAAATGCTGCTCCCAGTCTCTAACCTCATCTCTTTTTTTACCTGATTTCAGCACGGTAATTTGCAGTCTAGTATTGTTATTTTTCTTACTGTAAAATTCTGCTTGGATGTAAGACTATTCCTTCTTCCCGTGTAAATGATTTTATTTTACTTATTCATATATTTCTGGCAGGTCAGAAGGCAGGGGTCAAGTTATACAGTGATTTTCAAGTGAGACCACTCACCAAGCTCTGGCAGGGTCTGTGCTCCCTACCCCTGGTCCCTGTGTTTGATGAGGTTCAGGTCAGAGATGACTTGTGCAGAGAGGATGTATAGATGAGGTGATCTGGGACCTGCTTATTCCTTTACTAAATGATCAGAAAAGATTTCAGAGGTCCCTTATCTCTGTCTTGCCTCGTTTTTGAAATATCCCTTGAGATCTGGAGAGAGAAGTCAATTATGTTTCATAAAAATACCACTTAGCTTTGTAAGAAAAATATTGTAGTCTTCTTCTCTTTTGTTTTCCAAGAAAATTCATGGAAAGGGAAAGAAAAAAGTGAGTGGGCTTTTAAAAAAGTGCTTTAAGTAAAACGTTTCAGGTTTGTATTTAGGTTTTCAAAAAAAACCCATACCTGATGCAGAAAAATAAAGAAAAACAAAAAGAAATATAGAGGAGGGAGGATACAGGGGAGAAGAAAAGTCACATTTGTCATCATCCAAAGTGAAGATCTAGTTTGAACAGCAAACACCATGCAATCAATCCATCTGCCCATCATTCCCTTCCCAAACACATTAAAAAATCAAACCTTTGCTGGTACAGGATTTGTCCACACACGTTGTGTTGCTTTAAGGGAACATGGACCTAGTACACATCTCACACAACTGCTTTACATTGTTTTCCTTGTAGAAGTGCACCTTCAAGCTGGATTGTTCATTCCAGGAACCATCTGGGGATATGTTGTGCCAAAGTAAGACATCTTTATTTTGATATAATCTCATTCATATTGAAGGTTGCACATCTCATCCATGAGTAAAACCCCCACATTCTTGACCAAGGCTGTTGTGGGATTACAGAGCTGGCCTTAAAACGAGTTAGCCTAGAAAAAGTTGGCCTTAAAACGAGTTAGCCTAGAAAAAGTAACCCCTTTGTGAGGGCCCAGGTTTCAAGCTCCCCTCCAAGCCCTTCAAACCATTTCTGAATGCAGCAAGGCTACCAAAGAAGAAAGTGCTCTTTTAGTTTATGATTCTATCAGTACCAGGGTGTTTGCTGCACTGGCCTCATGCTCCCAGCTCACATAGCTCCAACAGAAAAGCACTAGGCCAAAGAGATTTTCCTTGTAGTGAAAGGAAAGCTGTCAGGCAGAGAGTACCAACACAGTGCCAAGAATGAGCTGCTTGATGTGCACAGTCTGCAGGAATGCTCCTTTCAGCACTGCTGATAGGGTGGACAATAATCCAGTCAATAGCATGAAGCATCTGTCAGTGGGGACACTCTACCAAAAGGAAGCTCTGGAATCAGAAGTGTGATTAGAGGCAGGAAGAGAGATTACAGCCTCGGAAAACATGTTGAGCAAGAAGACACTGAAAATAGTGAGGCTTGCTTTACAGCAGAGATAAAAAACTGGGAATGTTATGGAAGTAGACAGGACTATCAGAGCTGTATAGAAGCCAGATCATCACAGAGCTTCTGTTGCTGTGTCTCCTAACACAGGAACATCCTGGATGTGCAAAAATACACTGTGGAATTGAATCATAACATTTGAATGTATCTAGAGGAATGGCTTCTCCACGTGTTGCATTTGATGCCTGGAGATAGAGAGGTTTGGAGTAAAATAGGATGCTCCTCAAAGCTGTGGGAATATTCACTATTATATTAATGTATTTTTGTAAACAAGAGTTTAGGGACAGTTATAATATTGGCAGACAACTGCTAATAAAGTAAATTAGTAAGCAGGTTCCCCAGCAGGCAGTTTCCCTCTTCCTTAGGAGCACCTGGTTCTGAATATAACCAGAGCTGGGATATTGATGCAGATGTCCCAGGCAATTTGGCAAGCCTGAGGTTTTCCCCTTCTGAAATTAGTCCTTTAAGTCAACTAAGGTTCAAAATGCTCAGCTTTCTGTCGTCTCTCCTCTGAATTTTCTCAATATCTACTGCTGATTTCCTTACACAGGGCTGGCGTTAGCACACCAGGGTCCTCTAACTTCCATCCATGCTCCTATAAACTGCAAAGTCTGAGGTTAGTGAGAGACTTTTTATAAAAAAGATTTTAGCTTCTAGGCAGGGCTTGGTTTTCAGCATTTCCAGACCAGTCACAAAGCTCTGGAGGAAGTTTGGGCTTGAGAGATTTGCAGCTTCATTTTGCTCACTGTAGAAGTTGGAATAACTTGGATAAGCACTGGTTAATCAGTACAACTCCTTGTGCTTATCTGCCACAAACCCAGGCTGCCTACTCACTACTATTTCTCCAGCACTAGTTTTCACCAGACATAACCATAAACATTCCTGTTTCCTGATAACAGGCAGAGGAGCAAAGTTGGTTCAGAAAGTTTTTTCATAAGCTTTTTCATAAAAGTTTTGTCATAAGAGCACAAGCAGCTGGGGCTGCTGCTTGTGCCCACAGCTGATGTTTCAAGGGGCTTGCCAGAGTCAGCTTGAATTCCAGCCCAGCTGGAGAGATAAGGAGCTGAGGAAGCCTGACTTCTGAAGAGCAGAGATAGCCTGTGAGAAGCACTTGTAGGCCACTGAAGTAGATCTCTTGAATATCTCTTCCCAATAGCACTGTGAAGTGTGTGCATGAGGTGGTGACACAAGAGAAATGAAGAACTGACTGGAGGAGTTGCATGCTTCTGAATGGATGCTGGGCTGTAGTGGATTTTTGGTGAGCCTGGTAAATTCAGCAAATTCTAGGTTTGTAGAAGGAGCAGAATTATTTTAGGAGTTTTCTTCTGCTGCGGGAAAGATCCCTGATCTCTGGTGGGCTTTCCCCACACCATCCATACATCCAGGCCTCTGCTGACAGGGCTGGGTGAGCACTCTCACCTCCCCTCTTCCCCTCCTGCTTACTGCCCTGTCTCTACCTTGAACTGCCTTGCAGTGCTGCCAGCCCACCCAGACTCCCTGCACTTCTGACCCAGGACTGGGGAAGCCCTGGATTCCTGCAGGCACAAGTTGGAATTACTGGATTTGCAAAGTGCAAGGTTGGCACTCCAGGGATGCTGTTCAGGCTGGCTTAGACCAGCACTAGGATCCACTCTGGGACCTGCTGAGGCTTGGGACAGCAGACTTGCCAGCTCCACATCAGATTGCCACCCATGGACATAGAGAACACTGGGGAATAAATCCTAGAGTGCAGGAGACAAGATTACACGTTTACATACATTAATTTACATCCATTTCTAGTTCTCTTAGCTTTTTTGAAGACATTTCTGTTTATTTATTTTCTCATGTTACCAGTGACATTAATAGTTTAGTAGCAGCTGCTGCCAAAAGAATGATCCAGTTTATAGGCCCTATGAAGAATGACCTTTTACATTATTGGAGATAAATAAATCTTTGTTCCCCAAACAGAAGAAATTATTTTATTCAGTAAAGTAACTAAGCAAAGAAATGTCTTCTCTCAAAAGTGTTCAAGAAGTGATGGTAATGCAGAATGCATTCACCACAACAGATTTATTTAGCCCTTTTCCCTCCATCACTTGTCATATACTTTTAAAAATAAAATGACTCCCAAAGGGACCAATTCACAAGACATTTATACAAAAGTTCTGTCCAGCCAAAGCAGATGGAATGCAGATAGCGCAGGATATGACAGGGGAGCAGATGTTGTCTAATCATTCCCGCATCATTTCTGGTCACTAGCCAGTTGTATTGGGATTACGCAGGCCCCCCACACAAGCAGCATGGCTTTGCACTCTGCAGAGACTCTTGCTAATCCAGATGCCTGCTTGGGAGAAAAATTAGGAGTCTCAGCACTGATGTTTTTATGATACCTTGCTGTTGCACTTCATTTAATTGGTAAACAAAGGAAATTAGCATTGGAACTTTAATGACACTTTTCACATCATTTTACCATCTCCAGCACTAGTATGGCTGCTCTGGAGCCCTCTCCACCTCCAGGAGAGGTGAGCAGCCCCACAGGGGCTGTGTGTGGTTCCTAGCTGGCTCCTGGCCGTTGTATCTCAATCCTGCCTGGGATAATATCCTTTTTGCATGCTCACTGGCATTTCTAAGTCACTCTTTGAAGTCTTTTAAATTGTTTGGGGGGTTTTTTTGCCCCTGAAGACTGAATAATTTTTCTACCTGAATTCTGAGGAAAAAAAAAATCACTTTTATCTTCATTTAGACAGTGGATAAGATCCAAATGGTTTCTAAAGGAGAAAGATTTATTCCAGACAGACCTGCTGTGAAATCTCCCCATTCATTTACATACATACATATGTGGAGACAGACACACAGAGATGCCCATATACACCATCTATCTCTGCATCTATATACATTCACACACAATGCGCTGCAAAGATATGCAGAGACAGCTCAGTGATGCTTTAGCCCATGCTGTCATGGAATCAAACCACAGTGACATTTCATGAGTTAGGGCAGAGATGCTTTCATTCAAGATGTTATATGGATAAGAAATCCCACTCTCTATGACCTGCATTTTTCTGTATGAAGGTTCCTGGTTTTTTGCAGTAAAGTGGCATCTGTAGTGGGCAAACAGATCTGTGGTTTTTCACAAGCTCCTGGGTAAGTTTGTGCTTCCTAGGCTTAAGGCCGTGTGTTGTGCCTTCCCTACACCAGTCCCTCACGTAGCTGGTCCCAACTGTGCTTGCAGGTATTGCACTCAAAACTGAAGGGTGCAGAGCTGGTACAGGTTTAGGGCTGTAACCAGTTTAGGCACATCTGAGAACAGTCCTAAATTCTTTATAGTACACTCTATACACGTACATCCCTATGTGTAGGCACAAAATTTGTGTAGCTGGTCTACAAGGTACAACTTTTCCTGTCCAGGAACCAGCAGATAAATTTCTGCCTCTAAAATAAATCCGGAAGTTTTTATAAAATTTAATGGGTGAAGGAATGTGATTTTAGTGTAGACAAGGACCAGTCTGGGAAATATCACTGAAAGAGTTGCCTGTATTAAGGATATTAGATGCTATACAGAAAGGAGGTGATGGCCCTGTGAATGTTTTCATACTGAGAGATAACAGAGTGAAATTATATTTTTCTTTGGCTTTCTTGTCTTCAGCAGCAAGGAAAGGGCCTAAGTAATGGGCATGATTTGTAGGAGACTTTTCACTGTCTCCAGGCAGATGAGAATTACAGGGCAAACGGGGGTAATAGAGAGTCTGTCAGCCAATTCAGGGACAGAGAGATATTTGGCTGCTTGGGAAAAAGCAGGAAGGCAAAATCCTGATGCTCAAGAGTCCAGTAATGCTATCACTGCTGATAGTGCACACAGATTAATGCCTCAGACCAGCTGGACTTAGTCTGTGAGATCTCATGTAAGGGCTTCACAGGTCTAAGAGTTTCCATCCCTCAGCTGGATTTGTGTAGGACTTGGCTTTCAGTCAGACATGGTCAACACGTGATCCTTCCCACTGTCTTTCTAGGAAGCAGTGGGACTGGCATGCTCCACTGCCTAGGCCAGTCTTGGTTGGGAAATGCTTCTCGAGCAAATGGTTTTTAATTGCCCTCATATACCCAGGGAAGAGGGTTGAGATGCCTCTTGGCAGAGGCTGAGTATGCCTGGAGGTAGATGGAGAATCAGGTGTGTTACTGCCTTGTGTCCAGCCCCTCCTCATGTCCAGACAACTTTGCTCTTCAGATCCTCTCAGCCAAGCCCTGCTCATGAGGGTGCAATTTACAGCAGACTTTGTGTGGGTGGGTCAGCTCACAGCAGAGGGATGCTAATCTGAGCACAGAGCCAACAGCTTTGCTTTCCCAAGGATGATTCAAAGATAAAACAAATTATAGCTAAATATTATTTTTTCAACATGAAATCTGGAAGTTGTCAGGAACGCGAAATTGCAATTACAATTCTGTCCTGCTCTAAGCAACACCGTAAAAAGAAGGTCACCAGGATCCTTCTGTTGATGACAGCAGGCATGGCTATTGCTCTAGGTGTGGGAACTGCAAGAAGGTCATTAGACAGAGGAACTTGTTTCATTTTTCCAGCCTGGAAAATATTGCTTGTCTTGAGAGCAGGACCAATCGGGAGGCATAAACTCTGCAAGGGCAATAGACCTAGCTTGAAAAATTCATATCCATACCTGACCTTTCTGTTTTCACCTCTCAGAGATCATTTCCAGGGAATAAATTACATGGTCATTTGTGAATCCATTGGGCAGACACAGCCCTTTTGTGGACTTCTTGTAAGCTTCAGACATCCACAACAGATGAACACATGCCAGCATCTGAGTCAGGGCTTACAGTGGGTGCAGCAGAGATCAAATGCAAATATCTCCTAAGTGTTGCCCGTGACTTTAATTCAGCAAAACACTGGAGCATGTGCTTAGCCTGAAATTGTAACACAAGCAGTAGTGATTTGTCTACTTAAAGCTGGGCATGTGGTTAAGTACTTTGTTGGCTCGAGGCCAGCATGTGCAGCATGAGGCTACTAGAGCAGTAATCAGCAGTGAGGACTGAATGCACACACATGAGGAGTGCAGGCATCCCCCTGACCCCTGAACTGAGCTCTGCAGGCAGCTTTTTTGAAGCAGGCTGTCACAATATCCTCTAGAAGGAGGCAGCAGAATGACTGCCCAGGTGTAGCCGGGCAATGCCTCCTGGCACAAGGATGCAACCCCCTGTGTAACTTACACGGGTTGGTACCTTTAACATCAAGGTGCTTGGGCCCTCCTGCCCCTTTTAGCAGTGACATGGGTGAGCACAGAATCAATAGGGAAGTTGTGAGCTGCCAAAAGAAGGAATGAAATGCCTAAGCTGTGGGTCACGGCCTGAAGAGCAGCTGCAAAGGCAGGGCCACCTGTGCACAGGGCTGCTTGGAAAGGGACCAGAGCTTCGCCCTGACGCGTTTAGCAAAAGGCGTTTTGCTTGTTCTTCACAAATGTGAAAATTGCAGCAAAAACAGTGACTCACAAAAGCACTGGACTTCTTTGCCTCCCGCCAGAAATAGGACTCGACACCTTGAGCACTGCTAAACACTCAGGGCAGGGAGGGCTGCAGTAACTCAAACACTTCACATGGGTTGTCATGTTGTCTCCAGGCAGTCCTCTGAGGTGAGGATGTGCTTGGTGTTGCACCCAGAGTGGTGCATCCCTGGAGGGTTTGCTGTGTCGGGACCCATCCAGCAGCAGTGAGGCTGTGCAAAACAGAGCACTTAGTTCTGGGTATCCTGATTTTCGCCTGTTCAAAGTGTCAATCCCACTCCGAAATCATAGCAAACAGTCAAACAAGAGGATTTTTTAATGAAGAATTTATGGTGGGTTTTAACTGCTCTACCAGATCAAGTGGCAGAAAAAAATGTCTTTTGTTAGTTAAGAAAATGAGATGCATATTGCTCATTTAAACATTTATGAGATTAGACAAATGTGCATTCCATTAGAAGAGGTTTTCTTAGAGGAAAATACCTAATGCTAGTGAAGAAAAAAATAGCTTAAGGAAGTAACTTCTAGTATTACACTGTGTCACTTGTGTATTCTTGATGAATCGGTGCCAAAAGCTAGATTTCATTCATTAGAAACCATATACTCTTCAATCTGAGCCTGTGACTGAGCTAGGATCTGGCTTTTGTGTCTTTTGGGAAACGTAGATGAGATGTCAAAAACATTTCTATTCTAAAATGAAACACATAAAGACAAATTGTTTAAGATCTATGTATAAAAAATATTCAGAACTCTTCATTTTGCTTTTGCTTTGTAAGCCTTAAAATGCTTTTATATGTTAAAAAATAATTTAAAAAAAGATATTCTGAAAATTTATTTTCAAAAAGAAACATGAATCTTTCTCTGAACTGAGTTCATTAAATTGGTCATGTCAGTACTTTTGAAATATTTCATTTTGGAGCTTCCCCCAAGACAAAATCTTAAAATCAGCTTCTGTATTTTTTCCATTTGGAAGGAACTACCTTTTCTTAGTCAACAATTCTCTCATCAAGAATATGAAATGTCCTCTGAAAAACTGTTTCTTGAAAGATGGGTTTATTTCACAGATCACTGGAAAGCAGTCAGCTTTAGCAAGGGCAGTGTAGAAGTTTTCAATGGCTCAGGAATTCATAATGATTAAACACTTAAGCTAAGATGATTCCCAAAAGGGATTTGGAGTGTGGAGCTCTTGGTAATATTTGGTCATAAATATAATTCAGATTTTAATACCATGTGTGGTAAGCAATAGGCTGAAATGAAATTCAGAAAGACAGCCTTGTGTGTCTAAAACAGACCTTTATTGCCAAATGCTATGTCTTAAAAGTGTATTTGAGAGTAGCTGTACCTTGGATTTAGCTGAGTATGCTGGGATACATCTTGTCCAACAATAATGATATTTGCACCAAGAGGTTTGAAACTGGTCCATTTTTTTTGTTTGTATGTGCAAATTTCTTTGTGTGGAAAAGCAATATATAAAGCAAAGGTGAAAGAACAGAAAAATGTATGTTTCCAGAACAAATATTTCAGCTAAATTTATTTTGATGAATGATATCCAAAAGCAGTCTTTGATATATATGTATACACAAATGTATATATATGACTTTCAGATATAAAGTAGTCTTTGTTAAAAAACTTTCTGAGTTAAGCCTGATCTTAGGCAGAGGCCTCTTATCTATACAGCATTCAGTAATGGAATAATGTGAGTAAAAGTGTTTCAAATACAGGTAATTTTATCAAAAGCACTGAGCTATTCTAGGGCACGATTACTATCATACTGCTTAATTATATTTTCTTTCTTTAGAAAAATGCAGCTGTCTGAAAGTGTAATGAAGTGATTGCTGTTTGTGTAGCTGTGAAGAAGGGAAGCTCTCTGGTTCATTAGCAAAGCAAATGATTTGCCTTTGGCATTAGTTAACCCTAAGGGCTAAATTCCACTCTCAAGTACATCAAGAGGAAAATAACAAGGGATAGGCTGAATTTGAAGTGCTGATAGTGGGAGCAAAATTTGGCCCTTACCCTTCAATGGGAAAGCAAATATAATATTCCTACTTTCCATCCATCATGTCAGATAACTAGATGGCTTGATTAGATTGCACAGCCCACACTAACAGTCATATATATTTGGCTGAATCAAAAAATGCCATTAAAGTGGGATTCCTGGAATTTAGCAGGAAAACAAAATATTTCCTCTCTAAACTCATTATACTTACAGAAAGAAAATTGGATAAGTAAGTGAGAAAGCTTCAGGAGACCCTCCTGTCTGTGTTTAGAATTAAAAGCATTTAAATATGATCAGGTTTTAATGTTTTTTCCCTGGATTTGTGACAACACTTTAGATATTTCTGGCTTTGTAAATCTTTAATTTTCAAAAATAAGATATTTTTAACGTCTTCTCATGTAGAGCACAGTGACAGCATAATGCTTATCCCAAATCTGAAAGAAGGAATAGACCTTCAAGCACAGGATTCCTGTTGGGAGAAACATCTTTGACTTTACAATGTGTTGGTTTCTCAGTCAAAACACTGTATGCACAGCTTTGATTTTGGCACAACTCAGGGACAGTGAAGCACTTGGTACTTTTTTCCCCAGCTTATTTTTCTTGCTTGACAGCTGGAGACTCTAGGATTTGGGGGATGCACCCCCAATTTGCCTTTAGGCTAGGGGAAACAGGCTTCCAAATGTTAAATGGAAAACAAGGGGACAAAGCTGACCTTGGCACTGGGCAGCTAAAGATCTAAGGATCAGTTTTCACAGCAGCCCAAAGATATGCAAAGGACTTGGCCAGGCTGCATTTGGCTCAAAGCCAGCTCATTCCAGAGGGATTGGAGGGAATGCAGTCTGTGAAGGGCTGCCTGTACTAAAACAGGAGGGGGACCATGGTCCTGTCTGGCTTTATTTCCACAATATTAGGTTTTTATTTCTGTAGGAGATCTCTGCAGGGGAAGCCAGCACGGAGATATTTAGCTATGAACACTGGCAAGGCAAAATTGGTTGATGTGGAAAGGGACTGAGAAGGGGAAGCTACATAATGGTGGGAGGAATATTGGGAGATTTTTAGTCCTCTGTTTTTAAGGTCGGAAAATCACTTCTGTGTCATCTAGGCAGCATAACATTGGCCACAGAGTTGTGGTGAGCCATGGAAAACTATCCTGGACTTTTAGAATTTTCTACTGATATCTCCTTCTTGAGTTAAGCTTAATTTCTGAATAACCTTGTTATCCCCATCAGATATCCCCATCATTCCCGTGGACATTATCCCTTCCTTCCCTCTTGTCCATACACACACAGCAGGTAGGCAGATATTCTTCACCCAGTGTGATTTTTAAAGGTATACAGGGAAGGATTCCAACATTATTAAGCTTTCTCACATTAAAGAGTCTCATTTATTGTTAATAAGTTTGAGTTTTTTCTTCGACTTGCAATCCTTTTGCATGTTTTCTTTGAATCCCTTTACTGCCAGAGCAGTAAAATTATGACTGCATCTAAAAGCATTCCTAATAAATAATCTAGAACTCCAGTTACTTCTCATTAAAAAGGATTCTGTTTGTAAAATTCTGCTAACATTTAATGGATTTTTCCTTGCATTCAGAATTTCCATCATTTGTAACTGGATCTAGTGCAAAACCTTGTGGAATAAATTCTGATCCGACTGTATAAACTGAGAGCAATTTAAGTGACATTCGAAGAGCTACTCCAGATTTGCACAAGAATAACCTTGAGAAGGGTCTATTGAAAAAGCAGACACATTTGAATTTGTTAAATAAGGCATCACATGTACTGCAAAGCTGCAAACAGTGAATTCAGGTGCACTTTACAATGCATCTAATGATGGTGTTTCCCAAGGGCATGCCACTGACTTAGCAAGCACTTGATCAAGGGACTAAAAGGAGCCCCGATCCTGAGAGACATTTGGACTGTGAGATTGCATTGCAAGCCCATTCCTAGAGGCTTCCAGCTATGTTGGCAGGAGAGAAAGAAGAGCTGTGAGCCCTCCTGCCTTACAGGTGGAGCCATGGGTGCCCAGCACCAGTGCAAGGGAAGCCAAGTGTCCGGGAATGGGACTGCAGAAGAGGATTCATCATGTGAGGAGCTGCCTGAGCTCCTGCATCAGCCTTCCCTGCAGGGAGACTTGTTTAACTCTGCAGCAGCAGCAGCAGCAGCCCAGCTGGATCATCTCCCCTCAGCTGGATACCTAAGCTAGATTGCATTTTCCTTCCTCGTGGAAATTTGGCAGGCGTTGTGAGATTTCTCTTATCTCACAGGCCTCACCCCCTCCTGGGCCAGGGACCTGAATAACAGAAAGGTGAAAAATTCGGGTGGGAGACCATTTCCACATGGGTGTGGAGCACGGAGGGGTAGCTCAGTCTCTGCAGGCCACAGGGAGCACTCAGGGCTCTCCCCATGGCATGTTCCCCATGGAAGAAGGCAGAGCACCACAGGCTGATCAGCCACCTCAGGCAGATGAGACCTCACAGAGATTCAAAAGGAATATATGTAAAATCAGAACTAATGTATATGGTGGTAGGGAAGGCTGAGAAAACTTCTGAAGTTATTGGGCATTAAAGATTTTATCCTAAAAATTTCATTCATCCTCAAGATTTGGTACTCCTCACTTCTACCACTTTGACTTCATGATTCTCCTAACAAAAATTTTTTGCAGGTATTGTAAAAGACACATCTGTAGCTGCAGCTAACTAGAAAATAAAGGAAAGTGTGCAGAAAACTGGTGATGTGTGTTATTAATAGTAGCCTGTTCCCTGTCTCTATTTATGCTCTATAGAGAAGTCCCAGCAATGAAGAGGAGTCCTGTCTATCTGGGTGAATACATTTCCCCAGTGTTTGTAACTAATGCAAAATAAAGAAGACAAAGAACAGATAATTACAGTCCAAGCTTGTAAAGGAATAACTTCTACTTGTTTTTTTCCTTATGAGGTGCACAATGATCTCTTCTCGTACTTTTAAAAGTCACATTTCTAAGATTTTCCTTTGCAATACAAAGACCATATAAAACTCCTCAGAAAAAAAAAAGTTGCAAGTTGAGTTCTCTGTGGAGTCACATAATTTTGGGACCTTGTACTTTCGGTAATGACAGCAAGGGCATGTAGAATTTGGCTTGAAGTGTCATCTTGAACACAGTTACAGATGGTAGCTTAGGCCAGAGCTCCAGCACCATCAGTTATAGTGCCTGATAGTGGGATTACAAGTAGATGTGGCACTTAAGGACATGATTCAGTGGTAGCCTTGGCAGTGTTAGGTTTAAAGTTGAACTCTAGGATCTTAAAGGTCTTTTCCAATCTAAATTATTCTATTATTCTAAAATAATGGGTACAAGATCTTCCTGGCAGCCAAGTAGAGAACAAGATTTAACAGAGACCAAGACCAAGATAATCACTTCCTCTCCAGCCTTTTCCAAACCCCAGAGCTCAGTAGAGAAGGCTAGAAGAGCAACTAGAAGCACATATGCACAGTTCAAAACCATGTGTGCAGCAGCACAGGTAAGGCTGCCTTCAGTCTTCAAGGGGGTGCTATTGATGGGTTTTCGTAGCACTCTATTTAAGCCCTTGGGTGATACCAAAATTGCCTAAAGTGCAGAGAGGGTGGAATATGTCCCTTGCACACTGGAGAATATTAGTCTGAACTAAAGCTTTTGATCAGGCTGTGCAGAAGTACCTTTTAATCGGGATGTCTGCCAGATGTCCTCATCATCCTGATCCATAGCCAGAGCTGTTTCTGATGCTGCTCTTTAAACTATTTTCCTCAAACTGAGCTTGTCCCATTAATGTCCTGTGCTCTTACATAATGGGTACTTCCTATGCAAGCTCATTCTGCCAGGAATGAGGTGGAGAAGACTCTGCCAGGCAGCTTTACTGGCATGCCTGAGCACTGGCACTCTGAGAGATGGTGGTGAGCAGAAGGCTCCTCTGCAGCCCAGCTGTGTGCAGGACTGTCTGCAGGGAGCACAGCTGGCTGCATGGCACCCAGCTGTCCACATGGCATGCAGCTGTCTGCAGGATGCACAGCTGTCTGCAGGCTGTCCCAGTGTTCTCATGGCACAGTGTGGCACACAGCTCTGCCGGGGACACATCTGTCCCAGGGTGCTCAGCTCTGCAGGGCACAGTTATCTAAAGGTGCACAGCTATCTCAGAGCACACAGCTGTCTGTGGGGTGCACAGCTGGCTCAGGATACACAGCTCTCTTCAGAACACACAGCTGTCTCGTGGCACACAGCTGTCTGCAGCTGCAGAATTCCAATAGCATTGTTCTCCCCAAAGTGGATTCACCTTAATGCAGTTTAATTGAGCCTATCCAAATTCATGCCTTTCCTTAGTTCAGCTTGACCTTGTGGGTTCCCAGCAGCTGCTGGAGACACGGCTTTTCCAGCCCCCAAGTCGGGTGGGGACAGGGAATCCACTTGCTGAGGGCTGCCAGAGGTTACAGCTGATGTCACCATTCTGTGTCACAGTGTCACAGGCACTGCCCTGCCTGTATGTGCAGACTGTTGAATTCTTTGCAGAACCCACAATTACCTTTTCCATGACATCATACAGGTCAAAAACTTGGAAGGACAGACCTTGAGAAAGGGAATGTGGTAGGACAAACTAATGTGACATCTCTCTGAAGGGTTTTAGACGAGGCTTATCTTGACCTGGGCAGGAGAAAAGATTAGATGATCTCTCAAGGTCCATTTCAGCATTGTGAGAGAAAAATTAAATTCCTCATGTGAAATCCAGAATGTTGCTGTTATACATGATAATGAACAAAATATTTAATACTACTGAATAATTAATAGTATAACCATCAGTTGGATCAATTATTCACTGGAGGTGGTGAGAGGTGCCAAAAACTTTTTCACCCTACATGCTTTCCCACCTTCCCTGCATGTGTGGCAGTAATTCACAGCACAGTGGGGCTGTCTGGCCAGCACAAGCCTAACAACCCTTTCAGGGTCTGGTTTGAATTCTTTCAAGTCCAAAGAATCCCAGGAGGTTGAGGCATCTGGTGAAGCTGCCTTCTCCATGCAGGGGAGCGGTAACCCTGTGGCACACAGCACCTTCTGCAGGCTGATTAACTTCAGACTCTGCTCTCCATGTAATGAACTGTACTTTATGGACTGGCAGCTGGATTTCCTGCTCCATGTCTGGCAGCAGACACTCCCATGTGTGGCATGGCAGTGCTAGCAGGAGGAAAAGGCCAGAAGCCTCTTGCAGGGTGCAAAGATTCAGAGAAGGCTGGAGAGCAGGGCCAGGGAGCAGGAGGTGGGGATCACAGGGCAGGCCAAGGGGGCAGAGGGGTCCCAGGAGATGGGGGCGGGTGGGATGGGATGCTGCTCCGTGTTCTGGCTGGGAATATTCCAAGTTGGAACCAAATGTTATCAACAGGATTTAGCCCCTTGCTGTTGCTAAATGCTTTTGCAGAGGAGCTGGGAAGCACTGCCTGGCCACTGTCCCACTGCAGGCAGATCCTAAGGCCGGTTGAGCCCTCCTGCCATGCCCTGGACGTGCAAACAGCATCTCTCACTTCCAGTGCCTCCCTCCATGGGCCAAATCCCCATTACATGATGCAGTGCAAACCTGCAGAAGGGGCCAGGCTGCCCAGGGACAGGGACTGCAATCGGCATGCAGTGCCAGGGGCTGGAGTGCAATGGAAATCACTCAGTGAGGATGCTGGTGAAGATAGGGGTGCAGGAGAGCGGTGTCATTCTGGGGGTTAAGCATCCACATAATGTACTGGCTATGTCCCCACAGCAGGGCTCAAATGGGCACAGTGAGGACACCTTGTTTAGTATATTCCTGTAAAACAAATTTCGTTTAAACTGCATAATTTATAACACCTCTGGCACAAATAGCTGTTCCTTCTCCCGGGTATGTTTGCTGCTGAGGAGCAGACAAGCATCAGGAGGGTGCAAGGGAGAGGGAGAGAGCACACAGGGATCTGAGTAACTGCCCTTTCAGCAGCCAGCCTGCTCAGATTTACTGGATGCAATGTGCAACTACACCGGGAGGTTTTCATGCTCTCTGATCACTATCAAGCAGGCAGCTGTTTCCACAGACCACATAATTAATCCAGGATTTCTTTTCTAGGAGTGGCACAACCTAACTTATAGCCCATTATTTTGTATGGTGAATTAGAGTTGTTTCTTTTCTAGGAGCAATACTTTGTGCTTTTTAGCATTCCAATTGCAAATGAAGCTTACCTCATTCAGCTCCCCACTGCTCAATAACCCCTCTCCTCAGGCTGAGAACCCCTGCATCCTCAGCACTTATTGTCACCTCTCTTTTTGCCTCTTCCCAAATCATTCCCAGATATGCCATGAAGAGATTTCAGCTGAGGACTGTGATCCTGCCAAGAGCCCTCATCACACAGATCATTATGGCCAGAACATTGTTCCAGGGCTGGTATACATGGACTCCTTTTGCAAGAGGAGAGCCTTTACTAGAATAAGAATTAATAAGAAAAGAAAAAAAAAAGGAAAATAAGCTCTGTCGATTCAGGAATATTAATAAATATCCAGTGAAAATGCTGGAGATTGTTGTTGATGTAGAAACAGTCTCATTCAGACAAAGTTCCTTGTAATAATTTCTTCTTTGTACCCAGAACTTAGAATGTGACTTTCAGGAAGCTGCCACAAAGGTGTAATTTGCTACAATTAAGAAAAACAAAATAACGAACAAATCTATGAACACAGGAAAAACCTTAATATAAGCAAACCCAAAACATCTGTTTTTTTTTTTTTTTGAAAGTTCTATAAGCTATCTTTCAGAGAAGTGCCTTGTAAACTGAGGGTTTTCAGACAGAAGTTGGTGGCTCAGTAGGGTTCTGCAGGACATCAGGCCTGTCCATAGTCACTTCTGCCAGACTGCCCCAGAAACATCACACTGGTGGAAGTGGCAGCTTGGGAAACATTTCTATTATTTCTAAGCAAGTTAACATTTTTCTGTTAATGAAATTGCTGAGTGAACAAGTTTCTGCTGGATCAGAGGGGCATAGTTAGCCCCAGAATGTCCCAGTCTTAGATTTAATGGCTTTAATCCATTAACTGCTTAATTTACATATTATAGCAACAGACACAGATCCAGGTGGAATTCAGAACTATGGGTCAGTATTATTCTGTTCCTCAGGGTTTCCCTAGCAATCACATAACATTTATTAAAACAGCTAGAGGTAGAATAACTCCATCATAATCCCAGAATAGTCACAGCAGCCCCATAATATTGGAATGTGGGTCCATTCCGGGAGATATTTGCTTTGCAGAAGGCAAGGTACTGGTTTCTAGTGGATAGAGGAGGTGATGAAAGGGACTTGACATTTGATGTAAAGGCTTAGAGGGTGTTCACTTCTACTATTTCCTCTTGTAGAAGCAGGCAAGAAAAGTTCATTTTGTCAAAGTGATGTTTTCCAGTCCTCCAAACTTAAGCTTTTGGTTCTGTCTTTCTGCCCCTAGTGTAGGGTCTGACTTGAAACTGAGCACTTGTTCTTGTAACAGTTTGGAGGAGTTTTCCAGGTGCCACTCCTGGGTAACTTTCAGCCACTGCCAGCACTGGTGGAGCAGAGCTGAACCTCTCAAGGGTCTGTACTGTGGTGGGTTAGAGAAGCCAACTTCCCTTCAGAAAGGTCAGGTTGAGCAAATCCGACTTTGCTCCCTTACCTGACACTTCTGCCGGAGCAGGGAACACATTGAGAGCTGTCCTGCACTCTGCAGGCTTAGGAAAGAAGGGAACAATGGATCTTTTCCTTCTGTCTGCATCGTAGACAAGTACACCACCACTAGACAGAGCCAATTCTCACTGACCTGTTCTCATTCCTGCCAGAGACTGTAAGAAGTATTGAGAGCTGTGTTAGTGTGCACAAGTGTTAATGGGAGACATGTGAAAGCTCTGAATCTCTGTCCTATGGGAAATGTAGATATTTTAGCTTCTCCTTTAATCTTAAGACAAAAATGAAAGGAGTAAAGGAACTCAAAGGAAGGAAAAGTCACAAGAATTAACATTTTGTGGGATGGGATTTCCCTGGACATGCAATCTGAACCCTCAAAAATGTTAATTTTCCAGGGACAAGGAAGTGCTGATGGCTTTGGTGTGACAAAGCCTCTAGTTGGGGCAACATTTGGTGTTTCAAAAGGTTGATGCTAGAATGTGGTAGGAACACAGAGCTGATGGAGTTAGATGACTCATCCACTCCACTTTCCTACTGTCACAGACACAAGTGCTGTAACCCCAGCATTCCCTTGAAAATATTAAACTCAGCCTAAAAGTAGATATCTTATCCCATTTGGCTACATTTGGAATATTTGATCCTGAATACCACTGCTTCTCATTTCTAGTAAAAATATAATTAAGCTTATTAGGTCTTCCATCAATATTTCTCTTCGGCTCTTCCTTCTCTGCAGTTTTTGCCAACGGTCATACAGCAGTTTTGGGAGGTGTAACCACACTGCCTCTTCTCCTCTGCTTTCCTGAGCGGCACAAGCCAGGCAGGCTGCTTTAGCTCTCTTGCACTGGACAGGCTCTCCAGCTTCCTTAGCATCCTTGTAGCTCTTGTTTCACTGGATTATGCATGACCAGATGTGTGCAGACAAGCTCTTATTAGACTTCTGCTTTCTGGCATGAATATTGCCCTCTTCTCTTGGAAATACCATTCTTCCTCTTGCCTGAGAAAAGTTCTGCATTCCTCTGTCAGTGTTGTAGTGGGGTCTCTGAGATAGCGTGTGTCTAAGAGCTGCAGAGCTTTGTTAGGTCCTATTGATGGTCTATCTGTGAAAGGGGCAATCCTTGAGCCTAATCCCTGTGCACATATATTTGTGTGAATCATTTTTCCCCATTTAGCTTTTTCTAGTTCCTGAGACCATCTGATTTTCCCTGTATGTTCTATAATTACATGAAAACTGGCATTTTCCCATCTCTGCATTCTATTAAACCTCTGTTTCATAAGAAATTTGGACAAGGCATGTTTCCTATTGTTATGTCTATTAACCAGTTTTCATAATTATTTGCTCTATTTTTTGTAATTGTTTTTTGACAATATTCTGCCACTGTTTTGGATTAGTGGTTTTGGGCTGGCAACTGGGGTCAGAAAAGTTATGTAAATTGGATGTAATACCACAAAAAAAAAAAAAGTGCCTTCAGATTAAAACTAGAATGGCCCTTAGGATTGCTGAGGTGGTTCTGGGTTAACTGAGATCAGATTCTACCACAGTTGACTTCAGTGAGATAGCTTATTTGAGTAAAAAAATCAGGACTGTACCTTAAATCTAGATGGTATTGCACAGTAACAAACCTGCCCCTTAGACTGGAGGTTCTTTCTTTGTGAGGGGCTGCCAGCAGAGTCCAGGCAGCCAGCAGAGAGGTTGGGACCTGAGCTGGGCTCCTGTTTAATTCACAGTACCTCTGACCCACCATGGGCAAGACACCAATTGTTTCAGGAGGTATTTGAAGGCCTGCAAGCACTGGAGCCATTAGTTCATACCTTCAGAGGAGGTGGAGGGTCAAATCTGCAAGAAAGCCTCAGCAGGCATCAAAAGCAGGTGCAGATTTTCTGGGAAGGGTGGCTGCAAGGGATTGGAGCTCTCCCAAGAAGAAACAGGTTTTCAGTATTAAGGCTACAGGTCTGATGCTGAGGAAGCAGATGAGAGCAGCATGGGCTCCCCATGGCTGCGTCCTGCCCCGAGCTGCACCTAGGAGCTTCTGAAAAATCTCACTAAGCTTTTGGATGTGTTTTTAGTCTCTAAGTATTTCTGGCACTTAGTCCCTTTCTTCTTCATCAGCATTTGCCTTTGTGAAAGGAAAACATTTTGACATCTCTGCCAAGGTGGTTGCTGGGATTGGTGCATTCTTGAGTGCGAAGGGCTGAGATTCTGTAACAAAGACAGGAACAGAAGTCCCTGAGATGCTCATCCCTGTGCACTCAGCATGGGAACGTGCCAGCCTTGTGGCAGGGCTCAATGCTTGGCTCTAAGCCTCCAACATTCTTGCAGGAAGAAAATTGTAAACAGAGAATACAAATGTAACCATTGTTATTTGCAACTCGACTTTCAAAATTCTTGCCAGATTATAAATCTTGACTGCTTGTACCTCTGCCGTTTCTCAGGTCTGAACAAAAAATATTTACCAAGGAAATAATGCTTGTAACAATGATCTCAGACCAGTGCAACTCATTAGCTAGCAATGTGCCTGCAGGCAGTATGAAAGATTCGACCCATCTGGAATTAAATAGCAAGGGATAGCTGGAAGCTGTATTCAATACTGATGGTGGGAAAAGCCTTAAAACTCCTTGATTGCAGCACATGAAAGCTGTGAACCATCAATAACCAAAAAAATATGATGTGCCAACTATAGCAAAAGTAACAGCAGGGCAATGCCATTATTCGAGGTCATTCCACCTTCATCTTGTCAAAAAGGGATAAAGGAAGGGCATGACATAAGCCAGATCTCCAGCATCCTACTCCCTTGTCAGTAGGACATAATTGGCATTAAATACTGAATGTGTCTGGATTTAATATAACTTCGCTGCTCGATTACTTCATCCACTCAAGCAATGGAAAGCTGCCCATTTCAAGAGTTTATAGGGAACAACTAGGTTTAAGTCAGACATCAGAGGTCCAAATGTCCTAATTGATATTTTGTTAATAAATTCTCAAAATTATCATAACTTGTTCCAAACAGGGGAGGCAAACCCATGATTGATTACCAGGGAAGTGTCTCTTCTTTATATAATGTCTTTTTGTAGATGATTGGAATTGAGGGCAAACACTGCCAATCTCTTTCCACCGCTGGCAGCTGCATCACTGGGAAACGTACAAAGTGTAGCAGGGGAAGGACAAACTCTTTCCGTGACATCTTTGACTATTGACCCCATTTCTGGGCAAGCAGGTAGCTGAAGGTCTATTACCTGTTTCTCTATAACTTCTCTTTCAGCAAGTGGAAGCAGGGTAGGTGGTAGAAGGCTTACTGGCCAAGCAGGACACCGAGCATTTGGGATATACCCCAAGCTCTTAGAAAATTGCTTGAAAAGCAGAGGTCAAATGCCAGGAGTATGCCAGAGGGATTCCTGTATGGATTTGGACCAGGTGGTCAGCACTGGGTGTGGACACGATGAAAAAGTTACTGCATGAAAGCAGCATCGAAACTGCTGCCTCGCACTCCCTCTGGGAGCACCTTTGTATTGCAAGCTTCTCCAAAGCAGAATGCCTTTCTCCAGTGTGTTCGGCTGCAGTCTTTGTGGGGTATTTAAGGCTGTCTCCCCACGAGGATGCTATTGTGCCTTCCCAGTCTGGGTAATACTAACAGGGAGGCAGTGAGGTTTGACCCCATTAGCTGCCAGGTGTTTATGAAATGCTTGGGGCACCAGTCCCAGCCAAAAGTCTGCACTCCACGTTAATAAATGAACCATTTGAGTCGTTGTGACAGATTGATGGACTCATAAAAAGCAAGATGGAAAGGGACCTCAAAGCATCATCCAGTTCAGTGTTTTTCTGCCTCTGGTCTGAAAGGTATCAGGAGACTGTGAAAGCAATGCAGAAAGTCTTTTGCAAACCCCCCCATACACTCACATGGGTGCCAAAGCATAGTGAGGGGAAGGAAAACACAACATAAAAGTGCTCAGAATTTCATTTACATCCAGAAGTGAATGGAAATCATGGTCATAATGCTGTGTAGGAGCTGGAGATTCTACTCAGATGGTTTGTGTGGCGTTTCATTAAAATAAAATAAAAAATTCTGCAGCTGCAGTAGTTCAGACTCTCCCTGTGTTTTCTGGAAGGATCAACTCTAACCATTCATGAGGAAAAATACTTGAGTTTCCTGGATGGACCCCAATTTTTATGCCTGGAAATCAACTGTGCATCGGTACCAGTCAAGTCGGGGGAGCTGTAGGCAGGAGAAGCTGAGCAAGCTCCGCCCTACTGCAACTCTGGTAATATCAATGCAACAAAATCAGGCAATATTCTTTTCTTTTCTTTTCTTTTCTTTTCTTTTCTTTTCTTTTCTTTTCTTTTCTTTTCTTTTCTTTTCTTTTCTTTTCTTTTCTTTTCTTTTCTTTTTCTGGAATTAATTAATAATTTTTATTTTCTCATATTTATATCTGATTTTTTTGAACTTAGACAGTCTTATTTTAAGCACAAGTTACAGTGCCCTGATTTCTGAATCCTGATTTGGGTGGAGAGTGTATACATCCTAACAAAGAAATACACATATTATCTGTCCTTTAGTTTTTTTTCTAAATAGTATTTTAATAATAATAACACATGAAACTGTCTTTTATTCCATTTGATTTTACTTACACTATTATGTAAATAACAAAATATATTCATCATAATGTGTATAAACTGCCCACCTGTGCACAGTCAGCTGTGAGCTATCTTTGGAGGAATTTTTGGAACTTCAGAGAACCAGTAATGGCGAGGTGGGAGTACATTCAGCTAAATTAGTTGTAGAATTAATAAACCTCCCCAGAACCTCAGTGTAGCCAAAGCCAGCTGGGATGCTGCAGAGCTAATAAGTGCTGGTGGGCCCCAGCTGGCCCTGTGCAGAAAACCACCTGGCAGGCAGTGAATCCTGGTCCCTAGGGAAGCCTGGAGCACGCACGCCTTATCCTTCTGCTGTGCAGGCATCCAATCCTCCTTCCTCCTTTGGTAATTCATTCATGGAGCGCATTTCCAGAGTGGTGAGATCTGAAAACATTGTTTCTAGAAAGCCCTGTCTGGTAAAACACTCAGAAGATGGAAACTGCAGTATAAAGCATCACTGCTTAGATCTGGGTTTGTGTTCTGTCCTCTTGGGAATGACAGACCTGTGGCATTCAAAGACAGCACTATGGCCTAGGTTCAAAGGCAACATTCAGCTCCAGGAACAAATGAACGTGGCAGCCTTTTAGCCCCAGCCTTTTGTATAACTCCTTGCACTGTAGAAGGCTTCTTCAGCCTCTGGGGTTTCCTGATGGTGTTGAGAACATTTTGATACTTTAACAACCCCCAAAACATACAAATAAAGGCTTCTAGAGCTCACTGTCCACTTTTGCATTTCTCATTTTTTAAACAAGTTCCTAAGCTTTATGCAATTTAAGTAATGTGTTAAGAATCAAAATCTAATTTTCACTTTTTCATTTTGAACATGATATTGGATGAGAGAGAAGGATCATACATTTATGTTCAGTGCATCCTCGTTGATTTTCACCCAGCTGTGTGCTGGAGGGCTCCTGTAGGTGTGGAAGAAGCCAGCAGTTGAGTTAAGGGGTCAGAGTTTTAGAAAAAGGATTCAGGTGATGCCACAAACCTTTCAGTTGATGCTGCCAGATCCATTCACCCAACTGATGGCTTTGTCCTCCCAGTGTGTTATCTGGAGACTAAGTTATTGTGACAAGTCTCAAGTCTCTGTGGCTTCCCACTCTTGTGGGCACCACTTAATTTACAATCCCTTTCAAATCCTGCCTCTCCTGAGACCAGAGTGGATTTCTGAACTGGCACTTAAGTTGGAGTTGGTAAAGCCTCTGTTAGTATTTTAATACAACATTCTGCTTTGGGACCCTGGATCTGCTATTAGAGGACAAAAGCCATAACAGAAAACAGGGCATTCCTGAGAGGCAGTGCAATTTGTACATGGCATCCTTATGTCACCCTCCTGGTGCAGCACGGAGCTCTTTAAAGACCCTTCTTTGATCCAAGTTGAACTTTAGCCCTTTGGAGTTCAGAGGTTATGTCAAAAACTTACTTCCTGGCTTTTAACGTCAGCAGCTAGAGATTTAAGCCCTAATGGTGACAAAATCCCATTGTTTTCTGCACACCAGGACTTAGATGGAACTAAATTCAAGGAGAGGTGCAGCAGCTTGCTGCTGGTAATGGTGTTTCTCTGGGGATTTTTAGGCTTTCAGAAAGAAACTTAGTGCCCAGTCCTAGTCTGCATAAGTGTGCTAGCCAAAACTGCCTTGTCCAAATACATTTTAGTGAAAGAAATTAAGAAGGATCCCTGCTTGTCCCGTCTGCTTCCATTTTCTCTGTTACTGTTGGCTGATAGAGTTTAGAGATATGTAGCAAACCACCAGTGCCCAGAGACCTTCTCATCACTCAGTTTCCCATGGATAGTAGCCTTGAGGAAAAGAAAATGCAAACGTTTTGCTTATGGGTATCATGACAAAATTCAACTTGTAATATGACCAGTCCAAGCCCAGATGAGTAGATTCTTTATGTTTCCCGTAAGCCTCAGCCTCTAATAAGGGAAAATAGCAGAAAAGTAAGGCAGATGCTGCCAGAAAATATCTCATCCCCTGGAGGAAAGGAAGAGAATGAAAGAAATAGCAGGTGGTACAAAATATTTTGCCTAGAGAGATTTTGGAATTGTTCCCTAGCCGCAGTGGGCAAATCCTTAGGAATCTCTCATCTGGGCTCTGTATTTACAAGTGCTATTAATGCACCTAACAAAATCCAGTCTTTTGTAAGAAACCCACAGTAAATCACTTCAGTGTGTCATCCTCTAGGTGACAGCTTGATCTACCATGAAATGGAGTGAGAGCAGAACCTTGCACAGTAGGATCTGCTGTTTGCCTCTGATATGCTGCTCCATCAGTGCCAGGGAGCAGATCCCACCTGGGCAGCACAGCTCTCTCTTCAAAGGCCAGCATGGAGGACCTCCTTTGGACAACTTGAAAGCACAGCAGCATGGAACGGAAAAGACCAGGGTCAGAGTGGAGCATAGATCACTCCCCAGGAGCAGCCACACAGCCTGCAAGACCTGTGGCACTTCCTGGAAGCCTCTGAGCTGCAAGGTTTCCTGCATTAACTAACTGGCTGCTGGAATGCTGAGGTGGGCCCTATAAATCAACAATGTTGGTTTTGATGACTCCAGCATACAGGGTTGCAGGAGGGCACTTGCATGACTGTACAAAACTCACACCAGTTTTGATTGCCTTTAAATGGATGACAAGGATAGCAACTTAATTTTTGATCATGCTATCAAAAAATTTCCAAGAAACCTTGTCCTTGTCCTGTCTGGTCATAGCAAGGTACCTTAGATCCTTGTGACTGTGGAGGAGGATTTATGAGAAGGTCAGATTTGATCAAATGTGTGTCCTGTTAAATGCCTGACCACTGAGCTCTCTGACGTCTGTTAGTGCCTGTCAGTGTGATGCTTCTTGGATACTGAGGGTCCTGGAGAGCTCAGACTAGGAGTTTGCTGATGATATAGGCACATTTGCACCATAAATGTCCTGTATAAGTCACTGCGTTGTCTGCAGGCAGGAGTTCAAAGCAGGCTTCCACAAGGCCCTTCTGACAGTCGGGAGTACAGGCTTGAGGAGGCTGAGACATCATTTGGTGGATATGTGAGAAAGCACAGCAGTGATTTTTTTTTTTTTTTTGAGACTGAGCAATAGGTCAGAGAGAGAAGAAAGTGGGGCAAAATTGTGAAATTTCACAAGGGGAAAACACAGGAGGAGAAGGAGGCACTTGAGATGTAATGACATCAGATTCACACAGATCCTGGCAGAATTTGCCACGCACCTGTGTGCAGAGGCAGGCAGAAACAGATAGCAGAGAGACTACAAGAGAGGTCCCAGTAGAGCCTCAAGACTTTTCCCAGCAGAGCCTGTAGTCCTCAGTCATGTCCCTATGGCATTCATGGTCATCTAGCACGGCAGGCAGAGCAGAAGAGCATCCTCTCAAGACAAAGAAGGAGAGCCCTGTAGCCCAGTGCTGTACAGTCTTGCTCCACAGACAGATAGAGAGACAATAGCCCTGCTTGGCCATGGACTTGTTAACTGTCTATTCTCCTTTGTTCCAAAGTGCCTGCCAATGCCTCTGCTGTTTCACACTTTGCTTCCCTCAGGATCTTGGATAAACATCACTTCTCCACCCCAGGGAATTCCTGCACTTGTTTCTCTTTGGCTGTTCACTGCTGCTGCAGAGGTTTTTCTGTGCATCAGGGCTCTGAGAGGACAGCCCCACACCAGGGATCTCCCCTGTGCCCTGAATGGCAGAACCTGGCTGAGGAGCACAAAGACAGGAACAATTGCAATTTCTCAATACTTGGCACTCTAAGAAAAGGAAATATTTTGTAATGCTCTTTTCGTTTCCCCACGGAGATAGCAAGTTCCCTAAGGAGAGGGTGTGAGAGCAGCATCTGTGAGGGCCAGGGAAGCATGCTTTGCACAGGGGAAGGAACTGGGAGGAGCTCAGCCCAGAGACAGGATCAGGACATCCCCTGGGGGAGGTGCTTCTAGGCTTTCATGGAAAAGTGCTGGGTAGTGAGGTACCACTGTGCAAAGGACAAGTGGGCTGGAGGAGGCAGAAACCTCTGCCAAGTTCCTCCAGGTTGATTTCCCACAGGTAGGCAGCATTTGCTCTGCTGGTGACAGGACCAGAAGACATGAGACCACAGGACTCTAGCTCATCTGTGCAAGGTGCAAAGAGCTGGCCTGGGTATAGTGTCCCTGAACTGCCAGGGTTGCCTTTTTCCCCCAGGTTAGCCTAGTTTGTTATGGTGGTGAACTCCCTCGCTAAGACTCAGAAAAGGAACCAGTGAGGGTGTTTATTTTTCTCTTCCCACAACTTTTCTTTATTCTTCTAATTTCAGGGGAAAAAAATATGGTTACAAATGGAATTAATTTTTCAGCTGATTATGGCAAAATTATTTGCCTTTTTTTCTCGAGAAATTTGATTACTTCTGCTGTGTTTTGAGGAGAATTTGTTGGAAAAAAGATCTGTTCATTCCTGTGAGGCTTCTGTGCAGAAAGATTTTTTTACCATAGTGGTAGAGAAGTAGTATCCTCCAAAGTGTTTAAATGTGAGATAATGGCTCTTAGCACTCTTGCAATGGCCTTTGCTCTTGCAGAAGGGTTTAAACCTTGCTGCAGATCCAAAGAACTAACTCAGCCTCCTCAGTTCTGCTGTCCAAACTATTGTTATCCAAAACCATAAACCATAGTCCAAGCATAGCTATAGTTTTGGACAGATATTCCTGACCTTGTGGCTTGGTGTTGTGCATTCTTCAGTTTTAGGTTGTATTAGCAAGCCTGGGAAGGAGTCCATTCATATAATTATTCTGGCGTATCAATTTGCTGCTCTTAGAATGAAATCACTCAGCAGTGGGAAGCACATAAAGAGGACACACAGAGTTTAATGTAGGAAACACTTTAATGATGAAGAGATTGCCAGAAGTATCATGGTTCAGTCCAGATCCCTAAAAGAGTAATTTTATGGGATATTGCAATTCTTTTGCATTAATTCAATTATTTTTTTTTCTGTACAGTGGAACATGTGGTTTTTTATTCAGTATCACTAATCAATGTGTCAGTTTGTAGCAATTCCTGAAACCATTTTCTCTCCATTGTCTCTCATTCTCTTACTGCTCCCCATCCCCACTGTTTCCTCTTTCCCTGTGAATGCTGTGACCTCGACTGTGTCCAGGGTGGTCTGTGCGTTCCTGGTCATGAAAGGACAGTGAGAATGGCACTGTGCTGCAGTGCATCCTGGTGGCACTGTGGAGTGCCCAGCTGGGTGTTGGAAGGGCAGCAAGCACACAGCATTTTCAGGAGCTCGCTCTGCACTACGTGGTTTTTGAGCAGTATCAGTGCTCTTTGGAAGAGGTGTGTGTGCTGCTGAGCAGTGCAGCTGTTGTTCCCCTCCGTGTCCTGGTACCCAGCAGACCCAGGAGCCCAAAAGCCTGCCAGGGTCAGGGCTGCCAGTCAGGAGCTGGGGCTGGTGGTGTTCTGGTGGGGGAGGACATACCAGCTGTGTGGTCCCTGTGCTCAGTATTCAAGGCTTGATCAGATTTAGGTTGTCACAAATTTGGCACACGGATGACTGAGGTGTCTCTGAACACCTCTGGTACAGAAGAAAAATAAAAGGATGAGGCTTTTGGATAGGTTCCTTACTGCAGAATTGCCAGTGCTCAAGTCTTGTAACATTGTTTTTCTTAAATATCAGCTGCCAGAATTAGCGTACCTCTGAGAACAGCAGTTTGCATTTCTTAGCTTAGTTTCCTAAGGAAGCTGGGTTTACAGGTTCACCATACCCATCCATCTGCCTTTCCATCCCTCCCTAATGACCTTCCAGCTTCTTAGCAGACTGGCCCGAAGGGATGAAGTCTCAAAGTTATTAAGTTTGTACAATCATTGCAACACTGAACAAGAAAGGGAAGGAGAGGAATCTTGTTAGAGCCCTCCCGAGGGAAGGATTGGGTTGCCAGCCACACTTTTTGTTAGCCCCTGGTGCTTCTGCATAGCCAGCCAAGGCAGCCACCAGAAACCAGCCGTCAGCACTTCTGCCTGCAGAACAGTTTAACTTGCTGGCAAATCTTCGTGAACACACAAACAACCCGTAGAATAAGAAGCCTACCAGGCTCTAGTTTCAGAAGCCTCTCTGGAATATGCCCTGGATAATGGCATTTTAAAAGCAGGGCTCTTAGGATGCTTTGCATGTAAGCATTGCAGTGTGCCTGTGTTTTGCCCCACCTGACACCCCTGGGAGAAGGGTGAAGTGTGACATCTGGAACTTTGTCACTCAGCATCACTGTATTGATACCTCAGTATCTATCTTGTACTTTTTCCCACGAAACCTCTTCTGAGGTGAGCAGGGCTGTTGCCCATTTTCCTAATAACAAATCATGAGATAAAGTGATTTGCTTGAAATCATGAAAAGACAGAAGCAGAGAAAATTTAACTCTACCTCTGCCATACCCTAGGATCTCATGCAAAAACATGTAAGACATGTTGAGAACTGTTGACAAAACCACCTGTGAATAAGCAAAGCCCATTGCATCCACTTAACATATAAATAAGAACAGCACAAAAACTCAATTTACAAAATATTTTGATTTGCACTGTAAGTTCTTGAGAATAAAATTTTTAATTTGATTTTGCAGCACATTGAGCAGTGGGACCTTGTTAAGCTTAATGTAAGACCACCAATATGAACACAATTGATACTAAATGATGGTACCTGCTCTCAAGGATTTATTGTAACATCTATTAAATTTTGATGTAGTTCATGATTAACAAATTAGGAGCATAACTTCTCCTCCTGCTTCTTTTTTTAATGGTGCAATGAGATCACCTAGAGCTTAGTAAAATATTTTTGGCAGTCACATTCCTCTGATGTTTCTTTAACTGAAAAGAGAAAAAGAAGATCAGCTCCACCATTTTACCTCCTCTAGCTGAGCATTATTTATGGGCTCACTAGAGAAAAATTTTTTGGGCTATTCCTTATTTAACTGAAAGAAAAGAAAATTCAAACTGTTTCACTAACAGCTGATTCTTTGGATCATTTGAGCAACCCTTTTACTTTCAATAAAATATATTTTTTCTGTTAAAATATTTAATTAAGTGATTTAGAAGCCCATGCATAAAAGTTCTCTTTGCACTTCATGACATGGAAGGTGATTGGTTGTTTCCAAAGAGATTTTATTCCTCTGTGCATTAGCAGGGTCTCAGGTTTCACAATTAAAGGACACAGCTCTTTTATGAAAGCCCATATTGTGAACTGAGGGGGAGAAGGGAATTCACACAAATCCCCCATTGCAGAGCTCAGCTGCATCCTTTGGTCAGAAAGAATTATTAGAGCTGAGGAGACTGGGCACAGCAAACACATGCAGTGTTGGCCAGCTGCTCCAGCTCCAGCTCTGTGCCATTACCTTCATCCAAGTGAGCTGTGCTCCTCGTCCCTCCACTCCCCATCTCACAGCTCCCCTGTGGCTTCAGCCCAGGGGCCTCAGCAGATATTCCAGCAGGGCAGGAGCAGGGCTCAGGTCCTGAGACAGGAGTAACTCCAGAGATGTTTGGGGCTCAGCTCTGCCAGAGGCTTGACATGACAAGTTGGTGCTTGTGAACAACATGCAGGTCCTGGGCAAGAGAGGAGATGTGGGCGGGGGAGTCACACCATCTCCAAGTGTGGTAGTCAGTCCTTGATAGGATGTGAAAGTCCAGAAGACATTTAGGAAGGCTTAGGGAGGATTTAGAATTATATGAGACCTGGTTTCAAACTGAACAACTTGTGTCTGAGTAGTTTGTTTCCTCAGTAAATAGTTTTCTGGACAATAGAAACGTGATAAGGTGAGCTGGATTTATGCAAATCCTCACTGCAGTACCCTGTTGGGAAGGGTCAGATTGACTCAGAAAGGCACTGGTAGAAAGAACAATAAAACAAGGTCAGTAAATGAGCAAAATCTAGCAGAGCAAGGTCTGGGCTCCTGCATGACCCTAGTGGGTTCAGGTACCATCATGATGTAACCTCCTTCCCTTCCCCTTCTCCTCCTGCTTGATACCAAGCATGGTATTTATCAGCTAGTAACACAAATGAGTCAATGAACTGGTCTCCAGGGGTTAATATAGCACAGACTCACTAAAACCCTAATTACCATGCTGAGGAATGCAAGATTGCAATAAGTCATTCTTTTATAGCTCAGTTTTTGTACTTCAGGATGAAAATCCTCCCTGTAGATTTAAATTATTATTTTTTCATATAAATACTTTCTAATGCACCAATGAGAGTGCCTGGGAGGCTGGGCTACATAGTAGGATAAAGCAGCTCTGGCTTACAGAGTGTGAACACACATGCTTCACAGATTTCTGCCAGTGTCTCTGGGAATGCTAAAGCCTGTAATCAGCAAAAGTTCTTTAAAGACTGAATATTGTTTTTCAGTGATTGCTTTGAAATGCTAACGGAATTGATCACCCAAGATGGAGTTTCAGTCCATCCCCATCCCTTCCTGGGACAGAGTGATGGGAAGAACATTTCCTGGTGTTGTGATTTAAACTGCGTGGGTACTCATAGCCCAGCTGGGTCTCATCCAGCTGGGCAGCAGTGCAGCATGATGCCAGAGGTGGTGGGATGGTCTTGGGGAAGAGCAGAGCTGTTTGAGCTCCCACATCTACTGCTCTGTGACCAGGTGTGCAGGCTATGCTGGAGCTGCTGTCAGAGAAAGCCACCTGGGGAAATGGACTTATCAGTCAGCAGCAGCTGACTGCTTTTTTGTTTCAAGTTGTGTCAAAAGTCTGTCATAGCCCCAAATCAAGCATTTCATTTTATTTTTAAGTTTTGCCTTGAAAAGCTCTTTAAAAAGATGAGTTTGTCAGAAAAAAATATTGTAGGGAAAACTCCCACTATCTCAAATGGAAAAGTGGAGGTGGTTCCTTCTAACTTGTATGAATATTTTATTTCTGTGGTTTTATTTTCATATAAAAACTCTTCTCTGAACTAGAAAAGGTCTAAGAATAGCTTCCAACCCTTCAAGGCTGGCCTCATTCAGGTTATTTTTTTTTTTTCTTTTACTGTTCATTAACAATATTTTGCTCTGTTCTCTGGCTGTTATATCTGCAAGGTGTATGTCCATGTACATTGTCTGAGGGCAAGGGCTCTGGTAGTTGGGGAGCCTTGGAGAACTGTGACCCTGTGGCCAAGGGCACTGGGCACAGAGAGGCTGCCTTAGCACAAATGATCCTAAAGACTAAATCTGCCCGCAGTGTAGCATTTTCCAGACTCATGACCCCAGATCCAGACACAAGCCTCACTTATGCTTGAACTTCCACCAGGCTCCCAGCCCCTAGTTTGGCAATTGCTGCTGAAGTTCATCGAAAGTTTGTCAAAACCCATACAGTTCCACAAACCCCACAGTCTCAAGAAATCAGCATTTTTCTCCTGAAACCTGTTCTGCTGGAAATTTCCCAACCCAGTTCAACTGAGAGCCATTATTTCTGAAACACTTTTGTAAACATTTATTGCAGGGGTTTTCTTAATGACAACAGCCACAGACGCTGGCTGAGCTTAATTTGGCAATTTGCAAATCTCACTCCTTTTTGTCTCTTGGCCAGTTGGAGTAAGGGAAAATTTTTTTGTGTCTTTCAACACCACCACTGTGGTTTGGCTGCAAAATATGCTGCAAAATGTTTCCTGTGATGTCCCTGTGCCTGACACAGCAGTACTGTGGAACCCAGGGCATTGCTCATGGTAGTGGCAAAATACTCAATATATGCTTAACATCCTTCTCTTAAAAATCAACACAAAGGAAGGTTAACCAGTGTATAGGAAATTATAAGTAGAAGGGAAGAATTTCAGCTCGTGCTGCCTCCATGAATTTTCTTCAGTCTTTACTAGAGAAAGAACACCAAGTCTCACCAAGATTCACTAAGGGAAAGAGGAGAGACCAGATCCTGGAGGCACTCATCAGTGGTCAGGCTACATCCAGAGGGACAGCAATTACCACTTCCCCACAGGCTCTTGCTTTCTACCCAAAAATTCCTGAAAGCACTTTGGAGTCTGGCACATGAACCTTATTCATGTTTCGTAATACCCTAGCAGAGTGGTGCTGGTGAGAGGTGGCAGACAGGGAAAAAAGGTGGGGGGAGAATCCCCTTGTGGGAATTACACCAGGACTGAAGGCCATTTCTTGTAGGACTTCCTGGGAGGAATAGGGCTGCCTGTCCCAGAGGGCTGCCCCTTCATGCCTGGGAAGTGGAGCAGAGGACCCCACAGCCCCCAGTGCACCCCTTCCCCGCCTGGGAAGACAGAAATGTTCACCAGGACAGCTTTGCTCCCAGTGCTGTCACAAGGAGCTGGCCAGCAGGATACAGACAGCCTGGATGTGATTTTATTCACTGCTTTGTGAGCCAGTGTCAGTCTGCTGTTTTTCACATCACCCCTGGTCCACAGCTGCAGTTAGGAGAGAAGAGCTCAGCCTGCAGCACTGGCTGGGGATATTGCAATCTGCTCTTCCTGTTAGCAGTCTGCCTCCTCTTGCCCCAGAGATCTCTTTCCCCACAGATGCTTTCCATGCTGGAATGTGGATTTGTTTTCTGTGACCATTCTTTTCAAACCCCCTCTCCCTCAGGTCTGGATCACCTGCTCTGTGTTACAAAGTTCTTGTGTCGGTACCTAACACACAACTCTGGGATCTGTGTATTCTCTAAATTTGGAGCCTCCTGAAGATAAATCCTCACCTGCACTTTGCTTATCTGTTTGGCTGTATGTTCTTGGATTCATCCACTAATCTCCTTGAAAGCCATTTGTTCAGTCCCTTTGCACTGCAAGAGAACAAGCAAAGGACTGCTGGTGCATTTGGTTCCTTCCTACTGCCACACCACACTATGAGCAGACCCCTGTGGCGTTAAAAAAAACAAACAGCAGGACTTTTATAACTGTGCTGTTGTATGAACTTGATTGTTTGGTGAGTGTAAGAAGAGTGTAATGAAGAGTGTAAGCACCCTACAAGAGATGCCCTGGGCAAGGGCAGAAGTGTCAGGCTGACACGAGAGGGCATCTGCATCCCCAGGCAGCTCAGTCACACCAGTGTTGCCTCTCTGCTCCCCACAGGGATCAAGCTCCAAAACTTGCTCCCATTGCTTTGGCCTGCCCACACAGTGTCCTTGCCCTCTATGGGGTCACTTCCTGCACCAAGGGACAGGTCCTCAGCAGGACTAAGCACATGCAGCTGCTCTGGAGAGGCTCAGGTGGCTTTACACGGGGTTCCTCACACAGTGCTGTGCTGAGGCTTCTCTCCACCATCGAGGAACTTGCCCCCATCCTGTTGTTCATCCTCTGAAGCCTGCAGTGGGGTTAGGGCCTTTAAAAAGGAGTCCCATTTTCCAGTCACCCACTGCAGAGAAAAACTCTGGAGCATTAAGACTACCTTTCAATGTGAAAACCCCAAATAATCTACTTCTGTGCTGGAGCAAAAAGGTCAGGTATATGAAGAAAACCCCAAGAGCCTTTCACAGATGGGTCAGTTATGGCTTGTCCTTGCACTGTTTATAGGACTCAGGCAGATGGAAAAAAAGGGTCTCATCCCTGCAGGGTCCCTGCATGTTCAATTTGTTGCTGATTCACATTGTCCTGAGTGTCAAGGATATTCTGAAGAGTGAGATAGAGGGAAGCTGTCCAGTTTTTTGCTTAAAACTCGCTTCAGACCTCCTTAATAAGTTCAGTTGCATTTAATATAAGCACCTGGGAGAATCTAAGCATCATGCTTGTGTGCTTGAGGCAGAAACAGAGAAAGTAACATGTTTTTCATCAGGCGCCTCTAATTTGTCCATTTTTAATGTTACAGTATCTGTAACACTACTTGAATTACAGCCCAGAACACATTCTCCTCTTAAACTACTTTAGAGGTAGTAGAAACCACACAAAGCAGAACTGCTAACCCTCTTTCCTCCTTAAATCATTTCATATTTCGCAGGTCCTACAAAATGCTTTGCAGTTCAGGAGAACAGTCTCTCTGGGACACCACACATCTCATTTTAAATAATAGCCCAAGTGTTGCCTGGAGGAATATTAGTAACATTTGCCAATTTTAAAATGTTTGTAAAATAATTTCCCATTACAGGATTTTGCAAAGCAGCCATTTCAGTATCATTTATGCCTTGTTATGTTTCAATGCCTTTCTAAGTTTATTTGTAATTTCTAAAAAAAAAAAAAAGAAGAAAACACTTGCTCCAGTAGAGAACTTGCAAATCTCTTTCAAGGAAAGATTTTCCTCCAAGTGAGAATACTGTGGGGTTACTGGTGCATTGAGGTCTTTGGTCCTACAGAATCATCAGCATCCTCCAAAGAGGAGCAGGGCAGTGCCTGTCTGGCTCACAGCAGGCAGGCTGAGCAGTGGGGAGGGTTTTTTAGCAGCTGCTGTGAGGTGCTCCAGCCTCCTGGGGTTTATTCATGGCTATGAGGCAGACTGTCTGCAGTGAACTGCAGGGAGGGTTGTGAGCCCAGCCGAGCTGAGACTGGAACCAGTTTTGGTGGCTGAGACCCACGGCTGAAGGATGCACAGTCACTGCACTTGTGTGACACTGGCTCCGGCAGCTGCAGGGCAGCCACGGCATGAAGGAGGAGCCTGTGGACCCACTCCAAACACTGAACTGCTCCAATGCAACTCACATGGAGACAGAGAGTGATGCAGTCAGAGCCAGGCCAGCCTTACCTTGCTCCTTGTCCCTGATTAAGCTGTTGGCCTCTGGATGCTTTGCCTTTCCTCTTCTCCCCATTGTGCTGCTCCCCGAGCTGGCAGCAGTGAGGCTGCAGCTCTGCCTCCCAGCAGCTTGCTCCTGCTCTCATCCCAGGGGCACTGATGGGCAGGACACAGTGGGAGTGAAGCAGAAGGGCTCCTGCTGGTTTTGTTAATGCACAGCTGGATCTGCAGCTCTGCCAGATGGGAACATCAGGGCTCAAATAATAATAGAGTGGATGTAAAGCAGCAGGAGGAATTCAGATGGCAACACTGATCTCCTGTGCACTCCACTGCAGAGGCTGTCAAAATGTTTCTGATTAGAGTCACTAACACTGATCACCTGCACAAAACAGGCTTCTAAACTGCTCCTGGATCAGGGCTGAGCTTCTGCCTCTCTCTGCCTGCTCCTACAATTGCTCCATCCTTGGTCTGGTGCATCAAATGGACCCCAGACAAGAGGATGCTACAAACTCGAGGCTTCCCAGGCTGGAAAGAATTCAAATCCAGAGGTCTCAGCTCTTGCTCAACGCCCTTCCAAGTATATAAGTGGAAGGGAGGAGGAGGAGACCTCTTCTCTAAAAGAAGAGTAAATGTAACTTGATATTTGGAATGTGAATTTCATGGTGTGAAATATTCTCCAAGCATGACATATCTCTTCTGGGATTCAAGAGACCAGCCTCTAATTTTAGGATCCCCCTCTGTGAGAAACTGTTTCCAGTGGGCCAGGTTTGGGGAATTTGGGCTTTGTTGAGAAGGGGAAGTCTTGGCACTGAGGGTCTATAAAACCAAGGAGCAGAAGAGGTCTAACACATTTGTTTTTTGGAGAATCAGCCAAAGGCAGCGTGCCCATGTCTCAGTGCTCCTGATTCTCAGCTGTAGCATAAATCCACTTCCTTCAGGACTTAAGCAGCCCAGCCACTGGAGCAGCTGTGGCACAGGCACACCCTTGTGCTGCTCTCTAGGGTCCATAAACCCCTGTGCAGAGGCGCTGCAGAAAGCCACGGGCAGTAGCATCTTAAACCACTTCACTGAGATTTTCCAGAGCTCATTTGTCAGAGCCTGAGGTCTTTAAAAGAACATAATCTTCCCTGAGCAGAAGGACATCAGTGCTCTATGAAAACACTGGAGATATTTTGAAGAGTGTAACCACAATGCGCAGTACAGAGACCACAGCTGTTTTTCTGTACAGAAAACTCAGTTGAATCTTCCACATTTCCCAAAGCCCCAGATGTTTGAACTCTGCAAGAAAACTGACAACTTGGGGTGGCATTTCCTGCATGCTTTCACCCTAATCAGGTACAAGGTACTGTGGTTGTATGACACTGTTAGACCCAGCAATCCTCAGAAAATTGGGGAGAAGAATGGAGATGAGCATAACAGCAGTGGAGGGGAGGGAGTGGAATGGACATCACTGCACTTGCTTGGGAACATCACTTTTTGATAAACAAGCAGCTAACTTAAAAGCAATCTGATGGCATAAACACAATAGTCAACACTGGAGTGAGCTGAAAGGCAAACGGGATAGGTGACAGCAGTCAAGGAATGTGCGGCACCAACTGTGTGTGTGATCTTGGCAGAAGCTGTGCCTTGGTTTCCTATACCATGGGTGTATCTCACAGAACTCTTGTAAGTCTTAATTAATTTATGTTCATAGATCACTGTGAGAGTTCAAGCAGGAATATCCATTTACTGCAGAGCTGAAAATTATGTAATCATTATATAATCATTTTTTCTCTTTGATAAATCACAGCACAAGATAAATATTTTGCCAAGTGAGAACCTTTATCTTAATTTTGAACAGAAAATACCCTAATATTGAAACAAAATATTAGTTAACCACAAAAGGGCTTTCCATGTCCAGACCTGTGAACTTATAGCCTAGAGTCATGATGACTTTCTGTCAAATCTATGTGTTGGAGTAAAATACCAGTGACTGTAATCCTAGGGAAGAATCCCAAGACTGCAATATACCTAAAGGACAAGGAAGTGAAGAGCGGTGCTCTCTGTGTCTAGGAAATGTTTACTTGACAAATATTTTGCGAGCTTGGAGGTATTTTTAAGAAAAAAAAAATGGCATGGATTCATGTTGATGAATGTTTTGCTACTGATTAAATCTGAGCCTGTATAAACTGTGTGGTGACAAAGAAACCTGAGACTGTAATGAGGAAACAGTTGGGTAGGATGTGAGAGATTGAAACCACAGATATTGCCATCCCCAGGAGAAATACCTCATTCTAAGGACTGGAAATTAGTTTGGGACTATTGGATTCCATTCAAGGAATAAGTCCTATTATGCACAATATCTCCTAATCTTTACCCTAGAAATTGCCTTGAAAAGCCAAATCTTGCATTGCAATAATTAAAGGAAAACATATGTGAAACAAGACGCTTATTTCTTGTCTGGGCTTTCATCAGCCTGTCCAGTATAAAACATCCCTGTGTCTCCAGTCAGTACAGATCAACTTCCCTCTGCACACACCCCCAGGTGGAAAGTGGCTTGGAGCATTTTATAGGCACAGGATTTCCAAGGCACTTAATCTTGGTTGTGCAACCCGGTCTCACCCTTCAATATTCATTTATTTATGCATTTAACCTACTTGGTGTGGAGTCCCACTAACTTCCCTGAGACACCGTGTTTAAGCTGCTCCCAAAGTTGTTGTTGAACCATATTGCTTGGCATGTTATTTTTTAACAGAAGCCAAAAGTTTTGAAAAGTGGTAACCTAAAAATGAGTTCCCTAGTTCCTGACTTGGACCCCTATTAAAGCAACACTGGGTGTGTAATACATTTAGACATTAAGCTGCTAATATAATATGTCCACCTAGTCATCAAAGCTAACTTGGCTTTGAAAAATTGAGAATAAGTAGAGTGGTAAAAAAACACAACCAAACAACATGCATTACATTTGTAATTACAAATTGCATTACACTTGTATCTTTCAAAGGTAAAAGCTTGCCATACCCTGGGTAATTTCTGTTTGACATTAATAAACATTTTATTGCAAGACACTTAAGTCATATTGTATATCCCTGCTCAGCAATATTGACACCCTGAGGTCAGGACTGCGTGAAATGGCTTAGATCCTGTGAAAATACAAATCGGATTTGTGGTCAGCCAAGGCTAAAGTTTCACACTCACACAGACCTAATTGGCCATTGGAGTTTTTCAAGCATTTCCTTGCTGAAGCGTTCTTTGCTGCTCTGCTGCTGGTTGCAAAATTTTGTTCTTCACAAGATGGAGACTGGTTTTACTGAAGTCACGAATGCCCTGTGTGTGACAGGTAAGGCTATGCTGGGTACCACCTCAGCAGGACAGGCTCTGGCTGGGCACAGCACAGGGTCACCTGCCTAACCTCCATCCACCCAGAACAAGGACTCAGCTGTCCAGAAAACTCACCCTGCTCCTTTTGCCCGAGTTGAAAATCCCATAAAAAGAAACTGAAGGTCAGAGCCATTTCCAATGGCGTCCCAACTTCTTCCTGATGGGATTTCAAACCACTAGAAAGGGCTGAATGATCCAGGTTAAAACAGAGGCAGAGCTGGGAAAGTTCTGAGTTCAGCTGGCAGCTTTTTGGACAGAGACCCTTCCAGTTTATGCTCAGATATCTCCTCATCACGTCTGAGATTTTGATCGGCAAATGCAGATCGCATTAAAAGGTGGGAACTATGCTGAAAGAACACTCAGACATGTTCCCTCTTTCAATAATTATTTTTTCCAAAATGCTGCAAATCACCAAGTTTGTATGGATAGTCAGGGTAATTGTTATATCTTACAGAGAGAAGAATTTGATTCCAAAAATGGAACTATTTTGGAAAATATCAGTGAGATGGGCACCTAATTGCTTCAAACTCTGATGTGATATTGAAATGTTTTAGTTCATATTCTTTTTAGCTCACTTCAGTTCCTCAAAGGGTAAGGCTGTATTTCCAAAGTTACTCAAGGTGAAGGTTGAAATTTAAAAATAGATCAGTCCCCGAAAGGGAATGGGAAATGTTCAGCAGAGCCACACTTGCTCTCTAAGGCAGGGTGTTTGCAGGCAGTCTGTGTTAGAAGGAAAGGGTTGGATCCAGATGCTGTGCCATAACTACTGACCCTGAATCATCCCTCAGTCCCTTGCTAAAAATGTCTGCTGTGTGTATTTATTGCTCTCCAACTGCTTTCCTTTGAGTGTCCTTGGAGCAGTCTGGCCCTGGAGCAAAGCTTTAATTGCTTGTGTTTTTAAGTGCTCTAAATCCACCTGTGTATTTTAGAAATATGTTCAGAGGAAAACCAAAAGTAGTTAAATGGTTTTAACATATTTGAAACCGCTGCAGAAATAAGGGAGAGAAAGACTTATAAATGTAGCCATGAATTAATGTATTCAGGGTCAGAACTATAACAACCCCTTTTTTTTAACTTCAAAAGTGAAAATTTTAAATATAGTACGAAAGTAATATAAAAAATTCTGTATTTTGTTGATTTCACTGTGTGTCATTTGAAATGTTCCCGGAAATCAAGTTTAAATTCAAGGTTCTGTTTACCCCATTTTCAGTGGAAACAAACTACAGTGATCTTGAAAAAATTTTACTTTTTCTCTGGAAAATAATAAAATGAAGCCACTTATAAGATCACTTGTATCTTATCATTTTTTTTCCTATTTTTATTTTTTGTTTTAATTTGGCAGATATTTTTGTTTTATGAAAATTGCAATATTTGTGGAGATTTAACCAAAGAGGCACTAACTTTCCTCATAACACGGTTGCTCCACCTTAGCCCCAGTGACATCCCTAGTCCTGCTCCCTGGGGTTGTTTTCTCAGGAGGTTCCTCAGGCCTCTCATAGCAAGAAGCTGATTTTAATAATCAGACTTCTCTCTAGGCATGTGGCTGGGGAAATTGTCTTCAAAGCTGGTAGGGCCTGGGGCAGACCTGGGAATGGAAACTTAGGATAATGTGATTAAGGGTTTGCAGGGATAGAACAATCCCTCAAACAAACTGGGGTTTCATGTTTAAAAAAGAGCCAAAATTCTTTGGCCTAAGTAGGCTGCTTCAAAAGCAATTATGCTGGGAAATGAGGTAGAATAAATCCTGCAGAAGTATAGTCCCACAGCCGCTATGTGAACAGTATTTCACAGCAGAGCCTCTCTTTCTTGCTCAGCACAAGGGTAGACAGCTTGTGTGATTACTTACCACCACTGAACATCCTGACAGGGCTGAGCATCTTTTCCTTTTCCCTGCTCTTCAAATTATCAGGGAGGGCGATCAGAGAGAATCTTCAACAATCAGTGCTCACAGCTGGAGGCCAGCAGAGACTGAAGATGGCCAGCAAAGTGGCTGAGTCACCATCTCTGGAGGTGCTGGAAAGAAGTGTAGATGTGGCACTTCAGGACATGGTGAACTTAGCAGTGTTAGGGTACTGGACTCGATGATCTTGATGATCTTTTCCAACCAAAACAATTTTATGATGCTATGATTATAAGACAGCTACCTTTTGCTCAATTTCTCTCTGGCTTACATCCAGCCAAGTTCTCTATCCTCCCAAAACATCCCTCAACCCAGTTGTTCTTGGTCAAAAATAGAAACCTGGAGAAGCTTAATCTGTGCTACAATTTTCAGGAAAGGTGTTGACCAAAATGTGCTTTATCTTTAGCAGATGCTAGAGTTTCAATTGACACGAGCAGAAGAAAATGTATCTGTTCATCTGTCTGTGTCGGTGCAAGAAAAACTCCCAAGCCTTCGGCAGCCAAAATCTCCTAGGAACAATCCTGCTCTGTACTGTGGAGGGTGCTGAGCTCCTTGCACTCCCACAGGATATTTTGAACTTCCAGTACCTCCCAAGAAGAGACACGGAAATGGTGCTGCAGCCCTGAAACTCAATGCATTCTGCTTGTGTTCCCCTCTATTTAGTTAGAAAACTGGTAAACATTGCAGAGCTTAACCTTGTAACCTCAGCCTATGCACATTAAGTTAGTGAAATGGAGCAGAATCTAGAAACAATCAGCATTTGTGGCTTTCTAGGCCTTTTAAGCTCATTTCTCTGCAATGCAAACCTCCCTCTCCAACAATTTGTTCGGCTTTAAGTCCTCTGAATTCCAAGCTTTTATGTTATTACAAGCTTCCTTTTACTGGCTGTGTCTGTGCCAGCAGGTGTATGAACTGGGAGGCCCATGGCAATGTGCATTTTATTACTTCCAAACAGACCATATTTTCTGATTCTTACAAGTTCTGGAGCTATTACTTGATATTTGGCAATTAAGGTTACAAGAGCAGAGACGCCTCACTTCTGAGCCTGTAGCTACGGACTATCAAAAACGCTACTGTGTAATTGCTGTTTGAAATGTGTGTGCCAGCTGGGAAACCTGCACATGTGGAAAAACACCAGAATAGGGAATAAAGAGACATCATAAATTCTGCTAAAAACCAGCAAGATGCTTCAACCAGGATTTCTGATTGTGTCAGAAGGAAACCATTCTACTGTAATAAAGTAGCAGGGCTATGCTCCTACCAGATCCTACTTAGGAGGGCTCCTGGGCAGCTCTAGCACTGGGGTGAGGAAGTTCAAGGCAGCATCCTGGGGCTGTCAGTCAGGAAGGAGCACACTCCATCTCTTCCAAACGAGCATCCCACCTTGCCTGCAAGTTGTTTGCTGCCTGTGATGCTGCCTGCTGTTTCTGCCTGGTTTTGGTCACACGCTCTGATTTTTCTCTGATAGAAAATGAAGAAGAGGGGCTGCCTACAACAAGTCAGCAAAGGTATTTGAGAGAAAAAAAAATCGGCTCTGGTAACTTCATGAAAAAGGGATGACTTTATTGGGTTGCTATTAAACTGTGTGTATGCAGCTCTGCTCAGAGCTATTTCTGGTTTCTATTTAAATGTTGCAAGAGCAGTGGAAGTCCATTTACAGGAAATCAAATAGCAGACAATAGGGAAATGCCTCAGCAGGAAAAAGCATAGGTTTTATTTACAAGGAACTAATTCTTCCAAGCAAGGGAGAGCAGCAGACACAGTGTCAGACTCCCTTTCCCTTCTCAAATGTCTGCTAAAAGGGACAGACACTGCACTTTGACAGTGTTTACACTTGGCCTCCCCAAAAGCCAAACTGAGTGTTGCTGAGAGCCAGGAGTGAGCAATAAATAATGCCACTGATTTTCACCTTGCTGTAAAAAGTTTCATCTTGAAAGACAGGAAACCCTTTTGGACATTCTTCACACCTTGGAAAAAACCCCTTTGCATTAGTACAGGGGAATTGGCATGACCTTCAAGAGAGGTGGGATGCACAATGGAACCTAGGCCACTGATCATTTATTTGCATCCTTGCTCTGTCAAAGGATGAGACTTGAGCAACATGTGCCTTTATTACAGGGCTTTTGTTTTTGCCTTTTGGAAGAGGAGACTCTCAGAAAGAGAGTTGTGATTAATTTTGTCCCTACCTTGAAGAGACTATTTTGGGGGAAAATAAATTTCTGTTTTTCTGCAGGTTGTTAAAATCGGGCAATTGTAAGTGGTGGTCTTGCTGACACTCCTGCAGATTTTGTAGCCTGTCAGTGCTCTTAGGAGGCTGAGAGACTACTGGTTACTTTCTGCAGACACTTGTCCTCAACCAAACCTTTAAATAAAAGCATTCCTACCCTCACTTGCTCTTCTGAGTCCCTTTTCAACATCTCTCTTGCCTGTAGGCATTTATAGCCTGTGGTCTGTTTATGGGTTTAACTTTATAGCCAGTCTAATTAGTTGCTGTGATAAGGATAATTAGGCAATTAGGATAATTTGGATAGCATAGTGTGAGGCTTTTCAAACCTCTTTTCTGGAGAGCTTTGTCTGCCCTAGTGTAGTCAGTGACACTTGTCTGATCTAATGGAAAACAAAAAGCCCAAATATCTCTGAGCATGATTGATGGCAGGGAGTTAACATCCAACCAGAGGGCTGAGAACAAGTAACTTGGAGCCACACTCTGAGGGCTGAACTCACACAGTCACAGCTGAAAGACACACGACATGACAGCTCACGATATCTGGTAGGTTCCAAAATGAACACTCAGATCCCTCTGTTCCTCACCTGCTGGGTTTCGGTAGACACAACAGTAAAGCACTATTAAAGAATGATCAAGACAGCAGGGAATTACCCCTCCTTTAATATGCTTGAATCCAAATGGAATGATTTCCTGAATGACATGCTCCAGCCAAATACAAGGTACAAGCCACATGGCAGGAATGACTAGAAACTTTCTTGTTTCTCAGAGGGTGAGACAGCAAGTTCCAGTACCTTTCTTCTCTGAATGCCTGTGACTTGATGGATTTTCCCTTGTAACCCCTTTTTCTCATTCCCTTTTCTCTTTAGTTCCTAATTTATCTGTTGTGAGCATGGAAGTAGGAATGTCAATGGGATCATTCTTGCAAAGAGAGGGCCTTAGGTAGAAAAGTTTGGAAGCATTTCTCTGTTCCTAATTGCAATTGGCGACCAGTTTGCAATATCCCAAATTGTTTCAAGAGGTGAAGTGTTGCCCAAAGATCATAGAGGACTGAAAACTAGGAATAAACAAGGAATTTGCAGTGAACAAAATGAGGGAGAATGGTCTTTAAACACTCAGTTGAATTTCCAGCATTCACTGAAAGGAAACAACTCATCAACCTTTGGAATCTAGGCTGGGGAGGAAGAAGATACAGTTTCTATTAAATACACTGCAAATTCATGGAGAAAGAAATGTGAAGGCTGGTAAGTTATGAAATTCCTAGTTCATGACACGAAATTATTCAGCATGGAGAAAAGTCTCCCTGAGCTGCTCCCAGAAACTTCCCACTCTGTGTCCATGCTGGAAACAAGAAAAAGCTGACCGAGGGGAGCTGAAGGGAAGCAATTTTCACAGCCAGAGCACCACATGGACAGGTACAAATGAAAATGGAGGACACTACCCTTCTCTGCACTGTGGTGTGCAGGCCACACCTGGAGACAGAGCAGTGTCAAAGGGATCACAGCTGGCAGCTAAGACTGTGCAGCCCCTCAAGCAGCTGGCCAGAGATAGTCCCAAGAGCTGAGCTACAGGTAAGACCTGAGGTGAAGCTGAAACACCAGGGAGCGTCGTGAGAGCCTGCTATTCGTGTAATCCCAGGGCGGAGAGAGAAATAGATTTCCTGAGAAATTGGTTTACCAAGGTTTTAAACTGGAGACAGGCAAGGATCCAATCTGTATAGGGAAAGCATGCAAGATTCCTGCCAAATACAAGCTGAATTACAAGAAATTATGGGCTGGAGCTCCTCTAACCTGCAATACATTAGACTGGAGAGGTTCAGGCAATGCTGGGGGGGGGGGGGGGGGGGGGGGGTCGTCTCCTGACCTGTGCATGAGGGCTGATCTTATGCAAGTATCATTCCTGATGGAGAAAAACCTGCATTCCCTCTCATGTTTGCAAAGCAGATGAAACAAGGATTTCCTGGTTAGGGAAGACCAGGCGCTCTTCAATAAAAACAGAAATCTTAGAGCAAGGCTAAAAGCCAAATTGGTTCTTAACTTCTTCCAGTAGTCTCCTGGGTTCTTCAGAGTTATTAGTCTTTGTAAATACATGCTACAATTAGCTGGATTGATTGTCCAGACAAATATTGACTAGAGCTGCTCAGGACATTTTTGCTGAAGTGATTGAGTAAATATTTGTTTCCACAATTATCTGTAGTGATGATGACTGTTCTCATCAATATTTATAACTTTCTTTAACATAAAAAAAGGTTTATTTACTTTTCTCTGGTTTTAGTTATTTGTTGACCTTTCTGCATCATTCAGTCTTCCACCTAGCATGCCATAACCTATTGTAGAAGAGTTGTGGCAGTTATATTTTGGGATGAAAAAGAAAGATGTGTGTAGGGAGAAAAAGCAAAGGGGAAAGTGGCCACAGGCACACAGCGTGTTCATCAGGTGAGATGATATACAACATAAGAGATGGCACAGGATGTGATAGTTATGTTACAATACCTGCTGTAATAGCCATTATTTAATTTTTTTTTTAAAATCAATGAATAGGGGCAGCTGCTACTTCACAATGACTGAAACATCCTGTCTTTTCTGGATTATGTCTCCTACCAGTGTTAGTGTATCCTAGCATTCAGAACAAAAAAGAACTCATAAATTGGATGAGCAGCTATTGTTTAAAATATTTTAACATGATTCCCAGTGAAGTCTGGAATGGCTATGGCTCAAGAAATGATGTAAAACTAATAAAAGTAACAGAGGAATAAATACATATGAGATCTTTTTTTCCCCCGAAAGGACATTTTTTTCTTGAATGTTTAGAATACAGTATTTAGTGTTTTTTTTCATTCTGGCTCAGAATGAAAGGAGATTTTCAAATTTTTCAGTAACAGCAGTACTCATACATAGAAATGCCATGTTCATATAGGAGTGCAATGTTTTGTTCCTGCTTTATGAGAGTTGTCCTCTTTAGGCATCCAGGGGCATTGCAGCTCCCTGACTGAAGTGGTGTGTGGTACCCAAGCTTTGTGTCCCCAGCAACAGCCAGGACTTACTTGTCCTTTAGCAGTTGGGGTTCTTTAACCTTCTTTCTTTCAGGCTGGATAGTCCTTTCAAAATACATGTTATCAATACTCATGATGGATTTAAGTATTACTGTTATCTCTATAAATGTCCATTTTGTTTCTGAGTTCTCTCCCTCAGTGACATTGTCTGGCAGCAAATTACACTATGAAAAATGCAATTAAAATGAGTAATATTTCCTTTTGCTGGCTTTGAATTTGTTTCACTGAATTGTCATTTGTTTGGTTGAGGATTTTTATATTATAGGCTGAGGAGAGCCATAATTCCCTGTCTCTGTTCCCTGACACTTTTATCGTTCATACAGTTTATCATGTATATTCTACTTCTCTCCTGCTTGAAAAAATGATGTTTAGCAATCTCTTCTTAGAGATTTCTCTTCTAGGTTCTTTGTTATGTTCATTGCAATTCTTCAAAGTCTGTGGAGAGAGGATGCTTTTTGAGACAAGTAATCAGAAATGCATACCAGTACTGGCTGGAAACTTGCTATATTTTCATCAGAACAAGAAAGAGTATTTATGCTGGAACAACTTTCAATGAAAGACACACATCCATTTATTTTAAACTTGTGAAACCTGAAAAAAAATCAATAGAGCAACATTTTATCACTTAAAGTTGAAAAATACTTTTTTTTCATGTAGTAAATACGTTATATCCATGTTTGCAAACAAAAATAACCATTCCAGGATGACCAAAAATAGTTTTTGGGAATTTACATGAAGATATTTCTGAACAATACTTTTGGGGTAAGGGTTATACACTGAAATTGCTTGTCCATACCACATTCATCTCAGCAAGTCCAGCAAACACCATGGTATTGAGATCGTCCACCTTGCAGCAACTAAATGCTATTAATTTATTAGGAAAAAAAATTAGAGATCTTGGTCTGTCACACATTTCAGGCAATGCAACTGATGTGTGGGTAAATGTATCAGGAAATGCATCAAGAAATCAAGGCTCTAAAGCTGTGGAGTATCTTGTGTTCAAAGCTTCTACGTCTTTTGGAAGGAGGTAATTTTGTCCGGAGCACAGCAATATTTGACCCAAATGGGCTATTTTCAGAGGTCAGACAGCCTTTGCCAAGCTGTTCCCCTTGAGCTGTCAGACCAGTGGGGTACTCCAGGTGTTATTAATGCTGAAAGCTTTTTGCTTGGACTAGCATGGAGAGATAGGGATGTCTCCTGGGAAGTTAAAAGGCTGCTTTGCACATAATAAAAGATGCTTTAATACCATCCCATGGAGATTCATCTTGTTTCTAATCTATCAAAACTAACTTGTGCCTCAAGGGCCTTTGGACCATTGCCCAATTTGCCTTGCCCATTTCTCATTAAAAAAACCCAGGAAAGTTTGGCAGCATCATCATTTCATGAATGAAGCAGATTGATGTAAACAATGTTGTAATTTTAATGGGGTCTATACTTACAAGCATTAGTCCCACTCTGACCCCATACTCTAGACTCCTGCTGACCTGGGGGTTAGGCTCGTCTGAAGATAACATGAGTTTCTACACCAGTCCCCAGATTTATTCAGGCTTGTGTTGACTTTCAGCCTGTCTGCCTAAAATATACATGGGGAAGGACAGATTGCCTTCTGCACCAAGCTGTTTAAGGGAAGTGTCTGCTGAGTTTTTGGTTCTGGGCCAAGTTTCCTGCTGTCTAGCATTAGGGCTTTGGCAAGGCAGTCTAGGCCCTGTCACAAAGGGAATCTATAAAAAAGGCTTTTCTCTGTCATCACACATAATTAAGGACAACATTTTAATCAGGCTGCTCCCACTTAATTGCAGTGCTTTGCGTAGCTACCCTGGACCTGCTGTTTTAAATAGATCCAGTGCATTTGTCAGACTGGGTCAGGCTGGGAAGATGAAACCTCATTGAAGATATAGAGAAGTCAATTATTTTGTAAAGAAGGAATGTGCTCATGTCATGGCGTGTTACAAAATAACCATGGTTAGATGCAGTAGGGATTGATTGCTGTGGTACTGCGAGCAGTCAGCTCTAAATTCTGGTAGCTTGCTGTGGTTTAAGAGACCATATGGAGAGCTGAAGCTTTCAGAATCAAATCTCAGGGCTGGGCAGCTAATTTTGATTGATTGATAATTTTACTTTTATTCAAACAATAAACAGAACAATGAAAAGAATTTTTTATGTGCCTTGCACATGGAAAAATATTCCTAAAAGCTCAAGACCTGTTTTTATTTAACAAAGAAACTGAAGAAGAACTCAACCAGGAAGCCATGACTGATAACCTTTCGACCATTCACAGCTCAGTTGCTCCAAAACCTTTTCACCAAAAGTTGTTTCTATTCTGCAGCATTCCTAGGAAGTCACCATTTTTAGACCCTATCAACTCAAGGTATAGGAGAGAAGAACATTTGCCAGACTTGTGGAGGCTTAAAAACTGTTTGGTATATAGCCAGAAGTATCCCACAGGAGCACTCAAGGAAAGGAAACTCATGAAAGGAGACAATCCTTTCATTGCTGGGCCCTGGTGATCTCTTGCTCTGAGTGCTGCAGAGAAGCCAACGGGCAGACCTTGTATCCTGAGTTCACTGTTCCGTGATCCACCCAAGCCTTCGTGCATTTTGCTCCAGGTTCAGCTTGTGAACTGCAGCTCAGTGTGGGAAAAACAAAGCCAATGTCACCCTGGTTTTCAAAAAGGGCAGGAAGGAGGACACAGGGGAGTATGAGCAGTCAGCTTCAGGTCAATCCCTGAAAAGATGATGAAGTGCCTCGTTCTGTAGGAGATCTCTATCCATGTGGATGAGAAGAAGGTGATCAGGAGCAGTCAGCATGAGTGCACTAAAGGTAAATCATGCTTGACCAACGTGATTGCCTTCTACAATAAAGCAAATACCTGCACTCCAGCATGAGTGCATGCGCTGTAACATTTATTGAACAGCTTTAGAAGACAGCTGGAGCCACAGTTCCAGGTTTGACCTCAGCATTGCCAGTGAATCTGATGGGTTGAAGGCAGTGCTAGAAGTACAGCACAGACATCCTGAGAGTCTGGACCATCAGCTTGATGACCTAATGATAATCTACTACATTTTCTACTATCTGAATGAATGGCTGCCCAGAAGGCTGGATGACAGTCCCAACAGGTCCCATGCAGGACCATAAGATCTGCTGGCACAGATATATCTGTGTGAACGTGTACAGCTGGTTCTGGGCTGAACCCAATACACAGGTAATTTAATTTAACAAATCAGCATCAGTAAACAGGGGGCAAGGGATACGTCCTTTCACCTACAGCTGTTGTTTTGTCTCTCTTCCTATGAGACGGGATGGGCTGTGCTGCTGCATACATACAGGTTTCAGGCAAGGGCTGGCCCTAGTTGTGATCTTCCCCATAAGACATATGGAGGCCTCAGCAGGTTTTTGAGGGTTAGAGAGCTGGTGGGGAAGAGATGCTAAACTGCTCTCTGTGCTGCCTGGCTCGGCTGATGGTCCCCAGTGCAGTTCCAGGCCACAGCCCTGTCTCACATGAGCTTGCCCAGAAGAGGCATACGACGTCTAACACGATGGGACCTGCAGGAGTTTCAGAAATTACCTGCCCTGGGATTCTTCATTCTCCCCTTTGTGGTCAGTTCAGGTTACTAAAAAGTCAGCTCTGCCAGCATTGCTGGTTTCTGGTCAATGATTTTGGCCATCACCCACTAAAAATCTCTTTCCTAATTCCTACTCCAACCACAGATATTCACAGCAGGGGAATAAATAACTAGGTTGACCAGAAATAGGAGATTGGGAAGTCAGTGGTGGAAATCCCCTTTTGGCAACTGCTCCAACTGTGGATAAATGCTGGAGGAGAATTGTGCAAAGGGGACATGACTGTTGCCAGCACTGGCCTCTCCTGGACAGTCTGTACTGGATTGTATTTCAAGGACATCTGTAAACATCAACCTCTTTCCATCATGTCAGGTGCCTGACAGGACTAGAGAGGATTTACAGCTAGGCACCATGGGAAGGATCAGCTGAGGAGATGGTCCTCTTCTCATTCCAGGATGGCTTTCCAGCAGGTTAGCGGTCTTACAGCCCAAGCCTTCACAATCCCACATTTTCCTAATCTTTTACAGCACAAAATCACCTCGTGCACACATTTTTCTTTGCAATGGAACACAATGGAAACACTTACAAAAGCTGTTGTGGTATCTCAACAGCAATGAAAACAACTCCCTGTAGAATTTCTTCAGTGGAGAGAAGAAACAGGTGAGCCAGTAACTTATCTGTCATGCCAGCTGTATCCTCAGAAGGACCTGACTTGGCTAAAAGTTTTGGATCTCAGCAGAAGCAACCCACAGAAAATGCAGGTGAACGTCCAGAATACCAGACACCAAAATTACAATTAAAAAGGATATTTGATTGCCTGACTGATCACTGAACATTTCTCATTGCCATGGAGTTTTTGAGCTCAGCTCACAATCAGCTATTCTGAAAACATCTGACTGCAGTGAGGGAAGGACAGTGACAACAGCAGAAAGCAGCAGGCTTAAGGCATTAGCAATCTCCTCGTTTCAGTTAGTCACCAAAACATGGGGTGGAACTCCCAAGGTCTGTATTCTCTTTCTGCCTTTACTGTTTTATGCTCTATAATCTGTGGCAAGTCACTTATTTGTCCATTTCTCAGTTTCTCTTTCTCTTTCCTAGCAAGGTAAGTTTTCCTAGTCATGGACCTGTATCTCATTCAGGGCCTTTAGGTGCTACTGAAATAGAAAAATACAGCAATACTAATACTCCTTTGAGACCTTGTTCTTACTCCATTTGCAGGCAATCACACCTCATCATAGCTGTGTGGATAAGGTTTGGATAATGTGACACATCTTATATACTTCCTTTTGAGCAGGGTGTTTAAGAGGCCCAGTATTTTATTTAACGAGATACTAATTTACTGTACACAAGATTTAGGGCTCTGGACAAAGGTGTCTTTTGCATTTCCTAACTTCTTAAATAAGGAAAACTTCCTCAGGGCTGCCTCAGCTCCAGCTCCTGGTAGGAGATGACCATAGACACAAGTGGTGAAATGAGCCATGTTCTAGTGAGGGCCAGCTGCTCCATCAGATCCCCCCCAGTGGTGCATATCCCTGGCATTGTACTCAGAATTAGTTTGTGCCAACAAATGAACTGTAAACAAAAATCACATCCTTGGAGAGAAGTACACAGCTGACACCACCAGTTATGCTCCTGGTTTCTATAAAATGTGCACGCTACAGGGCCATGCTTGCCTGCTGCCTCTATGCCACCAGTCTACTGACACTATTGGAAGGCATCATCCAGCCTGTGTTGTTAACAGTTCCTGGGAATTCCACTTTTGTTTGATGAAAACTTTTGAGGGAAGAGTAGCAGTTTTATACCTGCTGGTCTCAAGAAGTCCTCAGTGGTTGTGATGGAGAGCAAACTCACAACATGAATATGCTGCTGAGCCACAGAACACTCAGGAATTGGCCTGGGTCAGCATGTTTCACATTGCCATCCAACTCTTCAAGCCAGCAGCTGATTTCTTGGCTCTGAAAATCTCTAAGGTTATTCAATATATAACTATCTCTTCAGATTTGTTTTTCTAGCAACAAGTCAAAATATGGTTCCAATTTCATCAAAAAAGTCCTGTTTATACAAGTGTTTGCAGTGCAGTTTTATGGTCTTTTCCCAGTTGGATCAGACCATTACATCGCACTCAGCCGAAGTTCGTGCTGTGTGTGCTGCAGCCAGTGCTGATGGGGGTGAAGGCACCTTACGTTCAGCACATTGCTCTTCCTTTTTCTTCTTCATTATCACTGAGGGAAATAATTGAGGAAAAGCCAGGAAGACTCCTTAAGGCACGTTTCCAAGTCAGGACCTGGGATGTGGCCAGGTAGTTTTCATGACATAACAGGGCGCCAGTTTCCCACAAAGCATTTCAAGAACGCACCCTCCATCTTCACAGTCCAGTTTCATCATAAATACTGAGGATTCACACACAAAGAACAAAGCAGAAGAACACATGGCAAAGCAATCAAATATAAAATACTGGCATTCTTGAATTTCATTTTACCTCAGTGTTTTGGACTGCTCCCTTTAGAGAATTCACTTGGTCAGATGCATACAGTTGCTGAGTTACTATCATGGACAGACTCAGCCTGTGATCAACACATTGCTGTCTGCCTCTTCTTCTTTTTTTTCCTCCTTTTTCTTTTTTACCTTTTCCCACCACTCACTAGGATGGGTTTTTATTTACTTACCAGCTTGTGAGATGGGAATTTGCACTGGAGCTCATCAATTACTCCCTTCACTTCTCCAGTTCCCTTATCAACAAACAAAAACAAATCAGTGGAATTAAGCACAGTGAGAGAGCCACTGAATGTGCAAACACTATTTTTGCTCCCAGACTTGTGCACAGGGCAATGAAAATAACATTTCTGCAAATGGTAAACCTTTCATCGAAGCAGTCCCTGTAACTGTAGCACTACTCTGGTGCCCAGGTAAATAGCTGCAGGCTGAAAATGCTCAGCTCCAAGAAAATCAAAGAACATATTTCAAATCGATCTTGAAAAATGCATTATGAGCTGTTTATTTGATTAGGAAATAGTCTCCAAAAATAGACCAAAATTCCCTTCATAGTCTAGTCACAAATGGTAACTTGCCCATCTCTCTTTCTCAGTGGAATGTCAACACAAACTGCACAGCAGACCGTAAAACTGCTCCAAAATTCAACAGGTTAGTTCCTTGGCACACACTCCAAACCAAATGGTGCTTTAAATCTTTTCAGCATCCCCCTTATGAAAATAAGAATATCAGTTTCTTAGTTGACTGGCCAAAGAGAAGCAATATGTTTTCAAATCACATTGAATTGCTTATGATTATTTTTAGCTTTTCTACTTTAAGATGCAAAATAATTTCTTTTCTTTCTTTTCTTTTTTGCCTGAATTTTTTAATAATAGTTTATAATAACTTATAAAAATTTATTAACCAGTTTTATTGGTTAGTCACCAGTAACAATTTTTAAAAGTAAATACCTGTATTTTAGACTATGTTACTGCAAAATTTTAATCTTTCTCAAGCTTTTCTTTCTTAAAATGTTGTTAGTATATAAATTTGTACAGTTTTTGTCATGTCAAGCATACAGTTTTCAGAGGAAATTAGTTTGCCTGATATGATTTATATTGCTCAGCATCCGTGATGTGGAGGCAGTAGAGAGAATTTTTTGAGCACTTAAAGATTTTCTACTGAAAAAACAGTTTCATTTAAAGTTTTTCTAATAGTATATTTTAGTTCCTCAAATTAATTTCAGGAGTCGGTTGAGTGCAGCCATCAAAGATGAGTTTAACCATGACTTAAGCATGACTCTGCTCACAAATCTAATCCGTTGTAGTGTCAAAATAAACACAAAGCTCAGCAGCCAGCTTTGGTATCCACATTTCTCTGAGCCATAGCCCTCGCTAGAATATATTACTCCCTATATAAATGGCAACAGTTAGAGTTTTTTAACCACAGTTAACATGCAAAAACAAAGTAGGAATCCCTTTTCCAGCCCTTACCCTGTTAGATTTATGATCAAAAATACAATGTGTCCCTCAACAGGAGGAGGTCACAGAATGGTTTCAGCTAATATTGGAGCCTGTGAAAAAATGCATTGTTGTTTGGTTAACCAGTGTCAGACAATTAGGCAGTGCTCAAAAATCAATTAGTTATACACTATAGCCAAAATGACATGTTTTCCTAACTGTGGTATATTTTATTTCCTCTTGAAGGCCTGATAACAGTTCTAACCAAGATATTTTTAAGTTCTGTATTACTCGAAAATAATGATTTCTTAGGAAAAAAAAAAGTTTTTCAAATCTGGAAATTATAGAGCTCCTGAAACATCCAGAACAGCTTTAGAACAATTGCTTTTGTCTGCCCTGGTCTGCATTTTCAAAAGCTTTTAGGTCAGTTTGTCTTTCTTCTTTTTCATATTTTTATTTTTTTTCTTTTTAATTTAACTAAGATGCAGCTGTGAAAACTGGATTCTTCTTTTGAACTCCTGTATTTTCGTTTGCTTCTGGCAGCCCTGAGGAAATGTGATTGTTTTAAAGCTTGCTGCAGAGTTTAAAAGGTTTTAATATGGGAGGCCAAAAGTAACATGTTACACAGTTCAGTGGATTTAGAGGTCCACACTGCCTCAACCTCTGTCTGTGGTGATCAGGTGAAGCTGGGGTGTAACTGCAGCATAGGTATGCTGGTGACTTCTAGTGATTAAGGCAACTAATAAAAAGATTAAGGAGTGAAATGGTTCTGAGCTTGACCAGACTTTCCCCAAGGTCAGGACCATTTGTACATATGACAATGCATCTGATCTGTCTCAAAGGAAAACATACAAGGTTCTGGTAGATATTGCCTCTACATAATTAACTTACACTTGAAGAAAAATGGAAACTAAGATTCTTGCTCAGGATGTACCAACTAACACACTGGTTAGCATAATGCGTAAAATGGGATTGCTGACACAGGTAATCCTTTCTGCAGAAGTGTCATTGCCACAAAGCAAACTGGTCACACTTGTGGCATTAAAGTCAGCAGCCACTGGTCCCAGGTAAGTGTGTGTCACCCCAGGAGCAGTGAGTGTCAACCTGCCAGCTGGTTTCCTTTGGGGACTGGAGCGATCCTGTGGGGTTGCATGGACATGGAGCTAAAATTGAAACACTAAATCTTTGAGCAAAAATTAATCTCACTCATAATCTCAGTCCTAATTAAAGAAATGTTTAAATTGAGTTTTAGCCTGCTAGTTAATGAGAGTTAGCATTGATTCATTTAAACTCTATCACCATATCAAAATGAAAAGAACTAAAGGCCTTAGGTTTGCTTCAGAGAAATACTTAGGCACACCTCTTCATGTACATGTGTAAGTAGTCCTGCTAAAATCAGTGAGGCTGCTCATCCAGCAGGAATGTCCCTTTGGTACACTGCTGAATCAAGGTAAGGAGTGATATATGGCTGGTGATAAGTTTTGCGTTCCAGCCAACACAGATGGTGTCATGGGCAAACTCCTATTGTATTTTTATCACCGAAGCTTTGATCCTGCTTCAACTGTGTCTGGAAATCAGCATTACTCGGCTTCTCGTGTGTGAGTGCAGGGGCTGCTCTGCAGTGAGGTGGTGGGAAACTTTGCTGCAGAATCTACAGCTGCTACCTCCAGAAGGAGGGCCTGGGACCAACATTCAAAAAGCACTAGGCAGGGAATACAAGTGAAGAAGGGCAGGAAAATGTTGTAAACATCTCTGCTGTAACATTCAATTAATTAAATAATTCTCTGCATTCAGATCAGTTTTCTCAATTGTTTTACTTTATTTCTAGTAGAAAGAGATTACTTGCCAAGCTCTCTTTCATCTTTTTTCTTTTACCTGGGGGTACCAGCAAAATCCGATGGCCAAAACAAAATGAGCCATTGTGTTGCAGCCGACGCAAGGGATTACTCTAAATACTCTGGCTTTTGAAGTTCTACGTACAAGTGATCCCCAAAGCATGGGAATTCATGAAGAGGAGCTCTGTCTTAATTAATCCAAATATTATGTCCTCAAGTTCAACTCCATGTGCTAGTGAGAAAGTGATAAGGACCATGGCACCTACCAGGGTAAGATGACTGTCACTTAAATACAGTTTTTTCTATATATTGATGTAAGTGATGTAAATCAACCATATCCAGTGAGGACTCCCCAGCCTTTTCACCAGCATGACTTCAGAAGTTATGTAAATCATAGAGAGAAGGGTTACTCTGGTGAAATATCTGTGCAACAGTTTTCTTTTTACTTAGTGTTCAAACTGCTTCTTTACCTAAATTTTGATGCTGGGAGTGGGAAAAGTGCCCAGTTATGTCAGGATCCATGTTAAGTCTCCTCAGTACAGCATGTGCCTGGCTCTGCTGGCCTGACTGTCACTGAAGAGGAATGTGTGTGGGCCATGGACTGCTTTCATCAGCAATATTTGCTGATCATTGCAGTGCTTACAGTGGCAGGAGATCACAGCCCTGTTGCTTTTGGGGATATGTCAAGGAGGATTTGGGAGGTAACTGTCCAAAACGACACGCTCTGGTGCGTGGAAGGTCAGGGAAAGAAGCTGAGTTACTACCAGCACCCTTTAGTAAAAGCAAAAGCAAATTTTCATAAAAAATATAGTCCCTGTCCAAGGGAGGAAGGGATGTATGAGAAGCCATGATCTCTTTCTGAGGAGGACCATGCTACTGAGATGGTTATGCCAAAGAGTAAAGCATCACCCTGGCACCATAAGATCTTGATTTGGAAGGACTCAGGCTGAATATTTCAGGGGTTAAAACACAATTTCTTGATCCAGAGAGGTTGAAATGCTGAGTAAAATCTCTGTAACATTCAACAGAAAATGGACAGAACAATATCATGCATGAAGTGTGATAGAACTGAGTCCACAGTCATCATTAATGCTTGAGAACTTGAGAATATGAAACAGAAATATTAGGTTTATTTTCAAACTATTTGTTCTTCAGAGACCTGTATTAAAATTTTCCTACATCTAAAAGGAAATAGAGACACTAAATAGATGGGACACCACCTCCACGTCACAGCTCCACTGTGTATCCCTCTGTTCTCAGGAGGAGAGCTGTAATCAGACAGCAGCCAGGAGGAGCCCACACCTGGGAAAGAGAAGTTCTGGCTCAGACAGCTGCCTGGAGATGTGCATTTTCCTCATAAAGGGTGGCTGTGCATAGGTCATTGATATCCCAATCCTCCTCCAAAAGTGGGGTTACTAAACCTTTGCCTTCTGGCCAGTATGTAAGAGGCCTGTTTGATCTCTTGTTTGTACATGATTTCTACTTATCCCCTTCCAGAGGAACTTGCTGTCCTGTTGAAGAAAGCCCTCCCTCCTGAGACACAGCACAGACCCTTGGTGGGTGATCCTCTGCACACATGTTTCTAGATAGCAAGTTTGCCAAATAGAAGTGCATGTCCCTTCCCACTATGTGCTATGCTGGGGGTTTTGACAGCTGCACTGCAAGTTCCTGTCACTGGTGGGGAGAAAGGATTGACAGAGGACAGATGTCCCCATCTTGGATATATAATTTCTCTTCCTTTTAAAATGTGCAAAATAGTTGCCTTAAACTAGACGTGAGTCAGAGATGGATGCTTAAGATCCAGATTTTGGCTGTCCTCTGGAGTCTGGACCTCTTGTTCAGGCTTGTTTGATAGCAGGGCTTGACCTGCAGTCAGGACACCCAAGGAGTATGCAGCCCAGCCCTGGCCAAACTTCACTGTCTCTGGGTCAATGGCTGGGACATGACTTGTGGGTCTCTTCCAAAGCTCTCATCATTTTTCATCACCTCCCTACTGGTTCTTGATATTCCCTTTCCTCCCTACAGTGAAGGGCCTCTTGAGTCCTCAAGAGGACATCCAAAGACTCTGGGACATTATTAATTGTCAATTTCTTCTTATTTCTCCTAGTTTCTCCTCATTAGCCTTTAATGTTTTACCCACTACTTCTTTTCAGTTTTGTGAGATACATTTTCACCAGGTGATCTGGGAGATAACAGAGAAACAAGACTTCCTTGATTTTCTGCTTTAACTACAAGTTAATTAATTCTTTCTACTGATCCTAAGTTGACACCCTGAGAGAACTCCAAATATTTTAATTTCCTCCTGCAGCATCTCCCCTCCAGACAGCCAATGATGCTCTTATGATTCCACAGATCATCCTTTCTCCCTCGCATTTTGGCCAAAACAGAACTCACAATTCTTTTGATATAACCTCATATAAATCAGTCTCTCTAGCCACTCCATCATTTTGCTGTGCTTCTCTGAATCCCTTCCAATTTGTTCTCACTACTGTTACTGAGCTGTCCAGAACTGAATGCAATATTAGTATTCCACACACTGTATATAGTGCCTGTCAGGCAAAGATTAGGAGTTTTATGAAGATTGATTATTTAAACCTTCCAATACCACCAGTGATCATGGAGTCCCTGACTATTATTACCCCAAACCTGAAAAATTCCATTCATACACTTATCAAGGTCAATTCATGTTTCTGATGGTTGAGTGAAATGTTAGCTTTTCTTATCCTCACTACAGTGAGGGGTAAGCCAGTAGACTTTGGCATCCAGCCACAAAAAGCCTCATATCGTAATGACTTTATGGTATTTGCAGGCTGGAGCTGCCAGACCCAGGTTCAGTGAGAGCTCTGCCTGTTCACTGCATGGGAGGGTTCAGTGCCTCATGTTGAGGGGTCGGCCTCAAGCCAGCACGCTGGGAGAGGAGAGGCTCAGTGAGCACACAAAAAATGCTGATGGGAAAGATGGGTTTCAAGTCCAACAGACTGGAGTCTATGTCCTTTCTTTACTACCCAGAACAGAAACGGGACGTGGGGGAAAAGGGCATTTCACACAACCTTTCTGAGGTCAGCAATCATTTTTTTTGTCTGCATCAAACAACTTAAGACATCTCCTCTGCCTTTCCAGGCTAATGCCCAGGTTTAAGAACCTGCAGTACTTCTGTTTCCAGATCGTTGGTTTACATTGAAACCAGTACTCTGTAAGGAAGGCTGCAATTAAAATGTTTTAAAATTGGCTGTCAAAACCTGTGCATAAAACTGATTGTATTAAGATCAGCATTTTGTTGTTGAACATGCTGCATTAGTAGAGACGAAAAGTTTTTCATAGCTCCTGCAAACATGTGGAAAAGAGAGGTAGGCTTCAGGTTTTGCTTATATGAAATCTTGAAACATTCCAGAAGAAAAGAACGTACATATGTGTGCTGGGTTTTGCAAAGATTTCCAGGAGCCATAGTCATGTTATCTCCTTTTTCCAAATGCTGGGCTTCTGAGGGCTATGTCCCTTGGTCCCTCAGGAGGGGGCTCCCATGAAGGATCAGCCAGCCCTTTGTGCAGTAACATGGGAATGTGTCATGATCTTGCCATAGAAAATGTTGGATACATGTCCTCTTCCATGCACCCTTGTCTTCTGCATGAGATGCAGCAGAGATGGAAAGGGAATTGGCAGTGTTCTGTTTTCCCAAAAGTAAATTACCAAAAACCAACCAAACAAACCACTTTTGCACAGAGAATTTTAACAAAAACACGTGTTTCTTCAATTCTTCAGAAAGTGGAGTTTATATTTTATTGACAAAAACCCTGACCTGCCTGTAAACTTGTTTGGACAAAACCTTTATTCTGCCACGCGGAATATAGCTCCCCAGACACTTCCAGTAAGGGGTCAGCAGTATCCAAAGCTTATTTGTTTCCTTGTCATTGGCAGATAAATGAGACTTTTCAGACTTGGCTATGCTTGGGAGCCTTTCCTGCTGTTCCTTGCCCATAGGCTTAGGCACTATCCCAAACTGCTAGATAACTATTGCCACAGAGTCTGATGAGTTGGTGAATCCCACTGTGGGATTAGTCAGATATATTTAAGGCTGACCCCATACTTGAGCTTATCAGACGATGTAGTGTAGAAGGGGGAATGACCAGAAAAAAAATGTAGATAATTTTCTGGAAATTAACAGAAAAATGTAGATTTGCCATGACAATGAAAGCAAAAAGCAGCTGAACCATTTCCTGGTTTTCCTCAGCATCTTGTAGGTGATGGGTGAAAGTAATGCGAGACCAAGTAGTGTGAAGTCATTTCTTTCATTGCTCATGTCCACTTGCTGATACTCAAGAAAACAACTTGTAATACTTAAATGTTTGTACTTCAATGTGGAGCCACTGATCGCTGTGGTAAGAGGCTGTAAATTAGCATGGTGGCTCAAGAGTGTCTGCTCTGAGATTCTAGTGGTGCAGGAGGATGTTTGCTACACTGGGGGAACAGGATTGTTCTGAAGCAAGTTCAAGTTCAAAATCAAGTCTCTGTTCTGAAGGAAGTAATAAGTGATAAGTGTGAGATATAAGACTGAAATTATGGACTGCTAGCAACTCTCAAAGGCTCCTAGATTTAGTTCCTGGAGCTATCCTGGGCCGGAGTTTCATGCCAACAAGTTTCCTGAGGAAAATATTATCTGTTCTACGCACACCAATGAGAGAGCATTGCAGAATTGCCATGGAAAACCAATCCATACAGAGTGCTTTCCAACAGTTTTTAAAGTTAATGGAAAGGGTCCAGTGGTTTAATTGTGCATAGTACATCACCCCTCTCTGAAAGGTTGCCTGGCTCTGCTAAGCTCATGGAAAGGACTAAATCAAATTGTCCTAAACTTGCAGTTCTTAATGTGGAGCAGGAAATTCCCAGTTAACCTCTGGTCTATTTCCAGCTGCTCTTAATCACAATTCTATCACTAATTTGCTGATCTAATGACTTCTAAAGAGCATCTTTTAACACGTTGTTATGCATATTGGAAAGTAACATTGGTTTTGTGCAACCTGCATAGGCTGTTTTAAATGTGAACAGTGGTACCAACTTACTTCAGATTCACAAATTGCAGAAAGAGAAATTGTTGACAGAACTTCCTCATCATTATGTTTCAAGAGACATATTAACACTAATTTGATCTTCCCTCCACAGTTCTCATGGTATGGGGGCTAAGTAACTTTTTCCTTTGGGAAAAAGTTTTGAGAATACCCAAGGGAAAGTTTGGGACTTCGTTTTTGACCAAACTGTCCCACGGTTACACCAATGGCAGTAGTCTATTTTCGTGTATGATTTTGGCATTTTTAGAAGATTTAATCTGTACACTATCTGTGCCAGCTAAGGATTTTGGCATTTTCACACAGCTCCTGCCAAAATGCAGCTGCCTGCATATGATATTTTGCAGGCACAACAGCATTTACATGCATTGGCCTTTAAGTATAAACTGGGATATTAAAGAGCAATAGTGGCTAGAAAATGTAACTACATCAATGTGAAGAGATCTGCCTTCAGGATATTATTTCTGTACACAGAGCATTAGTGTTTGGAGCATTGTGCAATCCATGACTGAGAAACTCTCACCTCACTGGCTAGTTTTTGATGTCTCAATGAGGCATGAAGACAGCAAATCCCTTGGTGGTTGGTAGGAGACATTGATTCATTTCATAGATCTCAAGAGGGCAAAGACCAAATGTAATAACCTGAGAAGTGAACATTTTGAGAAGTCTGATATGGAGTCAGGCCTCCTATTTGAGCTCCTGACGCTTACTCAGCTGAAAGTTGTTCTCTTTGTGGAAATTTCTGAGAAGGCCAAAAATAACAGCATTTTCTTCCTCCTAGGAATTCCCTACCTCCATTCTTCCATTCAAGCATTCAGGGTGCTATATGAAGGGCTCAACTTCTGCTCCTTCCCTTTCCCCCCTTGACTCCATGCAAGGATGTCAGGGCAGGTGAAGCACAGCACGGAGGTAGTCTGTGTTTCATCATGGCAAGGGATGACCCACGAACCACGTGCAGTGTGCCCCCCTGCTTGTTTAGCTCCTTGTCCTGCCAGGGGCCACTGGCTCTCCCTTCCCCATGGCCAGCGGCACCCAACTTTCAGGACATTGAGGCCTATGCTCCTATCAGGTCATCCTCCCTTTTCCAGAAAAAGCAGTAAACAGAAAGAGAAAGTAGGATCAGAGTTTTTATGGCAATCTTCAACAAATTAGCTTGAAGTTTCAATAGAAAATAGCAATTACTTATCAAAAAGAACTGCAAGTACCTTCCAAGCAGGAGTAGGACTAGTAGTGGTTCAGATTTCTAGCCTACCAGGAGGAATCAGAAAGAAAGAAAACAGAGGAAAGCAGATATTCTAAAGAAATCTTTAATTAATTAAAGATTTCTCCCCAAATTCCATGCAAGCTTCTCAGCCCTCAGGTTTCTATAGACAAATTACTTCAGAAAGACCAGAGAAAGCTGGTAGGAAAACCACTAAAACCTGAGAAATCAGATGGAATATGGGCCATGTGAATCTGAACTATAACAGCTTAAAGTAAGACTGTCAAAGTGAGCAGAGATTTTCTGCTTGCAAAACTCTTAAAGGTAGCCCTAAAAGTCAGGAAATGGTAATTCTTTGATGTCTAATTTTTCCCTCACTTGCCATACTTTTTTTTTTGGTGACTTCAGTTTGTATTTTCCAAACAGAACCATCTTATTTCTGTTTGATACGCACTGCTGTGGTGCAGGTAGGAATGGAGCAGATGTGTAGAAAAATTTAAGCACACTAAAAAATAAAAAAGAACATTTTGAATAGAGGCTTTGGAAGGTGTTTAAAGCTATGCTTATGGTGGTTCAATGAAATTTAGGGCAATAGAGTGACTGACAATAAAGGGTACAGAAAAATATAATGTCCTTCCCATGGGAAAAATGTAATTTCATCACTAAGGACAAACAAACATTTGGGACAAGCAGTTGAAATAAAATTGAACTGCGTTTATTTTTTAAAGAAAACCATGGGTTTAGAAATGCTGAAAAGCTGCCTTCAGTTTTTGGTTTGACCTTACTCTTGGCATGCCCTTTTCCCACAAGCGCCTGTGGTGCCCCATGGCCCATGAGGTCTCGTGGCCACCCTGTGCCACCACGGCTCGGGCCACGCAGGGCGGGATTGCACAGCTGCCCCTGCATGGACCCTGCAGACACCAGGCATCCCGTCAGCTTTGCACAGGATCCTGCGGGTCTTCTGCTCCTCCGTTAGTGACTTCTGTGGAAAATTCCACTGGAAGTGATCCATTCAAATGGAAAATGTTTATAATATTGAAACAGACCCATTTTTGATAAGAGAGAGTGTGGGGGTGGAGGGATGCTCTGCTCAAAATTCTTCAACTCACTCTGCTTAACAGAATAACTACTCATATTTTGGTCTAAAAACAATGGATTTACTATATTTGTTGTTAAATAGAGTTCCAGGGAAAAATACACAATAAGGAAGCTGGAACAAAACTCAGCTTGCTTTTATATTTCATCCAAAAATAACAAGTAACTGTAAGTTTTAAAACAATGAGCTATACTGCTGGAAAGCTCTAATTTTAATTTGTTTTGCTGCAAAATCGTATGTTGCCAAGAAGTAAAATGACCTGAATCAGAAGAACCCAACATATCTTCTAAAACACTTCAAGGTGATCAAAGTGTTTCAGGTTAATCCACAGTAATTCTTTCACTATGTCTTGCTTTTCTGAAAAATCTAGAAATGTTTTTTTGGCAAAGCCCTGTTAATATTAATTAATGATTTATTGCAATTTGCAATGTACTTAAGAAAACAGAGCTTATCAATTTTAGACTTCACACTCTGTGGAATGAAATATCTGTAGTCACACCTGGAAATACGATTCCCAAATCTCTTGGATATTTCCAAAAATCTTACATTTCTACATTATATTTCCTGCAAGGCAGGCTGAGGATTGTGCACACTCTATTAGAAATGCACGATCAGAGCACACACAGCTCAGCAATGGCGTATCAACTTCTCCTGAAAGGCCAAAATGAGATCTGCTATTCCTGATCACATCAGGGCAGAGTATGTGGGTCGTTCATACTCGGCCAGTGACTGACTGAGCAAATGATGTGAAATGATCCATTCCTGCAGCTCTGACCTCATGGTACAGTGAGGGGCCCAGAAGGAGACAGAGTTCACTGAGGCATCTTTTCAAAGTTTATTTCACATTTGGCGGAGCATGAGTTCTTCTGTTTAGAATGTTATTATCTAATCTGGTCTCTAACATGTTGCGTTATAAACAGCCACTCGTCTTCTGTTTCCAGACACAGAAATGTCCTCTATTCCCTCCACCTTTGTACAACGCATTCCAGCCACAAACATTGTTTTTTCACTATCCCTGACATCCTGTTTAGAATGAAAAATGACTCTCTATTTGGCCTGGGTATGGTTATTTACAAGTGTTTGTAAAATGTCTAGGACCTAGAAGGAAAGGGGATGAAAAAGGCCAAAGGGACTGAAGATGGGGAAAGACCATTAGCAATTGTTTGTTTTATTAAAACTAAAAGTTCATTCTGGTGCTGTTTAAAAAAAATAAACCTGTGTATTTTATTGCATGTGCTTGGGCCCAGCACAGGCTATTTTGGCCAGAGGGCTGCAGTGAAAGGTGGGATTTTTTCCACTTATATGGTGCAGGGTCCAATTGAGTGAGTGATGCTTACAAGATTCATCACAGCTCAGCAACACATGGACTGGCATTAGCCATCATGTTTCATTTATGTTTCTCTAAGTGAAATCTGTAAATAATGGAGGTTCTGCATGTGCCAGCCCCAGCTGATCTTATGCCAGAGGTTTTGATCTGTACAGTGAGGCTTGGGCAGCAGAGCCAGGCTGCAAGTCTGTGTCTCCTTCCCTCACAGCTACCCCGTTAACAACCTGAGCAAAAGTCCCCTCTTGAAATACTCCATCTTTCAGATTTTTGCAGCTTTCTCACAGAAATGTGCACTTGTTTTTCACTTTAGAAGGTGGTCTGAGCATAAACAACTTCTAGATCCTCTTAATCAAGAAGTTCACAGTATTCATTGACTTACCCAATTTTGTGATCAGATCAGTCATTAAATGCTCTTACTTTCTGTGACTTTAGGGGCCTCCAGCCTTTCTATAACAGTTCTACTGCTTAGGTGTCTCTGCTTGCTGTCTAGTAATGCTCTTTGTTCAGACACTTCCCTGTCTTCTGAGTCTCTCTTTGTAGGAAACAGTAGGTATATTTACACATGAGTTTTCCCCATCTTCACCCTTTTGTACTCTTTGGGTGGAGCAGAAGGCAGAAAAGAGACGAAAAGTGTAGGGAAGGATGAAAAGTAAAACGCTGCCTGCTCTAAACTTTGGCTCCAGTTAAAGCTCAAGTTCCAGATATGGAGCCAGAAGCACATATGGCTCAGTCAAAAATTAGCACTAACCTGGTTTTCCAACATACAGTTTCTCTTTTCAGTTTCCATCTGGAAAATTTAACTTTCCTAACATTTGATATCTTCAGAAAGCTTCTGGTTTTGATAAGGCTGTGTTTTCTGTCAGGAGAATTTTTCAATTTTGCACTTTTGATCAGATCCAGTGTTGCACATACTCCACTCTGCTCCTACACCTTACACAACTTACATAAAAACCCTCAGCAGAACCAAGAGTCTTTTGTAGTTTTCAGCTTAATTGAAAGGTAGAATATTTTCTCTTTAATTTTTTTTCTTTTTTTTTTTGACAGCGGGAGGATACCAGAACACAGTGACCCTTTCCTTGTTTTCGTTAGGCTTTTTTTCCTGAGTGCTGGTATCTTCTAATGAGTCAAGAAAATATTTCTGTTCATGGTACAGTCCTGCACAGTCATTCGCAGTCTTATCATCTTGTTGCCCCATCCCACTGTTGCCTACAGATGTGTGTGTGTGGTATTTCTGCTTCATTATTTCTATTATTCCTTTGAGGCAGAGGATCCATGAACAAAGTCAGCAAATGAGATTATTATTAAGAAAAAGCCAGAACTAATGATACTACAGAAAGCCATATCAGTTCTTTAAGAAGAATATGGAATTTACTTAGCCATACCTGTTATAAACCTGCTGCAGTATGACCAAGGAGATTGCTGGTAGGCTTCCAGATATTATATAGGCCAAAAGCACTTAATTTGCAAAACAAAACAAAAAAGCCAAGAGTTTTGTGTGTGTGGTCTGATTGAGGAGCACTGTTTTCTGTGTTATTTAATTTGGAGACAGGAAAGCATATTATGGGTCAGTTTATTTTATTTTATAATTTACTACTCAGTAGAGAAAAGAAATGCCTTCAGGGCCCCAATTTGCATGTAGCAGCATCACTTGGAGACTGCAATGTGCCGGACACAGAAGCAAAAACTTTCCGTTCTAGCAATAAGAAGTTCCCATCAGAGAGGAGCACCTGAGCTGAGGCTGCCAATGGCCACCCCAGGAGCTCTACCTGGCCTTGGTTTTAATTTTTCCCTATGTGATGTTCAGAGAGTCTTAGTTCAGGCTCATTACATTCCATGTTGAATCAACAAACAACACTTGATAAGCAAGAAGATTGATAGTATTGACATATTGTTTGGGACAAATCCACTTCCACTGACTTCCTGCAATCCTGCGGGTCTGTGTAAAACATATGTCTCCTGTGGTAGACAACAGCTGTCTTTAGCCAAATAAAAAAAAATTAAAAAAAAATGGAATTGTTCATCACCTGCTTACCACAGACCCATAGGGGTACATGGGTCACATGAATGACCAGGGTATTGAGTTTAACAATGACCTTTCCCTTGGCTGGAGCTGATGCATAGAGGGCATTAGTCCTGCTTTTGTTGCTACTGGTCAGCGAACAAGGTTTTCACTAAATTCCTTAATGGATATTTTGTTTTCAAAATTGCTATTAGAGGTTTTATGGTATTGCTTCCTTATTGCACCACAGCCCCAGTGTGAGGACAGAAAGAACCAGGAATAAAGGATGAGGGAGGCAAAGGAAATATCATTTGGGTTCTTGGAGTTCCTGAAGGATTACAGAGTCCCCAGGAGAGCTGGAGGCAGCTCGATCACTCTCTGTGAGGCAGCCACAGCCAGTCCTGTCCCTTGGGTCTGCCCAAGGCATCTTCAGCTAGAGGCATCAAGCCAGAGCTAGCAAGAAGGCTGGGATGGGAATTGTTTGACTATAAGCAAGCAGGGTTGTTGCCAAGGCTGAAAAACCTCATCTGTTTGACTCAGAAACAAGAGAAACCGCAAACCTTTGTAGAGGTTCTGTACAAACACTTGTAGGCACTCGGAGAGTACATGGCACCCTGGTGTTAGCTCAGACCACTCAAGAGAAGAGTTACTCAACATGGGCATAAAATTGTTCTTGCTTCTGCAGCAGAAAGATTTAATCAAACCTAACATGCAGCGAAATTCTTGCGCTCACAGTGGGGACCTTTTGATGGCTGATTTTCCCAACAGACACAGAATACTGGGAGGGGGATAGTGGCCCAGCACTGTGATGGCCAAGCAGGGAGCAGGCAATGGACCTGCCTGAGACAGCTCTGTTCTCGGTCCCTGCAAATTAACTCTACTCTTTGTTTTATTGTTTCACACGGTACTGCGGGCTCAGGCCAGCAAGGGCGCACTGCTTTCATGCCATGCTTTCAGGGCTTAAACCACCTTAGGGATGATGCAGTTGGCATAGGAGAGCTTTCCGTCCATGGGGGAACTCTTCCTCTGGAATGCCTCATTTTTAACGGGTTTTGGGGCTCACTGGGCTCATGCACCTACAAAGGGAAAGAGAACGTAAGCGATCCTTGCAAACAGCTGCACTGACTGCCTATGGTCGGCTAAAGCCTGGATTTACAGGGCCCTAGGGTCCTGGGCATGGCTGGTGCTTGATGTGCAGCCTCAGGAGCAGTGCTGGAGGGGAGAGGTGCTACTGGAAACAGGAAAGTGAAGGAGGAGGGAGATTGAAGTATTGTAAGCTGGAATCTGGCCACAGAGTTACGCTGAGCATTTCTGCACTTGCAGAAGTTGCCATGGTATTTTAATAACTGCGGGTGATTTAATGGCTCGTCTGGAAGACAGCAGCACTGGTACAGCTGGGCTTGTGCCACACACATCACTGCTCACAGTTTTGTACTGAGGTAATTTTCTTTTAGAATCCAAGGGGAACCTGTTTTGTGCCTCCTTGTATACCAGCATGTTCACATGTGTCGCCAGGTCTGTCCTTTTGTGTTCCCTGATGACCGATGTGCTGTGTCTCCAGCTTGCAATATTCTTCATTTATAGCAGAGGACCAGGGTAGATGTGAGAGAAAGTTGATTTGGTACACCTGCAGGACATGGACAAAGCCTTCTCTGCCCTTCTGTTTGTCATTCAGCTCAGATGGAGCCAGAGGCACTGACTTCCATTCAGCAAAATCATCTGTTCTGCTCAGCTTTCTGTGAACAGTGGCAGAAAAAAGTGCTGTTCCCAGTCTTCACTAGGCCTTTGCAATGGCTTTTTTGATGTCTTCAAAAAGTTCTGTCTTGAAGCCCAAATTCCACTGCCCAATGCCTCTTGGTGGATGTGGTTTTTCTGATATATTTCAAAACATTTCTACTTCAGGCTGGTACAGACTGTACTGAACAATCCAGTTTCAAAATACTGCCCTTGCAACTGTTATGCAGTTGTTTTCTAGTCCTTTCCTCTAATTCTTCTTGCCATTTGATAGGGACTATCAAGAGACTCAGGAAACAATAAATAGAAATGTTGTTTAAGTTTATCTTAGGAGAATATGGGATGTTGGCTCAAGAAACTTTGCTGATTATCTTGGCTAGCCTTGGACATTTCCTTTGGCATGTCTATAATTGCTTTAAGAAAGATGTTCATGCTGAGCCAACTTCTAATACCGTAGATTCAACTACTTGATTTCAGATATATGGCCAAGTTCTGCCCCCTGCCTTACTGGGATTGCCCCAGCCCAACAAAAGCGTAATTTGTTCCATGGGTCTCAGGTATGTGATTTCTTCATTGTTACTCACTTATTGCTTTCAGGATATTTGTGTCTTGAAAGAAATTTTAAACTTCTGGGAGAGGTAGTTAATAGCAGAGAGAGAGAGAAAAGCAAACTACACAATATATCTAACAAATATGTGACATCTAATTTAAAAATCTGTTGTTTTCTTTCAACAAAAGGGGAAAAAAGCAATTCAGCCATATTCCCTCTTTCCCCAGGATATTGGCACAAGTCCTGGATCCACTGACATTTGTAGGGAGATGCAATTAATTAACTTCAAATACCAGATTAGCTCATGGATTCAATATATCTCCATTCTTATGTGGACGTAAAAAAGCTTTTGATTAATGATCACAACCTTTCTCAGGAATTTGAGGGCTTTTACTTACTAGTGACAGCTTTTTCTGGGGTTCTATATTATCAGTGCACAAAGTGGCTTCAAAGTCAGTGCCTGGTATTCATTACTGGCACGGCAAATGAAACCTACAGGCTGCAACCTTGGCCCTGTTAAGTCACTTGCAGTTTAATCACTGACTTCAGTGGCACTCAGATCTCATTCTGATGCTTCTCTTCATAAATTTTTTAACAAATAAAGCAGAAAACCTTACATGGCCAAAGGCTTTTACCTGCTCGAAGAGCCAGTGAAGTTAGGCAGAAGACAGTGTCTAGTCTTAAACATCAATCCAAGCCCAAAACTTAAGAAAAGGAGCAGGTGAGGCTGGACACAGAGGGAGGGCAGATGTGGCTGCAGGAGGTTGTCACCATGCATAAACTATCACTGCCACTCTCCAGACTTCAGGCAGTAGGTTATAGAATTTTGTTCCCTTTCAAATAAAACTTATTTCAGGATGCTCCTACAGTTTCAAATACATCCATGGATCTTACTCTCTCAGATATCGCAGTGGGACAGGTCTGGAGTCCATTTAGACTGCTCTGAATCCAGTGTTTCTACAACTAAATATACTGCAGATGAAGTTCAGTTCTTCCAAATCACACCTCCAAGGTTAGGGACATGCTCTGGCCCTAAGACCAGAAACAGGACTACTGCATCTATTAACAAGCATGGCAAAGCACAGTCCTGTCCAGCCTAGTCAGTCACAAGGCCTGAGCTAGGACAGCCCTCAGAGGCCCTGACTCTGCTTTCTGCACAGGGTCACAACCATTTTCTCGTAAGTCTGTATTGTGCAACTGGAGCACACTCTCTTGCCCAGTAAGAAGTCCTCCTTCATCTGCAGACCAGGGAGCATCCAGCTGGAGATCAGAGCCTCCTCTGAGGCCAGCTGCACAGACTTCCCTGTTTTTTGCTCTTCAGGAGTGAGGTGTTAACATTTTGTCTGCTGGAAAAATGTGCCTGAGAAGCTCCTAGTTCGGGCAGGCCTGCTTCACTCCCCTGCCACTGCACATGGGCAGGTTTTGCTGCCAGTCTAGGTAACACCCGACTTGTTTTGGCAACTCGGGCCATTTCATTGCTGCAAGCTGTGAGGTGGCCCTACCTGAGCATCCCTGGGAAAGCTCAGGCAAGGCTCAGAACCCCTTCACCTCAGTTTTGCAGTCATACCATCAGGAAGGCAAATGTGGTTCAGTAAAATGACACAGCTTTGGTAGTCAGTAGCTCAGACATGTACAAAAATCTTGTGCTGGTTTCCCTCTTGAGCTGAGTTTCATTCACAGTCAGAACAAAATTAGCTGCTTGTGTTCCTGGCTTGTTTTGGGCACAGTGATGTTTTTCATGGGGTTTACACTGATTAAACCTAATGAATTTCCATTGCCATCAGTTGAGTCCAGACAGGCTCTTCCAGGCTGGTGGGAACGAGTTAGAGTGCAGTGCATATGGTGTCTTACATGTTGATGTTGGTAAAGACCCATTTTAAATGAATCCTCTGGTCCTGATTCCCTACCCAACTCACATGCCATAAATTGTGAGAGATCCTATGGAAACAACAATGTTTCTGTTGAACAGAGAAGGGAGGTCCTCATTTAGATTTCCCTTTAAATATTGCATCAGGCTTCCAATGCAATATACATTTTTACATATGTTAGCTCAGAGAACGGACACTTCCTTAGGAAGCTCTTTATTTGGCTAATCGTATCTCTGAAATAACAAATTCCTTATGTGAAAAACCATAATCTGATCCACAATCAAGCATGAGGAACAAGTTCCCCTTCTGGGTCCAAATGAAATAACTTAATAGGCTGTTACAGACAGACAGGTGAAAGTATGTGGATTTTTCACTTCAGGCTGCAGTACTTGGGAGGACAATGACTCAGTCTAAATAATACTTTGCAAAATGAGGATTATTGCATAATTCCAGGCCTGAGTTTTCTCACACTGACACTGGTTTTTAGCTTTGTAATTGCTCCATTCACTTCTACCGGGATTTTAAGTAAGCCAAGTTTTAGGGCTGAAGATGGCGTCAGGTATCCCAGCAGCTCTTAGGAAGGAGCTGTGTAATTTTCTTCTGGGTGTAAATCAGTGGAGTGTTGTGGGAGAGGGCCCATGAGCAAAACATGAAGTCTGTTGATATCACTATGTTCTGGCCTGCCCTGATGAATTCCCCCACTTCAAAGCCTGACAGCACCAAAGAGTTTTGAAGGCAAAGGTCAGGGACTCCAGCAAATCCTCACATCCTTCCAGGTGAGAACCTGGTTCTGTAAACATATTTTGGGGAACATTTGCAGGAACATTTGTTCTGAAATTTGGAGTAACTTGGCTCTTAAACCCATTCATAAATTTTTTCCATCTTCCAGTCCCCTTGCACCAATCAATTAGATCTATTTCATTTTTAAGGATGATTCAATTTTAAAAATAAAATGTAGCATATGAGCAGCTTCTAGCATGTGTCAGGAAGAGATAAGTCACCTAAAGCTATGATGGCCCACCAGGGTGCCTTCAAGGGATTCAGACTACTGTCTACGCAGTCCTTATTAGGATCTTTGTCTCCCTCTCCCTCTCTCTCTCTCACTTCCTTTTGGCATTTGCTCTGTAAACTGAACAGCACCTGAGCCGGCATCATGAACCTCACCAGGCTTTGCGGAGTTCAAACTGAGTTCAAGTGTTTTAATTAAGATGTCCCCTTCCTCTCTATCATTAGATAGCTGCAAGCAGATGACTGGAGCTTCCTGACTGGAAAGAGTTGGTCAATGGCCTTATATCCGAGGGGTGAAACCTCTCTACTGGGAAAAAAATCTTGACTTGAATGGTCTGTGTTAGGACATTTGTTAAATCAGAACAGTGGCAGCTGGGTTAAGACTTGAAATCTTCTCATCATGATCTTGTGGGAAAGAGTTTTGTCCTCAAAAGTTTGGTATATGGGTTTCTGACTCCCTGTTCAGAGCTGATATGTGTGACTTGCTCTCTGTCTCCAAGCACCCAGGATTTTCAGCACACATTAAGTGTGGTCTTTTCTTGGGGTGAGATTTGCTCTGTCCATTGGAATAGCACTGGGAACTGAAGGCAAAGAAGAAGGAAGAGGCTTTTTGTGAATAACTGACTTTCTGCTACAGCTGCTAAAAGACTTGGTGTCATCCCAAATTGAAAAATATGCCTTCTTTTTATAAATGTGCTGACCCCCAGTCGCATTGCACTTTCTCTGCCCAGAAGCGACTATTCGTTAAATTTCTGGCACTTCTCTTTGCTTAAAGAAATGAAACACTAATCTCCATGGTCCCAAGTTTGCTTTAGAATGGGGAATGAAAACATATTTGCCCTTAATGTGTTGAAATCTTCTCAGTTAATTTCTTTAAGCCAAACCAAATACAGCCCTGTCACTTTCAGTGCTTGCCCTAGCACAGCCTTTTCCAGGAAACTATGCTTGCAGCTGAACCTTTGAGATATTCAGAATCCACTTCAGCTTGAGTTTGTGCTGTTTGTATTTCCTAATCGCTTCCTTTTTAAGAGGAGAGATGAATACAAACCTGCTGCATAGATGAGAAAATTCTGGCTGGAGGCTTTCTCCGACTTCAAACTAGCAAAGAAAGTGCTATGGTGTCTGTAGAAAGCACAGAAGGACTGTTCCCCATCTAACTCTAGAGGTGTTTGAAAGGCTCTAATGCTGGTCCTGAAGTTCCTGTTCGCTGCTTAAACCATGCAACATGATCCCCACCAAGGCTGGTCAGAGGTCTCGAGCTCCAAGCCTGTGTGGCTATGAGTTGGCCCATCAGCTACAGCTGTAATGGTCCCATGGCCGCTTCTGACTGAGGGGAAAGGCAACTCTGCAGGGTGCCCAGCAGCAAGCCACTGAGGATGTCCCCTTCCCAAGGGATTGCTGTACCCTTTGCAGAGCCCCTGACATCCATTCATGCCCTGACAGCTTACGTGCTCACACACCTGCTTTGGCTGTGGCTCCATGAGCAGCCCATGTACAGGCCCAGCAGGCAGGAGCTGGGGCTAATACTGAAAGCTCCCTGTCTTATGACAACACAAGATGTGCAACAACAGGAAGCAAAATCACGACGTCACTATTGCTTTGGTAATCCAGTGTGCAGCAGACAGGCTCTGCTTCCTTTGGGAATAGGACTGCCCAAAAGGGTTGTGGAAGAGTATTTCCCTGGGGAGGTTTGCCTTCCAGTTGCTGATGCAACCCATTACTAAAGAATCAGGGGCACTTTTTAGCCTGCAAATATTTTTATTGCAGTAGTAACATTGTTGAAGCCGTGATGAAAGGATATAGGCCAGTCAAGGTTTGTAGGGAGAGATAACATCTTTTATTAGAGTAGCTAATGCTGTAGGAAAAACCAGACACACTTTTGGAAGCAATATTATCCTTTATTATCTCACTGTTCCCCCTCCCTTGTGCCCCCCTACCATCCTTCATCTGAAACAATAAATACTCATGAAGTGGAAGGAAACTTGACCCTCTGGGGCAGGTAAGAGACAAAGGCTTGTGTCTGACTCCTGATCCCTGTACCTCTCCCACTGGAATGGGTAAGGAATCGCCCAATGCTCAAGGGCATTGCATGCCCCCCGCCTGCCCTGCTGTTCTGTGCCAGAAACAACAACAAAGAGAAAACCCTTTCACAGTGGCGTCAGTAATGAGCATTTCTGATTAGGATCCCTAGCCTGGCCTCTTTGTGCCCCTCCGTCAGCACCTTGTGGGTCAGTAAGGGCCCAACGGCAGACAAAAGTCAGAGGCTTGTAGTATTCTTAGCATGCTGTAAAGGGATTTTAGGTTTGATATTCAGAAATCTTTGGGGAGCATGGTTACTGACAGAGCAAGACGGATTTGTCTGGGGTCATTGCAGGATCTCCTTTGCTGAAAAGTCTCAAGAGTTTAGAGGAATATTCGTAAAAAAATTACATTACAAAAAAGTACCATGTGCTGCCTGAGGGCAGGGAGATAGACCAAGTAAAGGTATGATGGCACCTTTCCTGAGAGCCCATTTTCATTTAGGGATTATCCATTTCCCTCCCACACCTTTGCAGGCCAGTCTCAGCTCTGCAGTCTTGGTCTGTTGATCTGGCACAGGGACCATGGAGCAGATTACAATGCTCTGTGAATTTGCAGCTGCATACTTTCTGCCAGGATGTCCTGAAGGGAAAATCATCACTGAGAAAGACAGCCACATGTACCATGGCCAGAGCATTTTTTTGGCCTCTGTCACCCACGTGAGGCATCTCTAGCTCAAGGTTATGGAGTCACCAAGACCTTTCTCTGACAAGTACAGAAGGAGATTTCTCCACAGACCATGGTCCCCTCACTCTTCTTGCATTGCCAAGAGATTTTCAGAAGCAGGTCCCGGAGCAGCACCTTGTCAGAGGCAGCAATATGCAGAGGAGGAAAGAGAGAATCACAATGTGAGTTTTGAACACTTTTCAAGTGTTTGAACAATTTTCAGCCCCAACAGAAGAGTAAAATAGAGACAAGGCCTTGGGTAATTTGCTTAGACTAGGAATAGCTCCTACAGGGGATGGTGCAGAATCTGGAGGGACAGTTGGATGTCAATGGGACTACATCTGGTTAAAATTAAATCAATACAAGGATTTTGAGAATGGGGAAGAATTTGGTCTTGTGCTGATGGGAACAGAGAGGCTGCCAAATCTATTCAGAGTGGATTCTCAGCTGCTTGAATGACCACATACCATGTTATCTCCATGTTATTTCATACCACAGTAATCACCAACACGTTCTGCTGCCAAGGGCAGAAATGACCTGGGAAGGCTGCTCGTATTAGGGAATATTGCCTCATTTCAGGAGCCAGGGACAGGAGATATACATGAGGACAGGATACCCAGCTCTTTTTTGTAAATGAAGCTGGCTGTCCCTAGAAGGTTTTCCTTCTCTAGAGAATATGGCTGTCTGCAAAATGCTTAGCAGAAAAGTTTCTAGTTGGTTCAGAGAAAGGAGTAAGGGGAAGAAGAAGGGAGGCAGAGATGGAGGGGTTGTGAAAACATGTCAATTTAAACAGAAACTTGTTTGCAATGGTGTCAGAATTTCTTTTCGCTCTTGTTCTGATTCATATCAGCTCTTTTATTACATTACAATTCTAGATTAATTTCATATTAGTGTTTTAGGTTAAGTTGGTGTTATTTAATCTGTACAATGTCTTAAAAGAAAAAAAAAAAAAACCAACAGCTACTTGCCCTCTCTTGGGATGTTATTGTTACCCTAAATACTTGCAGTTACTGGTTTTAATTCCTTTCAGGTTAACTAAAATGTCCAGCTTTCCAGGACAATGAGCTTTCCAATGACAATGCCAGTTCCCTCTTACAGACTCTGTAAAAGTCAGTCCTATCTGATCCTTCACTTCTGAATTTTCTCAGTGCTCTTCACAAAGAAGATAGGTTTCACTAGGGCCTGTCATCTTGTCCTGCAGACCCGGGGGGGTTGAGCAGATGTGGCTTGTGAAAGGATTTTGAAAGGCTTTTGAATAAGAAGCTAATCCATAAGATAAAATAAGGAAATAAAAATTCAAAATAGCTCAGAGGAAACACTTTTTTAGCCAAAGTGTGATCAAGCTACAAAACTAATTTCCCATAATATTGTTAGACATAAATAAAAAAAAAGAAACATGGCAAGATCCTAAAAGGAATGGATTTCTCTATAGATAACGAGTAAATCCAATGTTGTAAATAATGAAATATTTAAGGGTTTATTAAAACCTCTGTTTCAGCATTGAGACTAATCTTTAACAGGACATGTGAGGAGACCTTCTTAGAGCAGATAGTTTCATTATCTCCTGCTTTGGAGCATGTCTTTCCCAAAAAGACTGGTGCCTACTAGCTATTGCCAGAAAATGAGGATATGAACTTTCACGTTATATGAACTTTCTTCAGTGCTGCCTTGTTCATACTCTCTAAAACTGAGTAGACATTGAGATAAAACATCTGGCAGTATTTAAGAAGCAGTGGAAAATCTGTAGATAACAAAAATATCCTGAACCTCATTGAGGATAGAGCTAAACCTCTCTTCTCAGGGCTGTGATTGTGCACTAGATAAACCAAGATCTTTGTGTATACATACATATATATATATTTTCTAGAGTACAAGACTCCTTGAGAAGCTCAAGGATGGTCTGTGAGTTTCCAGAGCCATGTGACAGTCTATCTTTCCAGTATATAGGGAAAGAAATTGCAGCAAGAACAGTTTGAGATTAAGATGTAAGCCTGAAGGGGGATTTAATTTTTTGCACAATGTATTCCAAACTTCAGAAAAACTAAAGGAAAGACTGATTTCTTTCCATGAGTTTTGACCCAATAAAATCTTGCGATCAAAAGGACCTGCAGGATGTTCCAGCACATTCTCTGAAGGCTGCATATCCCCTCTGGCAGAGCTGCTATGCTGATAGGCCTCATAGTATTTTATGTTATCTCTAATGTCATCTGGCTGGTGTAATTGAAGCTGACTGGGTCTCTGATCTATTGAGCCTACACATCTCTGTCTTCACACCTCTCTTGGCCACAGTAGCTGCTAAAAAGAGCCCTGGGGACAACTGACATTCTTGACTGCCAGCCCAAATGTGTCAGCTGGAAGGAAGACTATTTCCCAAATGACATCCCCTCTCCCAGGGAGTTTTGGCAGTCACCCCAGTGCCATCTCCAGTCAGCAATATCTGGCTGTTGGACCATGCAGAGGCAGAGCTCTCTGTGACCCCTAATCCTGGCTGCCCTGTCCCCACCCCTAAAGGGGGGCTGCTGTTTTCTGCCAAGGTGGTCAGTGGCTTCAGGCTGGTTCCCATGACCATCCTTCCACCTGGTGCTGGCTGTGAGGTCCTGACCTTGCTGAGAGGGGCACAGAGCCCCTCTGTGAGGGGCAGCATCTCCTCCAGGATTCTCTGTGTGCACCTCCCTGCTTGTCGGTGGGAGCTGTACCCAGCCCGTGCTGCAGTCAGATGGTCCCAGGGGCTCTTGTCCTGGCTGAAACATCAGTGGCCCCCTAACACTTTACAGGGGAAATGTGACACTGGGTTAAACTGGGCTGTTGGTAGCACTGGCAAAAAGCCAGAGCAACTGCGCTAAGGGCACAGGAGTCCATTCCTGTATGACTGAGAAGTAGAGTTTATATATCTGGACTTGTGTTCTTATCACAGAGAAATTTCTGGCTTTACCTTCCCACTCAGGAATATAAGAGACAAAGGAATTAATGTCACTTTCCAGGTGGCTAACAGAAAGCAAAAATCCCTATATCTCAGCCTGCAGCCAAGCTTCACTTAAGCAGTTTTGCAACAGCAAAAAAAATCTGCTTAGAGGCCACAGCCACAGAGTTTCCTCCAGAGCCCTTTCCATTGTGTGTTGAGATCTCTACACCTCCCCCATCTCCTTGCCTTCATTGAAACTGGAGTTCATCTGCTCTGTCCAGCCCGCTGCAGCTTGGGGAATTTCACATCACTCCTGTCTCAGCTAGCAAAGAGCCTGAGCTACACATTTTTAGAGGGAGATGCCTGTGCTTGTTTCCCAGCTGTAGATTTATGAGAAGAGCGGAGGTAGTGTTCTCAGCTTTGCTCCAGTTCCTCAAAAACCAAAATCTAGTAAGGATAGTCAGCTGTGCTTGAGGATTGGGCATCATCCTGGCTCTCCATGGCCATGGGCAGCTGCGTCATTCCCAGGAAGCTGTGACATTGCAATAGGTAAATGGGAACAAGGCTTTCCTCACAAAAGGGCAGCTCACAATGGAGGCATCAGTCTCCTTCACTGCAGTCCTGCTGCCTCTCCTGCTTGTAGTACCTGGAGCTGAGGACACCAGGAGAGAGGCAGCTGCCCTAGCAGACATCCAGAAAAGCCAGGGTGAGGATGGATGGATGGATGGATGGATGGATGGATGGATGGATGGATGGATGGATGGATGGATGGATGGATGGATGGATGGATGGATGGATGGATGGATGGATGGATGGATGGATGACTCAAGACCCCAGCACAAAGGTTGGGGACAGGCAAGGGAGTCCATGCCCTCCCTAGTTCCACCAGAGATGGGATGCCTGGGGCATGGGGCTCCCTCCAGACCCCTATTTCTGATAGTGCACCTTCTGCCCACTCTGCTGGCCCATCTTCAGAAGGGCATAAAACAGAGGGGGAAAGCATTCCAAGGAGTGAATCAGTCCAAGAAACTGCTGCAAAGTAGATGTCTGGGAATCATTAGGAGAATACTCTCAATCTTCCCGAGCAGCTGAAAGCTTTACTGCCAACAGCACTTGGCTGCCAGTCTCCCATTGCTGTATGAATGACGATAATGGTCTTTGCTACTTCTTCTCCACACGTTCCTCTCCTCTCTGGGGGTGTGGGCTCTCCTTGGCAACCACAAAGCTCTTGTTATATGCAAGGAGCTGTTGGCAGTGAGGACTGGAATTGAACAGAAGAGGGAGAGAGGGTAAGGCCCCTCCTCAAGTTAATAAACACCAGTGATGGGCCCCTGCTGTGGCACTTTGTGCACGTGGTTACTCTGATCACCTTTGATAGACAGCACTTGCCTATTAACAGGCAGTGAATTTTGATAGGGACTGAAGAGTCAGAAGCCTCCAGTAGTTATAGGAGAAAAGCACTGAACCTCTTTCCTTGTGGTAGCACTGACAAAGTCCAGCTGCTCAGCCCCAGGTACAAAAGTCTAAGAGACAGGTGCCATCTACCTGCACTTACCTTTCACGGACCACGTTCCTACAGTCCTCTGGTTACCCAAGGCCTGTCTCAACTTTTGCAAAGGGTCCCTGCCCCAGGACTTAAATCCATCACTTTCTTCATTTTGTATTTCTTTTGGTGGTAAGCAAAAGCATTTACTCTGCATCTGCTCCAAAGAGTCCTTTCTATGTGGCACCTTGTTGCTCAGCACTGAGCTCTCTGCAGCCCACTGAGCAGCAGTAACACCAACATACCAAGTCAAGCCTTCGCTGCCAGGGAAATATCCCTTACTACAAAACACTAAAGCAGAGTTCCTTGTCCTTCAGTGCCTCTTTCTCTGAGAGCACCTAGAATTAAAATGGCACGCCAATCTTCCTAGGGATGTACCTGTCCCTGTAGCAATAGTGTTCCCATACTTGCCTGATGTATGACAATATATCAATGACAATAGACAGCTTTTCCACCTATAGGATTTCATGCTGCAGTTCTTCTATTTCAGACCTGAAGCTTGACAAATAAAAGTGAGAAATAAAAGCAACTTATAATCAAACGCACAGAGATTTGTGAACATGTTTATAATGTGCCCCAGCCCATGTGCCTGGCAGACCTGGCCCTGTCCAGAGGAACCCATCTGGCACCTCTGAAGATGTGTTTTCTGTGTCTAGAGACTGTATAGACGCACAAGTACTTTCCTTTGAAGTGGATAGGGTAATTTTCTGACTTCCAGATACAAACTCAAGAAATGGATGTTCCAAGTTTGCCATTTTCTTGGAATAAAAAATCCCAGGCTTCTCCAGAAACTTTCAATGCTCATACACGTCTGTTGGGCACATGTGATAGCTCCAGCATCAGCCCTACTGAATATATAGAAAATTAGTATCAGAGCTGCTGAACAGAAACCTGGCAGATCCAGCTGTCTCACTGGCAAATAGCAAGATAGGGACAAACCAGCAAGCCCTAAAATATCTTTCACAGTAGCCCTCTCCCTGGTGTGCTGGTGGGGTTTTCTGCGTGCAGTTTCCTTTGCCAGCCACCCAAGCTTGAACACTGGTCCCTGGCTCCCCGTGGGACGCAGGAATGTTGGATTTCAGTAGACTCTGGCACGAATAAAAGGCAAATGATCCCTCCTTTGACTTACTCAGAAATGAGAAGCAGGCACATGCAGGCTTGTAACAGCCAGGAAACTTTCTCTGTAAATCTCTCTGTGCCTTTTTGTTGGGATTAATGACAGCACAGAACTGTTTTGCAGCACGAGTGCTCATGTACTTGAGTTGGCCTCTTCCAAGCACCAAAAATGTGCAGGGGTCTCTGTGAGCTGCAGAGAAAAATAGATTTGATACAATTACTGGTCTTCTTTAAGATGAAAACAGCAAAGTGCAGCAAACAGATAAACTTTATGCCAAAGCATTTCCTAAAGAAAGCTTTATTATAGCAAGACTCCATTCTCAGAGGCCTTTCGTGTTATTTGTATTACAAAGTTGTGGGCTGACTCACCCAAAATGACTTGCATTCTAAAACTGCATTGCTTCTCTTTTACTCTTTCATCCTAAAAAGTCGAGTTTCCTAAATCTCCTTAATGAAAATTCTCAAGGGACTGGAGAAGATGGGAGAAACCAGCCAAGTGCAGCATTGCAGGACCAGCTCTCCATGCAGGGAAAGACGTAGAAACTGAGGTCAGTGGTCTGACCTGGGTCAGACAGTTAGAAAGCTGTATGACCAAAGGTCTGCAACACCTCATGCTCCTGTCTCCTCACACCCCCTGCCTAACCCCCATGCCAAGTCTATCCTTACTCAGTGCTGACTAGGTTCTGAGCAGAGCATCTTTTCTCTAAAGGCCAAAAAAATGTAGTTTTTACTGAAGCCATGGGAGGAACTCATTAGTTCAGCTTGCATGGGAAATTTTTCTTTGATGATAAACAAATTAATTGCCCAAAAGCAAGACCACTGCTCATTGAAAAGCTATCATTCAGCCTCATAGGAGTAACTGCTAAAATGCTTCAGGCTGCTCCTCTCCTCTTCTTCATGGACTGAGACATGTGGGTAGATCATATCCCTCAGGGTCCAAGATAACATGGGATCCCAATCTCATCAGAGAAGCTGCACAACCATGCATGAGTAGTTTGGGTTCTTTTCTGAAGACTGAAAGGGCAATAAAATGCAGGGATGCCAAATTAAAGGCAGGTGGGTCACAAGCAGTGGTAATGCTATGCCTGTTATTTTGCCTTCCCATGAAAATCCTCAATTTTTGCTGGAACATGGAATGGCACAGTGCAACCCAGGAGTAGGAAATAATCTGTTTTTAGATGTCTATGTTCTTCTATTGTTTATCGAGCCTCATTTCCCTTCTCTGGCTGCCTGGACCTAAATAAAGCACATTAAACTACAGACAATGCATGTTGCACATGTTGAGGTTGTATGAGATCATCCCACGTGTCTCTGCCACAGAAGAAATGAGGCTGCCTGTCCTGGGGGGTCAGCCCCAGGGCTTGCTCCTCCCCTCCACTGCCTATCTTTGCACCAGCAGTGATGTGCATCACTGCACAGCCCTGTGGGTGCCCAGAAAGGCAGATAAATGCATACAAAGAACAGGAAAGGAGAAAGAAAGCCAGGGGAATGTGTTGGCTCAGAGACCTGCCTGACAATTCTTCTGAGGGCTTTAAGTCTTTTGTTTCAAATAGGGTCTTTCCTTGAACGACAATGTCTAGGCCAGTTATCTAATACACAGGTGTAAAAACCTCAGCAAGAACATATAAGGCATAAAAACCAGTTCTGGGTCCCTGAGGACTGTGAGTAAGTCTATGACCATGTAAGTCTAAAGCTTTTCTGCTAAGAAACACAAGGGAAAGTCCTGTTTTGTTCAGTGAGGAGAATGCTAGAGAGTTGGTCTCCTCACACATCCAAGACACTTTCAGATTTAAGGTGGAGCTCACTTTCTGCTCTCACCAAACCTGTGAAAAACGCAGCACCAGGAGTGGAGCCCTGAGCTGAAAGGTGACAAGCAGTGGAACAGCAAAGGGAGAGGGAGAAGTTTGGCCAGTGGACATTGGAATGGTTCCTCATATTGCAGGGTAGCACTGTGTCACAGCAGTCATGGAGCAACAGAGCCTTTGATGTTTTAGAGGTTTGCATGCTTTAATTTTTCTGGTGGTGGTGAGTAGTTATGTTTGGCCTGATCTTTAATGAAATGGTATCCAAAATATTTGACAATCTAAAAAAGAAATTAAAACCTGTTTTAAATGATATTTTCAATCATTTTTAAAAAGAAATCAGGCTTTTTCAACATGAAAAATCCTTTCAGATTACTTTCTGTTTTGAAAATGAAAACAATTACTGACATTGTTATGAGTCATCTTTTAGAATTGACCAATTTCTGTGAAATTTTTCTTGAAATATTTTGGTACTTCTGAGCATTTGTGTTTTGCCTCATGCAGAAATGAGCCAAAAAATTTCCCACTAAGGGGCTAATCTGTGCATATTTCATAAACAGATCATTCATTTGCTGAAAGTACTGAGCAAACTGAGCAGTCTCCACTAAGACTCAAATGGACATTGCAGAAAAAATGAAGTGTTTCAAGATTGACACTCCTCACTTCAGAACAGCCACTCCAGCCCTCAAGTGTTCAATAGCAGCGCCTCACTGCACTATAACAGCTTCAGAAAACAATTGTGCTCATTTCCACACATTGCCTACAGCTTTTTTCTAGCCAGAACATCATTTGTTGCACTCAAGACATGAACATTTTGATTCATTGCTTCATATTTATGTCTCATTTAACCCCTTTTTTCCCAGGTGACTCCCACACTCAGGTGCTGCAATAGATGCACTATTAAAAATTCACTGTCAGAGAAGGCTGCCGACAACTCTCAATTCTTTGTGTCCTCAGAAAGCAGCATCCTGCTCCCTGCACTGGGCTCTTGCAAGCCTTTATCACTGTTTCAGCACTCCTATATCGTACCTACACTTACCTTCACCTCCTAAGATTCTGATCTGAGCCCAAATTTTTTACTGCAATCAACTGACCTGCCAAGCACATTCTAACAAGTGCTGAGGATCTTTAAAATCTTTCTAGGTCAAAAAAGGCCTGCATTCTCTCTCATTTAAGTTATCAATGTTCTATTGTTAAGAGTTTTCATTTGAGGGTCTGTTGACTCTCTTTTTGGTTTTATTTATCCTTAGTGCAATTTTTGGTTTCCGGTGAGATTTTAAAGTTTTCTTGGCAGTAATAGCTAGAAATTTTTCAGTTACCCTCCCACACTAAAACTCTTGTGACCCAGACACTGATGGGACAGATAATGGCTTTTATTTTGCGTTTCAGCTCTCCATTTGTGTAGTGAGGAGAAAAGCAATTCTCTGGCTGATGGAGAATAATCTGAAAAGCATATTAAGCATATAGCCCTGGTCTGCTTTCTTGTACACACACTCTGTCCTCCCAGTTTACATGTGGTCTCATTAACAACCTTTGCTCAAAATCATATTGTGTGATATTTTCTAGAGCTGGAGCCTGGCCAGATTCACGCTGAACTCAAAGTGTGTTAAGTCCAGCTGTGCTTTCTTCCTCTTGCCTTGCTCCTCTGCAGCAGGTTTTGCAGATCAGGCTTTCACTCAAATGTTTCACTGTGCAGTGCTCATGCCTGGGTCACTAAAGCATAATTACCACAGATGCCTTGCTGCCTAATGACAGATCTAATGCTGGAGCACTTGGCATGAGAAGGATTGTCTGGGGAAGGGGACCACACTGGGACTAGGAAAAACTGTATTCAATTCCTTATGGGGCAGTCACAAACTTCCTTCCTTCAGCTAAATCACTTCGACTGGCGCGTGCTGCAGTTCCCCATCTGTGCGGGGTGGATAATGTTTCCTCCTACCTCCAAAGAATAGAGTCATCAAAATCTTTGCAGGTCTGGGGTAGTTTGATATCACAAGAATGAGGGCAAGGGCAAGGGGCCTACAGACCCAGACGTTTTTCAGTGAAATGCCCTAGTAACCCGTAAAATAGAGAATTGATAAATACCACAAAAGGAAGATGCAACTGATATCTGGGTGCATACAAGCACTGTGGACAAGGACAGTATTTCTTAAGTGTGAGAAATCACTAAATATTGCAAAGTGGAGGAATATCTTCATCAGAAAGCGACGTCTTTATTGAATTTCATATCTTCACTTTCCTGGGGAAACATTTAGCTTAAACAACTGGGTCTGGAGGCATGTGAAAGCAAGTAAAAAACCCACATTAATTCTTGGGACTTAATTTTCACCTTATCTTCTGCCCCTTCTAGAGACACCTAGTCCTTCTGGTTTGTATATATCATGAGTACACATCTTGGTGCTGTGACCATTTCTCTGGAGAGCCTGTTTCAGTGCCCAACCACCGCCTGGATGAAAAACCTTTTCCTAATATCTAGCCTAAACTTCCCCTGATATTGCTTCATGCCATTTCCCCAGGTCCTGCCACTGGTTCCCAGAGAGAAGAGATCAGTGACTGCCCCTTGCCCAGGATTTTGATGAATCCTGTGGGTCGCTTCCCTCTCAGGATGTTTTATTCTATAATACAATACAATTTTCATTCTATGACCGTAAATTACCACATGTTGTTGAATTTCCAGCTCTGTGTGGAATATGGAGTTTTCTAAGAATGAGACCTGATGCAGGTCCTATTGGGATCAGGAGGATTCAACTGTTACCCTACACTGGAGCAGATAATTTGCTGGGAAGAGATGGTGACATGCTCAGTAAACGGAAGATTGGGGCCCTAGGAACCCCTTTCCTAACCAGCCCCACATCCCATCAGTAATCTCTGAATTATTGTTAGGGCTAGCTTTCCACAATTTCTCATCAATAAATGTCTCACAACTTCAGACTCTTCCATAAAGTATGGCAAATGCTTCAAAGCTTCAACCTCTTAGAAATAAAGCATAATCATTTGCAGTGACCTGTGGTTTTCCTCATAGTGAAATTTCTCTCTATATTGTCCCTATCATGGCTTTGCCTGGACTGCCTGTCAACTAACAATGGCGCCTACAAAGAAGGAGTTTTATACATGGAGTTAAAGCAGAGACACCAGGAGAGGGGTGTTGAATCTCTCGTTGGGTTTCTGTACAAATAACATGAGGTGAAAGTGGAAGGAAGGGATGCTCTCGTGGCAGGGGGGTGGGGTGGGCAGCCAAGAGAAAACTCTTCATTTAACACCATTTAAATGTAAATTGTAGTGAAACATGTTAGACAGAAGGGAGGTTATGACTGATCAGATAGGAGGCTTTGAATCTTTGCCAAACAAAACTTCTAGGTATTTTGCTTCTTTCCTTTTTGCATTCTTCTCCTCTCACCACTTTTGATCAGTGACATATACGGAGATGGCTGCTATCAGGGAGTCAAGTAACGAAACTGTCCAGAGCAGGAGCAGGAAGATGGCATTCAAAAGGAAACTTCGGCATATCAAAGATATTCAAGGACAGGGAGAACATCAAGGGTTTCCTTCCAGAGATAATGAGCAGACTAATGCAAAATGAAACTGAAGATGAGGAAAGAAAGTGAGAAAGAAATCTGAGAATATTTTGGCAAGGGAGGAAAAGAGTTTTGTTGAATAAAAAAGGGATCAAATAACAAAACTCTCACAGAAGAAGCATCAAACCCAGGAGATAATGACATTTTCTCTATTCACTTCTGATGCAGGCTTGGAACTTGGATGAGATTTTAAGTTAAATTCTGACAGAAAGACATCCAGGGGATTCATGCAGTAGAGAAGTTCTGTTCCACAAAATGAGCTGATGTGCTGATGACAGCATGGAGAGTAAAATAATTCAGATTTAGAACTAAAACCTCTGAGAAAATGGGGTTACAAACGTCAGGTTCTGAAGAAAATATGGATTGTTTTTTCTTTGTTATGCCATCATAAATCCTATTGACATTAGTAATTCCTTTTGGGGAAATCCAGAACCTGCCCTTGTTTAAATTAGAGGATATTTCAAAATGAAAGTTTTTGAAGAGCTCTACATGTGAGGAGTAAAGTCACCTTGCTAATTTGCACAAGTCACTCTGTCACTGTCCTCGTGCAGAGAACAAGGACTAAGCTAAAATTGTCTGGGTGTAACTAATGTTTTTAATGTCATCCACATAAGAGAGATGTATCTGAAAAAGAAAATGTTAGCTTAGGAGGTACATATGGATGCAAGGCTAAAGGGTAGACTTGGATCTGAATGAATACAAACATGACTTTCTAAAGTTTTTTATTCCTTTATTTACTTGCATCAAAACATAACAGGCATAATGGAAAACAGAGATCTGAGACTTCCCCATCATCTAGTCTACAAAAGTGAATGGCAACTCTAATTCAGTGTCTTGGTGAAGGGTTGTTCTGATCGTTTTGTTAGCAGAGAACTGAAATCTCTCTTACAAAATGCAGTAATCCTGTAGGCACAACAGATTTGAAAGTGAGGTCTTCCAAGGTCCGTCCATCTGTCTCTCCTTTTGAGCTCCCTGGGGCTCAAGTGGCACCTCACAGGCTCTCCCTGAATTTTTAACACCAAGATATGAATTCAGACCTCCAGATGACTCCCTGCAGAACCTGGTTTGTTCCATCATTAACAAAAAGATTCAGGATCCAGAAGTCCTGCACAATAGGGATTCACTTGCTGTTTTCTTGAACACAGATACTTCTGTGGGAGCTGTCAGGACACTGATCTCTGAGTGCTGATGTTACGCACAAATTAATCTAAAAGTCCTTTGCTTCTGAGTCATTCAGTAAATAATAAATTCCATTAACAAAATTCAAGTGTCACGGGGTGAATGAGGAGTCACCGAAATCCATGGAATTTTTCCACATATGTGAGCATACATAAGATCAGGCCTTACATCTTGAGTATTCTTGGCTAAGCCCTTGAAGTTACTGGCACATTTATCTGCCACAATTTCAACTCAGTTGCCCAGCTGCTGATTCATCGCCAGGTTCCTAAATCTTACAGTCACGTACTTTTCTCGTGGTTTCAATTTACAAAGCCACCAAAGTTCTGTTCCTGAACTGTGCCTTGTGCTCAAATCATGGCTCTAAATCATTAAAAAATTCTAGTTGTGATCACACATAAGCTTTTAGGTTATTCAGTTAAGTGAGACTGTCCCTGAAGAAAACTGATTTGCAATTACTGAGAATGTTATTTCTGAGTTGGGAAAATTTTCAAACTTCCATTGATCAGATGTAATAAAATGCAGTACAAGGTAATGTTCTACAGTCAAAACATGGAACCTGGCACAGAACAATGTAAACCCTACCTACCCCATGAAATAATGCTAAAAACACCTTATCAAATTTTGACCCAGAAACACACATGTAGCAAGATAACAAATACCTTGTTCTTGGAGGAAGGCCAGTACTGATTTATATCTTGCAACCCAAATAAATATAAAAAGCCTGCCAGAGCTGACCATGTAAATTTTAACCACCTCATATGGTTTCATTCTATGAAGTGAAAAATATGAGGAAGAAGGTGTTTTTGCACTGTGAATGAGCTATTCAGGAAAAGTGTTATTTATTGAACTCTATGGGAGGGAAGTTAATTTCAGGAGTTATAAATGTGATGAATTATAGCCAATATCTTGGAGGAATTAAATGGAAATGAAAGGAAAGAAAGTCCCTATTTTCATTTAAATTACAATTGGGACTGAGTAATGTTAAATATAGGCTTACACCTGCCAGGAACTGGCTGACTAAAAATCTCTGAAACCATCACTGACTAATCAGAGTGAATACTGTCCCACAAAACAGTGGCACTCATGTTTGTGTGTTCAGCCTTCGTGGGGATCCATGGGACAGTGCTGGGTAACAATTTCAGCCTAGAGGTGGCTTGTGACTTATTTTGCTTTCACTCCTTGCTATTCCTACAGCATGGATGACTGCCTAAGAAACCTGGGAGAGTCATTGCTCCCAAAGTGAATACTTTCAAGCTAGGAGCTGGAGGAAGGTGGGCGAATAGAATCATGGTTGCTGTCAGGCTCAGTGCAGTGCAGTTTTGTGCCCTGAATTTGTGAACACAGATCCCAAGGCCATCAGCTTGGGTGACCCCATTTCTGAACTTCTCCCTCAGCTCAGACACCCAATTTAAGATACTTTGAGGACTGCTTTCAGGGGGACTAAGTACTTGTAAGTACCCACACACATCACTCACACAGAGTGAGTAGGGCAAAAGGAGACACTAAATATCTTGAGTAAGGATTTTTCACTAGGAAAGCGGAGAAGAGACATGGAAAAGAAAAGGAAAAGCACAAGAGGAGGAAGGTAGGGCAGTATGAGCTGTGTGGCAGGACAAGGCAGAGGACATGGAGGATGGTGCTGAAGGCAGGTGGTGTGTGAGGATAAAGCACTGCAGCAGAAAGGTAGAGGGTTGCTTGGTGTTGAAGAAAGCCACTGAAACCCCACCCACTCACTGATTTTGTGAGCCACTGGTCTGGTGTTCAGGCTGTACAGTGTTAGTGTCTCGATGTACATTCCTTTGTCGTTTCACATCACCTTGTTGGTGCCCACCACTGGGCACATGCACAGGTATCTCCCCATTCCCATGCACATCCTGCACACATCTCCCATGATTCCATCAGCAGGCACCAATGTACAGGTGTTTGTTGTAATTTTACTGCCTTAAAAATCAGCTTTCTGTGGCTCTTGACACACAAAGACGTCTCAGCCTTGCATAACCTTGATGTTGTGAGCCTGTGCTAATAAATCTGAATAAGTAATAGACAAATACAAATCTGGGTAATAGAGTTAAATATCCCTTCTTAACTCAAACACAAACCAGATGTTTTCCATCTACCAGCAGGCCTCCACAATTATCCACACAGCCCATGCTGTCCCCCCGGCTCCCTGCCGGCCTCTTTCTCCTGGGTGATGAATAAGATGCATCACCATAGCTAACTCAGGGATCAGGTTGCTTTAATTCAACAGTACTTTATCAGGCACATTTGTTGTGTGTCTTTATTCAGCTGCTTTAAAGCACCTCCTGTTTTGCTCGGCTTTGTTTTATTTTGCTCCCCACAATCACAACCTCTGCCTGGAGTTAGGGTTTTGCTGAGGAGCTCAGCCCAGCCACACATACAGAGGCTGAAAAAATATTTGGTGGTTTTTCCCAATGCAGTAAGTGATCCTTTTGAGTGGTACAGGAGCAGTAATTAACACTTGGCACGTCCTGTGAGGCAGCGCTGGGCTGGCAGGAATTGAGGCCAGGTGCAGGTGTGGTAGCCCTTTGGGCAGAGGTGGGATCTGGACCTGTGCTCCCTGACACAGCCCTTCCTGCCATTCCAAGAGCTGCCAAGCAGGTGAAAACTGAGAGGCAGGAGCTTCTGTGTAGAGCAAGATCAAAAGTCCCCTATTTTTACTGTAGAACTAGGTTATAATCAACAGTGGGTTCTCATAACGCTCTTATAAACTACTATGCTGAAACCCACCCCTGAGCACCAGCAGACAGCACTCAGAGAGCCCTGGCTGCCCATGGAACAGAGTAGAGGCAGGGCTTGTGGGAGTCTTTCCAGTCAGCTCGTGCCTCAGGCTGACTGCACTTGCTGAAGGGGAGGAAATTTATTGATCTACCTATCCAGGATCACCGTGATGCAGATGAAAAGGTAATGCTGAGCTAAGCAGTAATCAGGATGCTCCTCAAATTAGTCTGACTTATTTTTTTTTTAATTAAGAAAACACTTTTTTTCCTACTTTTTCTCTATATGGAGCAAATTGAGAGCAGTCCAATCTTGTAATTGTATTTCCACCACAGTGTGCCAAGGCAATCAGAGTTGTCAGGACTAAGCTGTCTTCTTTAAGAGTTAAATTTTATTAACAAGCTTGCTTGCAAGTCAGCTACATGAACTCCAATTTGTCCCTTGGATCTGCACAGCAGAGCCTCAGCATGAGCCTTTTATTTTTTCTACGTAGAGAACCCTCCCAGCAGGATGATTAGAATAACGTGTGCAAAGGCAGCACCAAAATTCAATTAAAAATGGCACTTTTTGTTGGAAACAGACCAGGGAGAGCAGCTCACATCTCAAAATCCAGCTTGTATCACTGAGCCAGGAAGCATGAGTTTACAGGAAAGGCCTGCTAAGGGGATTGCATGACTCAAACATTTGACACTGGCAGATATGGGCTCTGAAATCTGGTATACACAGAACATTTGCTACCAAACTAGTTTTTGGCTTTCCAACACTGTCATTGCCTTCCTCCCCACTTTCCCCCCTGAAATTCTTTGGAACTACAGGAGTAATCCGAATTGACCTTTAACCATGAAATGTTGGCTGGCAGTACAGCCAATGCCTTCACAAGGTCAAAGTTGGTTGGATACAAACCAGATCCTAGAGCTCTGACCTCGTCATATTTAACAATCTCTAAAGGGAGTCCAAGAAAAAGTGAAGAGCAAACATGCTCTTCTCCAAAAAGAAATTCCCTCCAGGGCAGGATTTAAGAGAAAATTTTCCATTGCTGCAGCCTGAGTTGGACTTGATCAGAATATTTAAGAATTCGGGGACGTTTTCTGACTTCAGTTTGACTGAAGTTTGATCAGGGTTTCTATCCTGGGGATTTCAGAGATTTCTTTCCTAGCACAAGTCCAAAGAAATGGATAGCACTGACATTAAAAAA